>SJYG01000171.1:4406860-4436332 GCA_006410535.1 Litocranius walleri | reverse complement strand
AGAGCCCACCAAGGTGGTGTCCTGTCAGAAGAACCCTGCAGCCCACCACGGTGGTGTCCTGTCAGAAGAGCCCTAGAACCCACCAAGGTGGTGTCCTGTCAGAAGAACCCTGCAGCCCACCATGGTGGTGTCCGATCAGGTACACCCTAGAACTCATCAAGGTGGTGTCCTGTCAGGCACACCCCGGAGCCCACCAAGCTGATGTCCTATGCAGCACAAGGGGAGCAAGGTTGCTGAGGCGTGTCTTGCCTGATCATTCACGTGCCTCTCACCAACGGTACTTTGCTTCTGAGGCAGGCCCAGACTTCCTCCATGCACTTCCCCGATTGCAGCCATACCACACTCCTGCCCCTTCAGGCTGTCTCTGTGCAGCCAACATCACTTCTCTTCCTGAGTCCTCTAAACCCCAAGTTTCATCCCTCAGTTCCTGCCACACACCTCCTGCCACAGGGAGCTGGTGTGGCTCCAAGCAGAAGGAGCACCACCAGCATGAAAGCAACTGGCCATATGCAGGCTGACTGTGGTGGGTCAGTTACGGTGGAGGACAGTGCAGGGGCACCTTTGGAGGTGAAAGCCAACACATCACCACGCCTTCAAGGGGAACCTTCCTGGTATGGGAGCTAAGCATGCCACATTTTCTGGTTCTGTCCATCCTGAGACCTCATCCACAGGACAGCTACTTTCCCCAGCGTGGTGTGGGTGGTCAATCAGGACCCCATAGCCCCTGGGCACCTTCCAAGAATTCCAAGCGTGCTTGGCTCTTCTCCTGGCCCTTCCCTTTACCACTGGCTGGAAATTTATGGTGGCAAGAGTCTGTGGGAATGATGAAGAAGTTCACAGCAGGAAAGAACTTCAAAATCCAAGTCATGACTGCCCTCAGGAGAAAAGCTGGCAAACTGTCTCAAACACACATAAGACTTGGCAAGGCAAGCTAATGCATGCAAACAGATCCATGCAAATCCCTGCAGACTAATAGAGTGTGAGCACATCCAGGCAAGCGAGTGCTCACAGCAGCAACAGGGCCACCTGCTCGGTGCCCCTCCCTGCCCTGCAGAGGAGGGTGAGTGCCCACATCCTGGGGCCCCCCAGGGCTGTGGGTCCCCCTGGGGACTGTTGCCCAAGCATTGGCCTTGGCCTGATGTATGTACCCCTAGGGCAAAGGAGGGTTCGTGAAGGGGGTATCATGGTCACTGAGACCCTGCTAAATGTGCAGGTCACTGTACTGGAGGGATAAGCATGTCCCACTGTCAGGGGGATTCTGCCCCAGGGTCTGAGCCCCGGGGGCTCCTGCCCTGCCACTGAAAACCCATCCATGATGCTCACACCCTTTCCCCGGCAGCTCCCATGGCAGCCGCAGAAAGAAGAGGCTAAGACAAGGCACTGAGAAACAACTCTGCCTCCCCGGAATCTCCCAGAGGAGAGCATTCCTGGGTCCTGGGATGCTGTGGATGCAGCATCGTTCCGAAAGTGGAGGTGCAGAAGCAGCGGGGCTCCCCTTCCTGCATTAACAGGCAGGCTGCATAGGGGTGACTTGCTGCCACTCTTCCTTCCTGCCACAGGGCTGGGGAGAGGGTCCGTCATGCTTCCAGCCATGGCAGTCGCCCCATAGTCCAGAGGGAGTGGCCAAATGTCCTCAGAGACACAGTCCGCCCCCATACCCTCAGCCTTGAGCAAGCTCCCACCCCGTCTCCTCTCTTGTGAGGAGGCCAGCCAGCCTTGGTCGTCCCAGGGAAGGCCAGGCCTCTGTCACCTGCAGCTGGAGATGTCCTCCCCATGGAGCACCATGGCACCCCTGGTCAGTGTCCTGCGCCCAGGACCGCGGGGACTTAGGAAACCTCTCAAAGCTTTAACCCCCCAACTGCCTCTTCTGGGATATAGGGGTGGAAGGGCAAACAAGCCAGTGGACACAAGAATCTTTTGTTTTCTTGAAATTTGCCTTTTGAGATGTACAGCATGTGTTGGTTCCCCTCTCCCACCTCCCCTTTTAAAAACTTTGTAAGTTGTTTCTGGTCTTTACCCTCCTTTGCTCACCCCTTTGGGTGTCAATGGAAGGACCTCCAGTTTCTTTTCCCTTTGGTGACTTCTTGCACATGTTGATTTATCAACTGAGGCAGCAATAGCCCTTGTATAGCTTCTGACCTAATAAATGAAGTTTCAAGAATTTTTCCTCTTGTGTTTTTGCCCATAAGAACCCACCTTCTGGAACAAGTGTCCAGAACAGTTCCTGTCCATGAAGGGATGCCTTCAGAAGCAGCATCTCACATACAAGCACTCTCTACAAACTCAAGGAAAGTCTTCATCACTTGCCAAATCGCACCACATCCTGGACATCTGGTCTACCTCAGTGCAGGCTCTAGGAAACAAGGTCCTAGAGTGGGATTCACTCAACAAGTCTGCAGGGCTGTGGAGAGCCCTGGGCCCACCCACAGCCCCCACCCTAGGCAAGACCTCTGGTCACCCAAGCAGATGTCATGTCTGTCTTCTGCATCTCCGAAATGCTGTGAGCCAGAATTTCAAGGAGCTGAGACCTCTCTCCCATCACAGCTCACCCAGTGGTCTTCGCCTCTGCCTTGGACATCAAGGCCCAAGAGCCCCTGTAGCTCACTGGCTACTTTCAGAAGCACTCGCATGGATGTGCCCTGATTCTAATGAGGCAGCTGTGACCAGGACAACCTTTCCTCCTGCCTCAGTCTCAGTTGGACTCCACACCCTGCTTAGGGCAGCCCAGTCAAGAGACACCTTCACAGCCTCGTGCTCCAGCGTAGGGTAGGTCACCCACCCTCCAGAGTGGTGTGGGCAGAAGACAGGAGACTGACTCAGCATGGCCAGTGTGCCCGGTTCCAGCTGCTCCACCATGGAGATCCAGACGTGTCACCTGGCAACTTGCTGCCTGAAGCATCATGTCCTTTCTCTGGTTTGTGGAGGGTGGAGGCAGGACGTGGTCCCAGAACTCAGCCACGGGATGCCATAGAAGGAGCCCAGCCTGGGCATGAACACAGCCAGCTGCAGGGTCTGCAAGCTCTGGACCTGACACCCCTGCACTTACCCAAGCTCTGCACACCACTGCTGGGAAGAAGCTGTTGTGGGGTGGAGGGGAGGCAAGCCAGACTTTGAAGGGCTCAAAAAGTCCAAGCCATGTCCAGCCACTTGTGGGGCCAGACAAGGGCAGGGCTGCCGCCCACACAGCGCCCACGATGCTGTGGCCCGGCTGACCCTGGGCCAGCAGGGCCCCTGCTGCCTGAGGCTGGAGAGGCGAGCCCAGGGAGAGGGGCTGGCAGGGCACCGCGGGTGCTTCCCCTCCCCCAAGCAGGAGCCAGAGACGCAGGAGGGCGGCAGCAGTTGTTTCCTGGAGGGCCTGGGGCAGCCACATCCCCCATTTCCTGAAAAGGGGACAGGAGGTCCCAGAGCCAAAACCAGGTCTCTCAACAAGCCCACCATCCTTCAGCCTCTTTGCTGGGCACACAGGTGGTGGTGGTGGTTTAGTCGCTAAGCCATGTCTGACTCTTTGTGACCCCATGGACTCTAGCCTACCAGGCTCCTCTGTCCGTGGGATTCTCCAGGCAAGAATACTGCAGTGGGTTGCCATTCCCTTCTCCAGGGGATCTTCCCGACCCAGAAATCAAACCTGGGTCTTCTGCTTGCAGGCAGATTCTTTACTGACTGAGCGATGGGCACCCAGGTGGATGAATTAAAGCTTAGCTGGCAGTCCAAGTCCTTTTAAGGAGTGGGTGCACTTTCTCGCTCATGCTTTCCTTAAGCCTGTGCAGCAGAGTATCTTGCCTGAGAACTGGCCTTTCTTTAGAAGCTAATGATCACACAGCACAATGTCTTACTCATGGAAATGCTTTTCTGCGGCTCTGTGTTAATGCTTATTGAGTCTTGCCTGGGAATCTATTTCTCAAGACTTGTAACCCCGATCACACAACAACAGTATATGTCTTACCCAGAGACGTTGCCGAGAACTCCCTGGCTCATCTTGTACTGAAGTTATCTCAGGATACATGCCTTGGGGAAGGGTCTGGTGGAACTCTTAAAATCTTGAGGCATGCTTATTGCCTGTCCTCACCAGCCAGTTGGGAAGCATTTAAGGTTTAACTAGGCCGATGCTCTCCTACCCTCTTCTGATGCCTGTCAGAAGCTTTTCTGTCCCTTTCACTTCAAGTAAAATTCTGCACAAAGCTCAGGTGACTGACTCTTTGGTCCCAGAGTTAAATCTTCCCCTTCAGAGACCACAAAGGAGACCAGCGGCACTGCTCACCAAACACTTTAAGCTGTCACAGGTCACCTTTAACCCAACTCAAAAACCACCAGCCATTGTCCTCTGGGCACAAGGCCCAGCCTCTAGCCGTGGCCTCAGCTAGACTCAGACACAGAGAGGCTTCCCAACATGCCCACTCACCCCCTCCCTCAGCAAGCCTCCAGGGCACGGCCACTCCTGCCACCCAGGCCATATCTGTGCCCTTCTTGCCCACCCCTAACAGTGGCCCAAGGGCAAGCATGCCCAACACACTCACACCCGGCCCCCCTGAGGGCCAATACGTGGTGTACCCACGGGTCCTGGCACCCCAGCCCCAGCTCTGATGCTGCTGAGGGCAGACTCCCTCCCTCCAGCCCCTAGGGTGTGCGCAGGTCCGGAGGAGAAGTGATCCTCTCCTTGAAACCATCATGCTCCTCCCCTCGCACCTGCCTGCCTGCCAAGGGCATTTAGAGCTGAATCTCCTCCCCGAGGAGAGCAGCCAGCAGACAGGGCCGGCCCCAGCCCTGGGGGCACCCGTGGTCCAGCAGGCAGGGCAGCTGCAGGCCCTGGACGCCGCTCCCGTGGAGGCCAGTGAGAGGTGGAGCTAACAAGGGGCTTCTGCCAGCTTCACAGCCATGGCCAGAGAGAGCCCCGACAGGCCCCCGGGGCCAGCCACCCAGAGGGCCAGCAACGGCCCTGGCCCACCCCCACCACTGCCCCCACAGGCCTGTCTCCAGTCGAGAGCACAGGTCCAGTGTGGGTGGGTACAAGGCAGCTCGAATCTGCCCTCATTTCCAGGAGAGAAGGGACCCAGCACAGGCCACCTTCGGCACCGCGAGGGTCACTAACAGTGGCAGGCTCTGTGTGTCCAGCCCAGGGATGAGCATGGGGGTCAGCAGGCAGGGCTCTCCAAGGGGCTCCGTGGCCGAGCCCTGGCTCCAGCTCGCCCGCGGCCATCCCTCAGGGTTTTGGCCAAGCCAGGAACCACAGTGGAACTGGGTGGAGCCACAGAGACGGATGACTTTACAAAGGCCCCTGAGCTGAGCGGCCCCGGGGAAGCGAGCGGGTCTCACTCTGAGGGTTCCCTGTCAGGACACATGGGGTCAGGTCAGCCAGGAGCCTGAAGGCACTGGAGAAGAGCCTCCTGGGCTGAAGGTGGAGGAGCCTCCCAGGTGGGCGCGGAGCAGGGCCCAGCCCAGGCAGGGGCCAGGTCCCCAAGGCCTGGGTTGTAGGGAGCCCAGGCAACCAGGGGTTGGGGACGGCACGCCTCAGGAAGGGCAGGGAGCATGTGACCTCACGGTAGCAAAGCAGGTCAGGAGTCAGCAGATGCTCAAATCTCAGACCAGGGACCTGAGGCAGGCAGGTGCTTGGGGGGGTGGGGGGCAAGTGTTTTCAGGAAGACAGACTTGCAGCTCCTGGGGGCTTCCTGGGGGCCCTGGGTGGGTTTCCATGCCCCCCAGCACAGAGCCAGCCCACTGTGACTATGCTGACCTCCATCTCTGGGGCCAGGGTGCGCTGGTCACTGTCTCCTCGGGATGAATCTGGTGTCCCGTGTCCAAGTCAGGGGACAGCGGGCCTTGGGTGGACTGGGGATGGGAATCAGGACCAGCAAGGAGGCAAGGTGTGTTTTTGTGGAAAAGAAGCAGCAGAACAGAAGCCATGCTGCTGGGACTTGGCTCTCCGGGGCCAGCGCACCCCAGTCGCAGTGTTCTGAGGTGAGACGGCTCTCAGCCCGCTCTTCCTGGGCTGGGGAAGAAGTCTCCAGAGGCCCCCTTGGTCTGTGGCAGACCCTCCATGGCCCCTGGGGGATCTGTGTCTGAGGCCGTTTGCCTCTCTGCCCTGTTGAGGTGGCGCTTGTGGAACGCGGCAGGCAGAGTGGGCTCTGTGGGCCTGGGGGCCTGGCTTTGCATGGGAGCAGAGGCCACCCGGCCTTGGGTTTTTGCACAGCCTCTAACGGGACCCGTGGCACTGTGACTATATCGACTTCTGGGGCCCAGGAATCCTGGTCACCGTCTCCTCAGGTGAGTCCTCACCAGCCCTCTCTCCTCACTCTCTCTCAGAGTTTTGGTGCACTTTGGGGGAAATCAAGGGTGTCGGGTCTAGAGAGCCTGGGGCGGCCGGGGGTCTGAGATGGGGAGGGCCGGGGGGCCCAGGCTTACAGCAGTGAGGAGCAGAGACTCCAGGCGCCCTCTCGACCTGGGCTCTGTAGCCAGGGCTCTCTCTGGGGGCCTCAGCCACCCTTGGGCTCTGGACTCCCAAGGTCCCAGCTGTGCTGGCCTCATGAGGCCACATGTGAGGTGGTCCGGAGGCCTCAGCCGGCCACGAGCTCGTGCTTGGGGTCCCAGCATCATTGTCACCGTGCAACAACTGGCTCAAGCACTGGGGTCAGGGGCCCTGGGCACTGTCTGCTCAGCTGATCCCTCACCACCCCACTTCACTGCACCTGGGGAGACCTGGGGTGTCAGAGATCCAGGGGTATTCTGGAGGTCAAGAAAGGGAGCTGCGGAGAGGGCCCCCTCCCCAAGGACAGCGCAATGTGGATACGAGGCAGCTCCTTTGGCGGGTCTGGCTGTCTGACTTGAGCAGGACCAGGGGCTTCCGTCGCTTTCTGGGGCAGGCGGCTGCTTGAGGCTGGACTTAGGAGTCTGTGGGTCACGGTCACCTGGCCCAGGCAGGCAGTGGTCTGGCCTCTGGGGGCCAGAACCGGACATAGTGTCTCTGGCATAGCCAGGTGGGGGCGGGGCCAGCAGAGGGTCACAGACAAGTGACTTTGACCGATGGCTTCCCTGTGGCTCCTGGAGATGGGGTGGGGGCCTGGGCGCCTCGAGCCTTGCCAGGCTCCTGAGGTTTTTGTTGGGCGAGGCTGGAGATATCGTCACTGTGATTACTATGGTGTAGATATTTGGGGCCGAGGCATCCTGGTCACCGTCTCCTCAGGTAAGAGCGGCCCATCCAGGGCCTTTATTTCTCTCCTATTCATGGGGTTTTTCTGAGCATCACTGGTCCTCTGAGGCATCCTTGTCCCCTCCTCCCCGGGGGACTGGGCAGACTGGCCAGGAGGGACCAGCTACCCTATGCATTTCAGAGTCTCTATTTTCTGATGCCTTTAAAAAACCAGAATCTCGCTGGCATTCAGAGGGGGCTTGGGAGGGAAGGGCCACCAGTGGGGGAGTCCCAGGCCCCCCTTGGCAGCAGGGCAGCTTGGGATGCAGTGGAAGGCAACTTGCTGTGGTCCTACCATCTGCGGAGGAGCGTGTCTGGATAACTTAGGGCCTCAGGAACGCCGCCCGCGGCTGGCACAGAGAACGCCCTCCTTGGGTGAGGTGTGTTCTGCACTAGACTGCGTTTAAAATTCTTTATTGGGTAGGAAGAGAATTGTCTAGGTGAGGACGGACACGCAGTGTCCCGACCATGGCGAGAGAGGGGAGCCTGGGGAGGTGACAGGCGCTGGGCTTAGTGAGGCCGCTCTAAGAGAAAGAAAAGCTGTTCGCCAGAGAAGGTGTGCTTGCGAATACCAAGACAGGGCATCTTCGAAGCGACTCCTGATAGTCTGGAAAATTGAAACTTTAAAAAGAAAGATGTTTAAAGTATTTTAAAATTTTATCATTTAATTAACAATTGCGAATCATGGCTTTGGAGAGTTGAGACGGGTACAAGTTTGGCCGAAAAGTACTAACTAGATTCCATCAGCCCTCAGCCCCAATTCAGGGCTGTTTTGAGAATAATAAATTCAGCTTATTTTTTTAATATAATTGCTGGTGCTGAGTTAGTCGAGATGGCCACTGGCCGGACTGACCATCTGCAGCAGGTGGCAGGAAGCTGAGAGTCTGTTTTTGGAAGCAAGAAAACACAGTTGGTAAATTTGTAGCTTCTGGTTCCCAAAAGGTGGTTTGCGGCTGGTTTTGCACAGCCCCACAGAACTGAAAGTGTTCCACTGAGCACAACACCACCTGGCTAATTTGCATTTCTAAGATAAGGCGCAGATGCTGACCGAAACTGGGAGGTTCCTCTTTTAACTGTTCGAATTTACTTCAGCTTTAGGCTATCAACTGCTCACTCATATTCAGTGTCAAAGTCGATGTTTAAGAAATTAATCTGTTTTAGGCGCATTGTATCAATGCATTCCTACACTTTTTAATGAGTCACTCCTTCAAGGTAGTTAAGCTGAGGCCGTGCACACGCCGCGTGCACGGTGGGTGTGCTCACAGTCGTAGCTGGCCGGCGATGAAGCAGCTTTCTCAGTGCGGCTCCTTCACTGCAGAATGTTCAGGGCCGCCTTTCGGGTACCCATCTCAGGACAGACTTGTGGTGAAACGTGGGCATTCATCGTGAGTTACTCTGGTTACGCTACTAGCTGGGGGACTGAGAGGGTGCCCAGTGGGGTGGGAGTCAGCAGGGCCCAGGACCGTCTGGAGGGACAGTCTCTGCTCTGACTCCTTAGGCTCGCCGCGGCTGGGGGGGTCTCCTGGAACTGCCCGCACCTGGGGACGTGCGGGCTTGGCCTCTGCCCCCAGACCAGTGAGCAGGTCACGAGTTACTGCAGCGAA
Source organism: Litocranius walleri (assembly GCA_006410535.1). Classification (NCBI taxonomy): domain Eukaryota; kingdom Metazoa; phylum Chordata; class Mammalia; order Artiodactyla; family Bovidae; genus Litocranius; species Litocranius walleri. The sequence continues at coordinate 4,427,548 of SJYG01000171.1, read as the reverse complement.
GGGATTCGGAGGAATCCGCCAGGTCAGAGAGCCCATGAGACATGCCAGGGACCAGGCGCGGAGCTGTGAGAGGCAGGAGCCGGTGCCGCCAGACTCGCTGCCCCGGGGCGTCTGCATGAGATGTTTTTGTTTCTACTTGAAAGGGAATCTATCTTTACCTACTGCCTGAGAGGCTGAGGTGCTTCACACCCACAGGGACCACTTCCCGCGTCCACACTTGGGTATTCAGTGAAGCTTTGGGGTTCAGATGGTCACTGTGTGCTAGAGAGTACCCTCTTTCTCAGCAGAACTTGGTAATAAAGACAGAATTCGGAGCAGGTTCAGATAAGACACATTTCCTGTGGTTTTAATGAGGACATTTGCCAGAGAGCAGTTAGTCACCAGGACTCTTTTAGACTCGGGGCAGGAACTCAGGCCCGTGGCATGTACCCAGGCGGCCAGGCTGTCCCCTCCCAGAGAAGCAGCGCTGCCCGCTCAGCAGAGACAGGGCCTCTGTCTGACGGTGGCAAGCGTGCCTCCACCTGTGACATGCGCTAGGGAAGCTACAGTCGCCAGCAAGCTTTTCACCCAGAGTGGAGGGTGGTGGTGACTGACAGCTGGGAGAAGGGCCAGCTGGGCCTGGTGTGGGGACGGAGGCATCGGGCACCCAGGGGAAGGGGCTAGCAGGCTCCCAGGAGGAGAAGCAGGAAGAGGCTGGGAGGGGTGAGCCCAGCTGGGCAGCGTCCGCAGACCAGGGGCTTTAGCCAAGGCCATGGTCCAGAATCTGACCCTTTCTCGTCAGAACTACTGGGCTTTCAGGTCTGTGAGGGCAGCCCTGGGCCACCGACAGCAGGTGAGCTAGGCTGAGCTGTGCTGAGCTGAGCTGGACGGAGTGGGTGAGCTGGGCTGGGCTGAGCTGGGCTGGGCTGAGCCAGGTTGAGTCAGGCTGAGCTGAGCTGAGCTGGGCTGAGCTGAGCTGGACGGAGTGGGTGAGCTGAGCTGGGCTGAGCTGGGCTGAGCTGAGCTGGGCTGAGCTGAGCTGGGCTGAGCTGGGCTGAGCTGGGCTGAGCTGGGCTGAGCTGGGCTGAGCTGGGGTGAGCTGGGCTGGGCTGGGCTGAGCTGGGCTGAGCTGGGCTGAGCTGGGCTGAGCTGGGCTGAGCTGAACTGAGCAGGTGAGCTGGGATGAGCTGTGCTGAGCTGAGCTGGATGGAGTGGGTGAGCTGAGCTGGGTTGAGCAGAGCTGGGCGGAGTGGGTGAGCTGGCCTGAGCTGAGCTGAGCTGGGCTAGGCTGAGCTGGGCTGGGCTTGGTGGAGTGGGTGAGCTGGGCTGAGCTGGGCTGAGCTGAGTTGAGCTGGGCTCAGCTGGGCTGAGCTGGGTGGAGTGGGTGAGCTGGCCTGAGCTGAGCTGAGCTGAGCTGGGCTAGGCTGAGCTGGGATGGGCTTGGTGGAGTGGGTGAGCTGGGCTGAGCTGAGCTGAACTGGGCTGGGTTGAGCTGGACGAAGTGGGTGAGCTGGACTGAGCTGATCTGAGCTAAACTGAACTGGGCTGGGCTGAGCTGGGTGGAGCAGAGCTGGCTGGAGTGGGTGAGCTGGGCTGAGCTCGGTTAGGCTGAGTTGAGCTGGGTTCAGCTGGGCTCAGCTGGGCGGAGTGGGTGAGCTGGGCTGAGCTGGGCTGAGCTGAGCTGAGTTGGGCTAGGCTGAGCTGGGCTGGGCAAGGTGGAGTGGGTGAGCTGGGCTGGGCTGGGCTAAGCTAAGCTGAACTGGGCTGGGTTGAGCAGGGTAGAGTGGGTGAGCTGGGGTGAGCTGGGGTGAGCTGGGCTGGGCTTGGTTGAGCTGGGCTGAGCTGTGCTGGGCTGAGCTGGGCTGAGCTGGGCAGAGTGGGTGAGCTGGGCTGGGCTGGGTTGAGCTGGGCTGGCCTGAGCTGGGTTGAGCTGGCCTTAGCAGGGTGGAGTGGGTGAGCTGGGCTGAGCTGGGCTGAGCTGGGCTGGGCTGGGCTGAGCTGAGCTTTGCTGAGCTGAGCTGGGCAGAGTGGGTGAGCTGGGCTGAGCTGGGCTGGGCTGGGCGGAGTGGGTGAGCTGGGCTGTGTTGAGCTGAGCTGAGCTGAGCTGAGCTGGGCTGAGCTGGGCTGAGCTTGGCTGAGCTTTGCTGGGCTGAGCTGGGCAGAGTGAGTGAGCTGGGCTGGGCTGGATTGAGCTGGGCTAAGCTGGCCTGAGCTGAGTTGAACTGGCCTGAGCAGGGTGGAGTGAGTGTGCTGGGCTGAGCTGGGCGGAGCTGGGCTGGGCTTAGTTGAGCTGGGCTGAGCTTGGCTGAGCTTTGCTGGGCTGAGCTGGGCAGAGTGGGTGAGCTGGGCTTGGCTGGGTTGAGCTGGGCTGGGCTGGCCTGAGCTGGGTTGAGCTGGCCTGAGCAGGGTGGAGTGGGTGAACTGGGCTGAGCTGGGCTGGGCTGAGCTTTGCTGGGCTGAGCTGGGCAGAGTGGGTGAGCTAGGCTGGGCTGGGTTGAGCTGGCCTGAGCTGGGCAGAGTGGGTGAGCTGGGCTGAGCTGGGCTGGGTTGAGCTGGGAAAAATGGGTGAGCTGGGGTGAGCTAGACTGAGCTGGGCTGAACTGAGCTGAGCTGGGCTGAGCTGAGCTGGGCTAAGCTGGGCAGAGTGGGCGAGCTGGGCTGAGCTGAACTGAGCTGGCCGGGGCTGAGCTCGGCTGGGTTGAGCTGGGAAGAATGGGTAAGTTGGGCTGAGCTGAGCTGGGCTGAGCTGGACTGAGCTGGGCTAAGCTGGGCTGTGTTGAGCTGGGCAGAGTGGGTGAGCTGGGCTGAGCTGAGCTGAGCTGAGTTGGGCTGAGCTGGCCTGGGCTGGGTTAAGCTGGCCTGGGCTGGGTTAAGCTGGCCTGAGCTGGGTTGAGCTGGCTTGAGCTGGCTTGAGCTGGGTGGAGTGGGTGAGCTGAGCTGGGCTGAGCTGAGCTGAGCTGGGCTGAGCTGGGTTGAGCTGGGAAGAATGGGTGAGTTGGGCTGAGCTGGGTTGAGCTGAGTTGGGCTGAGCTACTGAACTGAGCTGAGCTGAGCTGGGCTAAGCTGGGCAGAGTGGGCGAGCTGGGCTGAGCTGAACTGAGCTGGCCGGGGCTGAGCTCGGCTGGGTTGAGCTGGGAAGAATGGGTGAGTTGGGCTGAGCTGAGCTGGGCTGAGCTGGACTGAGCTGGGCTGAACTGAGCTGAGCTGGGCTAAGCTGGGCTGTGTTGAGCTGGGCAGAGTGGGTGAGCTGGGCTGAGCTGAACTGAGCTGAGTTGGGTTGAGCTGGCCTGGGCTGAGCTGGGCTGAACTGGGTTGAGCTGGGCTGTGTTGAGCTAGGCTGAGCTGGGCTGGGCTGGGCTGAGCTGAGCTGGGCTGGGCTGGGCTGGGCTGGGCTGAGCTGAGCTGGGCTGAACTGGGCTTAGCTGGCTGAGCAGATGAGCTGGGCTAAGAGGGTTGAGCTGAGCTGAGCTGAACTGAGCTGGATTGAGCTGGCCTGGATTGGGCTGATCTGGATTGAACTGAGCTGAGGTGGGCTGAGCTGGTCTGGGCTAGCCTCAGCTTAACTGGGGTATGCTGGGTTAACCATGGTGGGCTGAGATGGCCAGCAGAAGTGAACCCACTGAGCTGGCTTGACTTGGAAAATTGTTGAGATACTTTGGGTCCATTTAACCTCCACTGAGGCTGGTGGGTCTGGATGGACTGAGCTGACCCACTGGACTGTCTTGTTCAACAGTGGGCTGACCTCAGTGATCTGGCTGTGCTGAGGACTGGAGGCCTGAGTGTATCAGTCTTAATGATGACCCCAGACCCCAGGCCAGGCCCCAAGTGGCTGAGCCGTGGGCAGTGAGGGTGGGCCAGCAGGGCTGAGTGCGCCCTCTGCTCCACCGTCCCAGAGAGAAGGTGGAGCTGCCCACACCCCCGACCAGCAAGACGCCTCTCACCCCCCTCTTCTCTTGTGTCCTCTCTCGGGTCCCCAGAAAATGAATCTCACCCGAAAATCTTCCCCCTGGTGTCCTGTGCGAGCTCCCCGTCTGATGAGAACACAGTGGCCCTGGGCTGCCTGGCCCAGGACTTCGTGCCCAATTCTGTCAGCTTCTCCTGGAAGTTCAACAACAGCACAGTCAACAGCGAGAAATTCTGGACCTTCCCCGAAGTCCTGAGGGACGGCTTGTGGTCGGCCTCCTCTCAGGTGGTCCTGCCCTCCTCGAGCGTCTTTCAAGGGCCGGGTGGCTACCTGGTGTGCGAAGTCCAGCACCCCAAGGGAGAAAAGACCGTCGGGACGGTGATGGTGGTCGCTCCAAGTGAGTCGGGCCTGTCCCGTGGTTGAGTGCCAGGGCGGGGGTGGTGGGGGAGGGTCCAGGCCCTGCTGACCCCTTGTCCTTCTCTGCAGAGGCGGAAGTGTTGTCCCCCGTCGTGAGTGTCTTTGTCCCGCCTCACAACAGCCTCTCTGGTGACGGCAATAGCAAGTCCAGCCTCATCTGCCAGGCCACTGACTTCAGCCCCAAACAGATCTCCTTGTCCTGGTTTCGTGATGGAAAGCGGATAGTGTCTGGCATTTCTGAAGGCCAGGTGGAAACTGTACAGTCCTCACCCATAACATACAGGGCCTACAGCACGCTGACCATCCCAGAGAGAGAATGGCTCAGCCAGGACGTGTACACCTGCCAGGTGGAACACAACAAGGGAACCTTCCAGAAGAATGCGTCCGCTTCATGTGATACTTGTGAGTGCAGCCCTGGTGGGGGGCACTCACCCTCAGGTCTGCAGACACTGCCCCAGACGTGCCAGCTACTCCCTGAGCCTTGGCTTCCCAGAGCGGCCAAGGGCAGGAGGGGCTGTGCAGGGTGGTGGGGAGCTGGCGCCCCTCCAACAGGGCCCCGGGCTCACGGGGGCTCAGCCATGCTGAGCTGGGCTGAGCTGGGTTGAGCTGGGAAGAATGGGTGAGTTGGGCTGAGCTGGGTTGAGCTGAGTTGGGCTGAGCTACTGAACTGAGCTGAGCTGAGCTGGGCTAAGCTGGGCAGAGTGGGCGAGCTGGGCTGAGCTGAACTGAGCTGGCCGGGGCTGAGCTCGGCTGGGTTGAGCTGGGAAGAATGGGTGAGTTGGGCTGAGCTGAGCTGGGCTGAGCTGGACTGAGCTGGGCTGAACTGAGCTGAGCTGGGCTAAGCTGGGCTGTGTTGAGCTGGGCAGAGTGGGTGAGCTGGGCTGAGCTGAACTGAGCTGAGTTGGGTTGAGCTGGCCTGGGCTGAGCTGGGCTGAACTGGGTTGAGCTGGGCTGTGTTGAGCTAGGCTGAGCTGGGCTGGGCTGGGCTGAGCTGAGCTGGGCTGGGCTGGGCTGGGCTGGGCTGAGCTGAGCTGGGCTGAACTGGGCTTAGCTGGCTGAGCAGATGAGCTGGGCTAAGAGGGTTGAGCTGAGCTGAGCTGAACTGAGCTGGATTGAGCTGGCCTGGATTGGGCTGATCTGGATTGAACTGAGCTGAGGTGGGCTGAGCTGGTCTGGGCTAGCCTCAGCTTAACTGGGGTATGCTGGGTTAACCATGGTGGGCTGAGATGGCCAGCAGAAGTGAACCCACTGAGCTGGCTTGACTTGGAAAATTGTTGAGATACTTTGGGTCCATTTAACCTCCACTGAGGCTGGTGGGTCTGGATGGACTGAGCTGACCCACTGGACTGTCTTGTTCAACAGTGGGCTGACCTCAGTGATCTGGCTGTGCTGAGGACTGGAGGCCTGAGTGTATCAGTCTTAATGATGACCCCAGACCCCAGGCCAGGCCCCAAGTGGCTGAGCCGTGGGCAGTGAGGGTGGGCCAGCAGGGCTGAGTGCGCCCTCTGCTCCACCGTCCCAGAGAGAAGGTGGAGCTGCCCACACCCCCGACCAGCAAGACGCCTCTCACCCCCCTCTTCTCTTGTGTCCTCTCTCGGGTCCCCAGAAAATGAATCTCACCCGAAAATCTTCCCCCTGGTGTCCTGTGCGAGCTCCCCGTCTGATGAGAACACAGTGGCCCTGGGCTGCCTGGCCCAGGACTTCGTGCCCAATTCTGTCAGCTTCTCCTGGAAGTTCAACAACAGCACAGTCAACAGCGAGAAATTCTGGACCTTCCCCGAAGTCCTGAGGGACGGCTTGTGGTCGGCCTCCTCTCAGGTGGTCCTGCCCTCCTCGAGCGTCTTTCAAGGGCCGGGTGGCTACCTGGTGTGCGAAGTCCAGCACCCCAAGGGAGAAAAGACCGTCGGGACGGTGATGGTGGTCGCTCCAAGTGAGTCGGGCCTGTCCCGTGGTTGAGTGCCAGGGCGGGGGTGGTGGGGGAGGGTCCAGGCCCTGCTGACCCCTTGTCCTTCTCTGCAGAGGCGGAAGTGTTGTCCCCCGTCGTGAGTGTCTTTGTCCCGCCTCACAACAGCCTCTCTGGTGACGGCAATAGCAAGTCCAGCCTCATCTGCCAGGCCACTGACTTCAGCCCCAAACAGATCTCCTTGTCCTGGTTTCGTGATGGAAAGCGGATAGTGTCTGGCATTTCTGAAGGCCAGGTGGAAACTGTACAGTCCTCACCCATAACATACAGGGCCTACAGCACGCTGACCATCCCAGAGAGAGAATGGCTCAGCCAGGACGTGTACACCTGCCAGGTGGAACACAACAAGGGAACCTTCCAGAAGAATGCGTCCGCTTCATGTGATACTTGTGAGTGCAGCCCTGGTGGGGGGCACTCACCCTCAGGTCTGCAGACACTGCCCCAGACGTGCCAGCTACTCCCTGAGCCTTGGCTTCCCAGAGCGGCCAAGGGCAGGAGGGGCTGTGCAGGGTGGTGGGGAGCTGGCGCCCCTCCAACAGGGCCCCGGGCTCACGGGGGCTCAGCCAAGTGGGCCCTGCTCTTTGGGCGGACCTCTCCCTTCACCTGATTTCACTCCAAATGACTCTCTCCTGCCTGCAGCACCACCGTCTCCCATCGGGGTCTTCGCCATCCCCCCATCCTTCGCCGACATCTTCCTCACGAAGTCAGCCAAGTTTTCCTGCCTAGTCACAAACCTGGCCTCCTATGACGGCCTGAACATCAGCTGGTCCCATCAGAACGGCAAGGCCCTGGAGACCCACACTTATTTTGAGAGGCACCTCAACGACACCTTCAGCGCCAGGGGTGAGGCCTCGGTCTGCTCGGAGGACTGGGAGTCCGGAGAGGAGTTCACGTGCACAGTGGCCCACTTGGACCTGCCCTCCCCAGAAAAGAGGACTGTCTCCAAGCCCAAAGGTAGGCCCTGCCCCGCTCTGGCCCTCCACCCCAGACTCTCCCCCGGCACCGGGGCCTGAGGACAGCAGACAGGGCCAGGAGAGGCCCACGCCCCCCGATCTCACCACTGTACCCCCCACCCCCACCACAGACGTCGCCCTGAAACCACCGTCCGTGTACGTGCTGCCTCCAACGCGGGAACAGCTGAGCCTGCGGGAGTCAGCTTCCGTCACCTGCCTGGTGAAGGGCTTCGCGCCCGCAGACGTGTTCGTGCAGTGGCTGCAAAAGGGGGAGCCCGTGGCCAAGAGCAAGTACGTGACGAGCAGCCCAGCACCTGAGCCCCAGGACCCCAGCGTGTACTTCGTGCACAGCATCCTGACAGTGGCCGAGGAGGACTGGAGCAAAGGGGAGACCTACACCTGCGTCGTGGGCCACGAGGCCCTGCCCCACATGGTCACCGAGCGGACCGTGGACAAGTCCACCGGTAAACCCACCCTGTACAACGTGTCCCTGGTCATGTCTGACACAGCCAGCACCTGCTACTGATGCCTGGTCAGAGCCCCCGCATGACCGTCGCTGTGTGTGTGCACGAGTCTAACCATGCCAGTGCGTGAGACGTTGCCTTTTATAAAAATTAGAAATAAAAAGATCCATTCAAAAGATGCTGGCTGTGAGTGAGCAAAGCTCTCCCTGCTAGGTCCGTGGCTGTCTGCCCTCACCTTGCTGACCACCCTCCATCATCTGCACCCCGCCTCCCCACTCGCTTCCGACCCACGCCCAGGAGCCCCAGTGCTCCTTGCGGGATGCTCACAGCAGGCCGAGGCCATGCTCGCTGTGCCTGTAGTCACTTCCATGGCCACACTGGGGCACACGGGTGTGCAACACACACACACGCACACAGTCACACACATACGTGCAGAGAGACGCGTGTGCACGCACATGGACAGAGACATGGGCACGCGTGACACAGACATGTATGTGATGGACCTGGGTGAGCAGGCACACACACAGACATGGACACATGAACATGTGGACACACAGACGCACATGCACACGCACACTCACACCGAGTGCACACAGTCACAGCCGCTCACAGGCACATGCACGTGGGTGCTCACACACGCGCGCGTGAGGAGAAGCCACGGACATGTAGACACACACACAGAGACGTGCACGTGCTCACGCACACAGGCACACGCTGAGCACACCCAGGCTCAGACACTCGGGCTCCAGCCCTCGCACACCCGTGGCCACTCACTGCCCCGTCTGGCGGGGTTCCTCTGCACCACACCCACGCTCTGCTTGTCCCTCTGTCTCAGCTTGGAGGCACATCTGGGGGCCGGCCTAGCCTGGACTCCCCCACAGCCCCAGCCCCAAAGCAGGGTGTGCAGAGGGCCGCTCTGGGCCTGGCCGAAGGCAGCTCCTCAGGAAACTCAGGGCCCGTGTCCGGGGGGGATGCTTCTCCCAGTCCAGGCCCTTGTGAAGGTGGCAGGGCCCCAGCTGTCTCCTGTCCCTGTGAAGAGACAGGGTCAGGCGCGTCCTGACAGAGCGGGCCGTGCCCGGGAGGCCCCCTCGGGGCAGGCAGCTGAGGGCCGCCTGTGAACCTGGAGTGGTGGGCACTGAGCTGACGGGTGAGCGGGTCTCCCCTGCCAACCACACCAGTGCCCCTTCAGGCTGGCTCCTGGCCTCCCCCACACTCCTGGCTCTTTAGGGAGTGAAGTGGCTGCAGACCTAGGCGGCTGTGCTGAGCCTTTGTCCCCGAGCCACTCTTCCTGAGCCACAGATGTCTATCTGACTCCTGGTCCCACAGCTGTGAGTCCTGAGGCCCCACAAGGCCTCTCTCGTACATGCCACGGCTCCAGGACAGAGAGGCGGGGGTCTAGGGGATGGGCCCCTTGGCGCAGGCAGCTATCTGCCCCCAGTGCTTGTCCTCACTGGCTGGGGAGCCCACCCCAAACCACCAGAGACAGGACACCCCACCACCACTGTCAGCCCCCAGTGGCCCCGCGTCCTCCAGAGGAGGCAGGACACTGGCCCCTCCCCCCGCCTCCAGCTCAGCGAGACCCCACCTGCGTGTGCATGTGCTCCATCTCGCTCTCTGCCACCTCGGCGCTCCTCGGGCCAGGAACTCAGGGTCACTGCTTGGCTCAGCCTCAGCCACGCTCTGCCCCTGCTGGCTGTGGAATCAGGCGGCCAGGGGCCTACCACACCTGCCCAAGACGCTGCCTGACAAGGCCCGGAGCTCCCAGCTGCCCCAGGGGTTGCGGGGAGGCAGGTGCACGCCTGCTTGCCTGCCCGCTCGCTTCTGCAGTCCCCCAGCCCTTCTGGAGAGTCAGCGCGGCTGAGGGGGTGCCAGGGCGGGCTCTGCGGGCAGCTCAGCCATGCTGACCCTGTGCCCTGTCTCCCGCAGAGGGGGAGGTGAGCGCCGAGGAGGAAGGCTTCGAGAACCTCAACACCATGGCCTCCACCTTCATCGTGCTCTTCCTCCTGAGCCTCTTCTACAGCACCACAGTCACCCTGTTCAAGGTAGGCCGCCTGGCCCAGGGCAGGGGGTGAGGCCGCAGACCCCCAGCGCCCCCGTAACCACTCACGCTGTCTCTGTCGCCTGCAGGTGAAGTGACAAGAGCACGGGGCACCAGTGGCGGAACAAGGTGGGCTGCCTTGGGGCGGGCCCCTGGCCTGTATGGCTTGTTCGCTTGTACTGAAATCTTCCCCGCATCCTCTCCAGCTTCAAGCTGTAAGAAACTGGCTTTTCTCCGAGCAGCTGAGTGCCATGGCCAAGCGTGGAGCCGCAGTTACAGGCCTCACCTGGCCCTGCTTTGCAATGTCACGTTTGTGGCCTTGAAATAAACAAGGATACTTTATATTATGAAACTGCTTTCTCGTGAAGGTTTTTTTTTTCCCTCAAGCTACATTCCTGTGTGCTACATATCCTGAGCACTAAACCCATTGCTGACGGGAAAGGGATGTGTGTCTCCCCCCAGGCCAGTGGCGCAACGCAGGGCCGGTGTCTTGGGGCTGGTCCAGATCAAGGAGGATGGCCGAGTTGCAGAAGATCCCAGGGCTGGCTTCCCAAGGTGGCCTGAGCTGGGGCCGCTGTGTGCATCCGTGAGGACCCTGCCACGAGCCCCAGGGACACCCTGTCCCTCTCTGCCACCATTCCTGGAGTCCCAACCACGGGAGGGCGTGTCCAACCTCTGGTGCGTGTGGTGTGCACAGGAGGGACTCGGGAGGAGGGCCGGTGTGCATGCAGCCACACTGCACCCTGCGGGAGCGCAAGGCTTCACCTGCCAGCCAGTAGACAGGGACTGGAGGAGAAAGGCGTCTCAGGTGAAGCTGCAGGGAGGGCACAGGACTGGAGGGGCACGGAGGAGAGGCCGGGAAGAGGGGCAGCTGGCGGCAGGGCAGGGGAACAAGGGATTAGCCCTCGGAGATAAGCTGCTGGGGTCCAGGTAGAGGCTGACAGGGGCGGCGGCACACTCAGGCCCTGGGGAGGTCCAGGTTAGCTGTGACAGCAACAGCCAGGGTAGGGTGGGCAGTGGGACGGGAGAGGAGACGCCAGGGGCCAGAGGAGGGAGCCAGGTGAGGGTGACCTGGCTCTCCAGGGAGGCGATTTCAGGGGCTGGAGGGGGACTGGGCCTTCCCAGGACACCTCTCGCGGGGCTGCCAGGGGCCTGACAGTGACTGTCCGAGGGAGTGGGAGTGGGCCTGGTCCCCAGAGAAGGCCGCCTCCCAGCAGCAGCTCCTGGAAGGCATTTCTGGTTAAACGGTGTCCTTTGCAGCCCAACCCATCAGGCAGGGGAACGCTGGGTGAGGGGCTCCACGGCACGCGGGGCGCCTCCCGCGGGGGGCAGGGGGGCGGCTCTCACGCAGGCCGACGGGCTCAGACCAGGACCTGTAGGACTGTCTGAGGGTCGTGACAACAAAGAAGCACAGGCTAGGTGTGAACAACAGGAGCTGGCTGTCTCCCAGTGTGATGGAGGCGCCCACGGTAGAGGCCTCAGCAAGGCTGGCTCCTTCTGGGGCTCCGCGGAGAGTCTATTCCCTGCTTCTGGCAGTTCTCAGCACCTGTTTGAATGTATTTCACTCAGAGCCTATCAACTGCTCACTTACATTCATTTTCAAAATCGATGTTTAAGAAATTAATCAGCCTTAGGCACACTGTATCAATGCGTTCCTACACTCTTTAATGAGTCACTCCTTCAAGGTAGTTAAGCTGAGGCCGTGCACGCGCCGCGTGCACGGTGGGTGTGCTCACAGTCGTAGCTGGCCGGCGATGAAGCAATTCACCTGGCCCTGCTTTGCAATGTCACGTTTGTGGCCTTGAAATAAACAAGGATACTTTATATTATGAAACTGCTTTCTCGTGAAGGTTTTTTTTTTCCCTCAAGCTACATTCCTGTGTGCTACATATCCTGAGCACTAAACCCATTGCTGACGGGAAAGGGATGTGTGTCTCCCCCCAGGCCAGTGGCGCAACGCAGGGCCGGTGTCTTGGGGCTGGTCCAGATCAAGGAGGATGGCCGAGTTGCAGAAGATCCCAGGGCTGGCTTCCCAAGGTGGCCTGAGCTGGGGCCGCTGTGTGCATCCGTGAGGACCCTGCCACGAGCCCCAGGGACACCCTGTCCCTCTCTGCCACCATTCCTGGAGTCCCAACCACGGGAGGGCGTGTCCAACCTCTGGTGCGTGTGGTGTGCACAGGAGGGACTCGGGAGGAGGGCCGGTGTGCATGCAGCCACACTGCACCCTGCGGGAGCGCAAGGCTTCACCTGCCAGCCAGTAGACAGGGACTGGAGGAGAAAGGCGTCTCAGGTGAAGCTGCAGGGAGGGCACAGGACTGGAGGGGCACGGAGGAGAGGCCGGGAAGAGGGGCAGCTGGCGGCAGGGCAGGGGAACAAGGGATTAGCCCTCGGAGATAAGCTGCTGGGGTCCAGGTAGAGGCTGACAGGGGCGGCGGCACACTCAGGCCCTGGGGAGGTCCAGGTTAGCTGTGACAGCAACAGCCAGGGTAGGGTGGGCAGTGGGACGGGAGAGGAGACGCCAGGGGCCAGAGGAGGGAGCCAGGTGAGGGTGACCTGGCTCTCCAGGGAGGCGATTTCAGGGGCTGGAGGGGGACTGGGCCTTCCCAGGACACCTCTCGCGGGGCTGCCAGGGGCCTGACAGTGACTGTCCGAGGGAGTGGGAGTGGGCCTGGTCCCCAGAGAAGGCCGCCTCCCAGCAGCAGCTCCTGGAAGGCATTTCTGGTTAAACGGTGTCCTTTGCAGCCCAACCCATCAGGCAGGGGAACGCTGGGTGAGGGGCTCCACGGCACGCGGGGCGCCTCCCGCGGGGGGCAGGGGGGCGGCTCTCACGCAGGCCGACGGGCTCAGACCAGGACCTGTAGGACTGTCTGAGGGTCGTGACAACAAAGAAGCACAGGCTAGGTGTGAACAACAGGAGCTGGCTGTCTCCCAGTGTGATGGAGGCGCCCACGGTAGAGGCCTCAGCAAGGCTGGCTCCTTCTGGGGCTCCGCGGAGAGTCTATTCCCTGCTTCTGGCAGTTCTCAGCACCTGTTTGAATGTATTTCACTCAGAGCCTATCAACTGCTCACTTACATTCATTTTCAAAATCGATGTTTAAGAAATTAATCAGCCTTAGGCACACTGTATCAATGCGTTCCTACACTCTTTAATGAGTCACTCCTTCAAGGTAGTTAAGCTGAGGCCGTGCACGCGCCGCGTGCACGGTGGGTGTGCTCACAGTCGTAGCTGGCCGGCGATGAAGCAACTTTCTCAGTGCGGCTCCTTCACTGCAGAATGTTCAGGGCCGCCTTTCGGGTACCCATCTCAGGACAGACTTGTGGTGAAATGTGGGCATTCGTCGTGAGTTACTCTGGTTACGCTACTAGCTGGGGGACTGAGAGGGTGCCCAGTGGGGTGGGAGTCAGCAGGGCCCAGGACCGTCTGGAGGGACAGTCTCTGCTCTGACTCCTCAGGCTCGCCGCAGCTGTGGGGTCTCCTGGGACTGCCCACACCTGGGGACATGTGGGCTTGGCCTCTGCCCCCAGACCAGTGGGCAGGTCACGAGTTAGTGCAGCGAAAGGATTCGGAGGAATCCGCCAGGTCAGAGAGCCCACGAGACATGCCAGGGACCAGGCGCGGAGCCATGAGAGGCAGGAGCCGGTGCCGCCAGACTCGCTGCCCCGGGGCGTCTGCACAAACCCCCTCAACTTAACATCTGGTTACTTCTTGATAAGCCCAACATAAGTTGAAAGTAGTTTGAAATTCCATTTAATGTGCTTCACAGGCCAAACACCAGGGCTTATCTTTACCTGCCTTAAAAGGCTCAGAACACTTAGGTTAACTGAAACTTCGGTAAAATCATCTAACTCAAGCCTTGTTGTTGCTCCGTTGCTCAGTCATGTCCAGATTTTTGTGACCCCATGGACTATAGCACATCAGGTTTTCCTGTCCATCACCAACTCTCAGAGCGTGCTCAAACTCGTGTCCATTGAGCCAGTGATGCCATCCAACCATCTCATCCTCTGTCGTCCCCTTTGCCTCCTGACCTCAATCTTTCTCAACATCAGGTTCTTTCAAATGAGTCAGCTCTTCACATCAGGCAGCCAAAATATTGGAGCTTCAGCATCAGTCCTTCCAATGAATATTCAGGACTGATTTCCTTTAGGCATTGACTGGTTGGATCTCCTTGCAGTCCAAGAGACTCTCAAGAGTCTTCTCCAACAGCACAGTTCAAAAGGATTGATTCCTCAGCACGCAGCCTTCTTTATGGTCTGTCACAACCATACATGACTACTGGAAAAACCATAGCTTTGACTAGACAGAATCTGTTATCAAAGTAATGTTTCTGCTTCTTAATAAGCTGTCTGCATTGGTCATAGCTTTCCTTCCAAGGAGCAAGGGTCTTTTAATTTCATGGCTGCAGTCACAGTCCACAGTGATTTTCGAAAACAAGAAAATAAAGTCTGACACTGTTTCCATTTTTTCCCCATCTATTTACCCTGAAGTGATGGGACGGGATACCATGGTCTTAGATTTTTGACTGATGAGTTTTAAGCCAGCTTTTCCACTCTCTTCTTTCACCTTCATCAAGAGGCTCTTTAGTTCCTCTTTGCATTCTGCCATTAGAGTGGTATCATCTGCATAGCTGAGTTGCCAATATTTCTCCTGGCAATCTAGATTCCAGTTAGTGACTCATCCAGCTGGGAACTTCTCATGATGTGCCCTGCATGTAAGTCAGATAAGCAGGGTCACAATATGCAGCCTGCACGCACTCCTCCCCTGGTTTTCAGCCAGTTCACTGCTCCGTGGCCGGTTCTAACAGCTGCTTTCTCACTCGTGTTCAGGTTTCTCAGGAGGCAGGTCAGGTGGCCTGTCATTCTCATCTCTTTAAGAGCTTTCCACAGTTTGTTGTGATTCACACAATGGTTTTTACATAGTCAGTGAGGCAGAAATCGATGTTTTTCTGGAATTCTTTTGCTTTTTTCCNAGCTGCTTTCTCACTCGTGTTCAGGTTTCTCAGGAGGCAGGTCAGGTGGCCTGTCATTCTCATCTCTTTAAGAGCTTTCCACAGTTTGTTGTGATTCACACAATGGTTTTTACATAGTCAGTGAGGCAGAAATCGATGTTTTTCTGGAATTCTTTTGCTTTTTTCCCCTATGATCCAGTGGATGTTGGCAATTTGATCTCTGGTTCCTCTGCCTTTTCTAAATCCAGCTTGTACATCTGGAAGTTCTCAAGCCTATGTTACTAATGGAAAGTGCAGATCCTCTGGTGTAATTTACTGAATACTGAACGAAAAAAAAAAAACCAGCAGTTGTCAGGGTCCAGGGTGGCTGTGAGTGTGAGTTGCTCACCCTCCTGAGCAATGGAGGTCTCGGCTGCAGCCACTGCACTGCCCAGCTTCCACAGCAGAGGACAGACTGCATATCGCCAGGTGGGAAAGATCGAAATCCGAGATTCGAAGTGTGGTTTCTCTGGAACGTGTGTTGCTTTAACAGCATCATAAAGTCAAAGAGTAAACATTGAATCATGAGTCAGGGACCTTCTGTATGAGATGGGTTTGTTTTACATCAAGGGGAATCAGTCTTCAACCCCTACTCTGTGAGACGTGAGGTCTATTTGTCTGAATTCCTCAAGTGACCACTGCCCAGTCCGCTCAGCTTGACTTTCCCTAAAGACTGTTTCTAGGAGACTCTCCCTGCTGTCCAATGGCTCAGGCGCTTCACACCCACAGGGACCACTTCCTGCGTCCACACTTAGGTGTTCAGTGAAGCTTTGGGGTTCAGATGGTCACTGTGTGCTAGAGAGTACCCTCTTTCTCAGCAGAACTTGGTAATAAAGACAGAATTCGGAGCAGGTTCAGATAAGACGCATTTCCTGTGGTTTTAATGAGGACATTTGCCAGAGAGCAGTTAGTCACCAGGACTCTTTTAGACTCGGGGCAGGAACTCAGGCCCGTGGCATGTACCCAGGAGGCCAGGCTGTCCCCTCCCAGAGAAGCAGCGCTGCCCGCTCAGCAGAGACAGGGCCTCTGTCTGACGGTGGCAAGCGTGCCTCCGCCTGTGACATGCGCTAGGGAAGCTACAGTCGCCAGCAAGCTTTTCACCCAGAGTGGAGGGTGGTGGTGACTGACAGCTGGGAGAAGGGCCGGCTGGGCCTGGTGTGGGGACGGAGGCATCGGGCACCCAGGGGAAGGGGTGAGCAGGCTCCCAGGAGGAGAAGCGGGAAGAGGCTAGGAGGGGTGAGCCCAGCTGGGCAGCGTCCACAGACCAGGGTCTTTAGCCGAAGCCACAGGTCTGGGATCCTACCCTTTTGCATCAGAACCACTAGGTTTTCAGGTCTGTGAGGGCAGCCCTGGGCTACCGACAGCAGGCTTGAGCTGGGCTGAGTTGGGCTGGGCCAACCGGGTGAGCTGGGCTGAGCTGAGCTGAGCTGGGCTGAACTAGGTTAAGCGGAGCTGAGTTGGGTTGATCAGGGCTGAGCTGGTCTGAACTAGGTTAAGCTGAGCTGAGTTGGGTTGATTGGGCCTGAGCTGAACTGGGCTGAGCTGGTTCAAGCTGGGCTGTGCCTGGCTGAGCTGGATTATCCATGCTGGGCTGACACAGGTCCAGCAGAAACGCACCTCCTGGGCTTGGCTTGGGCAAGCTGATGAGGCACTGTGGGCTTGCTCACCCTCTGCTGAGCACGGTGGGTCCAGCTGGACTGTCCCGGCCAACGCTGGGCTGACCTCAGTGGCCTGGTTGTGCTGAGGACTGACAGGGCTGTGTGCGCTGTCAGTCTCACCAATGGCCACAGGCCCCCAGGCCAGGCCCCAAGTGGCTGAGCCGCGGGCAGTGAGGGCGGGCCGGCAGGGCTGAGTGCGCCCTCTGCCCCACCGTCCCAGAGAGAAGGTGGAGCTGCCCACACCCCCGACCAGCAAGACGCCTCTCACCCCCCTCTTCTCTTGTGTCCTCTCTCGGGTCCCCAGAAAATGAATCTCACCCGAAAATCTTCCCCCTGGTGTCCTGTGCGAGCTCCCCGTCTGATGAGAACACAGTGGCCCTGGGCTGCCTGGCCCAGGACTTCGTGCCCAATTCTGTCAGCTTCTCCTGGAAGTTCAACAACAGCACAGTCAACAGCGAGAAATTCTGGACCTTCCCCGAAGTCCTGAGGGACGGCTTGTGGTCGGCCTCCTCTCAGGTGGCCCTGCCCTCCTCGAGCGCCTTTCAAGGGCCGGGTGGCTACCTGGTGTGCGAAGTCCAGCACCCCAAGGGAGAAAAGACCGTCGGGACGGTGATGGTGAACCCCAGAGGTGAGCTAGGCTCCGCCCATGGCCGGGGTTGGGCGGGACCAGGGGAGCCCACCCCCGCCCCTCCTGTCCACCTTGCAGCCCCTCCCCCAGGGCACAGCACATTCTGACACTCACCTGCTCCCTGCTCCTCTAGTTTCAGCATCAACTGCGACCACGACCACGTTAACGCCTTCTCTGAAATCCAGGTCAGAGGGCTCCAAAAAAGACGTCACCACTCAGAGCAGCCCAGGTGAGCAGCCCCATCCATGCACAGCCCACGCACACCCATGCACACCTGCCCGCCTGCCCCTCCACTGCCACCTTCAGGCAGCCCTCCACGACTTCTCTGTTGAGTCCTTAAGTCACACCTTGAGCCAGGAAGGTGGGGCAGTGAACTCCGCGGCACCGACTGTGGGCCAGGCCTGGACTAGGCACTGGCAGATGCCACTTCAGGCCTCTGTGTGGCCCTCAGCCCCTCATGAACGGGTGAGGTGCCCAGATCACACTGGGAGGTGCACGGTGAGAGGGAGGCCCACAGGCCATCTCTGGACTCCCCTGGTCTGCCCCTGCGTGGGCCCGAGTGTGAAGCTGAGACCCTCACAGAAACAGTGCCGCCTGCCGCTGCCCTCCCCCACCTGCACCTGGCTCCAGCTTCTCTGACTGCCGGGCGCCCAGCTGGGGCCCAGAGTCACCCCTCACTCTGGATGCACCCCTGGCCCAGAGCAGGAGCCGCTGGAGGGAGCTGGGCAGTTCCCTCACTGGCCCCTGGGTTGCTGGGGACCCTCCAAGAGAGGACCATGGCTGTGATGTCTCCCTGGGCAGCCCCCAGCCCAGCCTGTGGGCCATGATGCCCACAGTCCAGGGCAGAATCTGCCACCGATGTGCACGACCCCTGGGTGTGGCGTGACCTGGTCAGGCACACAGGGCGGGGCAAGTCAGGAGAGGTGGGCCCTGCAGATTAGAGGGTCACCTCGGGATCAGGGGGCGCTGTGCACAGCCCAGCCCTCCCCGAGCGTCAGCACTCAGCCCTGACCAGACCATGGCAGCCACGCCGCCCGCCCAGCAGCCTTGAGGAAGGGGGCCGAGCTCCATGAGCACAGGCTGCGCCCTCCTGCTCCGGGGCTGGGCTGCCCTCCCACGAGGAGTAACCCTCCTAGGGCCCAGGGCCTGCTGACCTCATGAGCCCAGCCCTCCCCTCAGGGCGTGGCCCCTGACCCAGACACCGTGCAGCTCGCCCACAGCCTGAAGGCCAGATGCATCGCAAAGCCAGATCCCTGCGGCCGGGGCTGCCCTCTCCAGCCCCGCCTCTCCAGCCTTGCGGCCGGGGCCGCCCCTCCAGCCCTGTGGCCGGGGGCCGGCCTGTCCAGCTTAGAGGGATGAACCGGGAGGAGGGACAGACAGAAGCCTTGTATGATGGCAACACAGCCTCAAATATCTGCTGTCTGGGCCTTTATAGAAAAAGTTGGCTGACCGCTGGCTATCAGAGCCTGAAGGCCAGTCGCTCATGAGTACTTCTCACCGTAAGCTGTCCTGCCGATGGTCAGGAGGGTGGCCCCAGGCACTTAGCATAGATCCTCGCAACCAGCAAGCGGGCAGCCAGGGTGCCACTGGGACCAGAGTGGAGCAGAGCCGCTGGCAGAGGCGACCGCCCGACGATGGGCACCCCTGGGGCTGAGGATGTGGGGAGGCCTCAGCCCCAGCTGTCTGTGTGCCCCGAGGAGTCCCTGACCCCCCCCGCTCCCCACAGTGCCGGCCACCAGCCACAGCCAGACAGAAGCCTGGACACGAGCATGTCCAAAGGACCCCTGCAGAGGTCAGTCCCTTGAGGCAGAGGGGGAGAAGGGCAGAGTGCTCTCGCGGGCACCGGAAACAGCCTGCTTGCAAGAGAGACCCCAGCCCAGTGGTGGGCAGACCCCTGCCCTCTGCACTGCTAGAAGCAACAGAGTCCAGGGGCCCTGGGGAGAGGGCGGGCCTGGGGCTGGGCGGGTGCTGCTGGCCAGCCCTCAACCCCACCGGCCCCCCACCAAGACCACACCTCTCCTCCCGCTCCCCGCAGAGTGTCAGAACCACACCCAGGCCCCCAGCGTCCGCCTGCTGCCCCCGCCCCCGCAGGGCCTCTGGCTCCTGGACAAGGCAGAGTTCACCTGCCTGGCCACAGGGGAGGCCCCACCGGATGCCCACTTCTCCTGGGAGGTGAACGGGCAGCCCCACAGCGGGGCCGTGGAGGAGAGACCCACCTGGCACATGAACGGCTCCTGGAGCCAGAGCAGCCGTCTGGCCCTGCCCAGATCCCTGTGGGCCTCGGGCTCCAACATCACCTGCACGCTGAGCGGCCCCGGCCTGCAGTCGCCAGTGACCCTGACAGCACAGAGAGAGCGTGGTGAGGGCAGCCGCAGCACCCCAGCCACCTCCTTCCCCCGGGGACCCAGCCCCTGGAGCCCCAGCTCACGAGCATAACACGGCTTCTCCCCACAGCTGCCTCAGTGCCCGGCAATCTAACCCTCCGCACCCTGACCATGCCTGGCCCCTTCTCGCCTGCCTGGCTCCTGTGCGAGGTGTCCGGCTTCTCACCCATGGGCATCCTCCTCACGTGGCTGGAGGGCCAGCAGGAAGTGGAGCCTTCCCAGTTTGCCACAGCGCACACCACAGCCCAGGCTGGGCACACCTCATTCCACACCTGGAGTGTCCTGCACATCTCCAGCCCCCTGGACCGCGCAGGGGCCACCTACACCTGCGTGGTCAGCCACGAGGCCTCCCGGACGCTCCTCAGTGGCAGCTGCAGCCTGGACACCGGTGGTGAGTCACACGGGCCCAGGGCTCCATCTGAGCGGCTGGGACACAGTAGGGGGAGTGGAGGGGCAGCCCCGGAGGTGCCGGGCAGCGGGCACACGGGCGCTCCGTGTCGGGGGCCCCAGGGCTCTGGAAGCCCAACAGCTGCCCCACTGGCCCCAGACACACGTCCACATGCTGCACGCCAGTCCAGGAAGGGCGGGAGATGTTGCCCGCCCCCCACGACCCAAGCAGCCATTTCCCACCAAGATGTGCCCACCACAGGGCACAAAGCAGGGGCCTGCCCTGGGCTGGGGGTGAGGGCGGCCACCCTCAACAGCTGCCCTCTGGAGACGTCCAAGTCTCCCCAGCTCCCTAGCCCCCAACCCTTCCGGGAGCCCAGTCAGCACCTGGGAGGCCACATGTGCCCAGGACAGGGGGCTGGACTTGGGCTCCCAGAGGGGTCTGATTCGCACACACCCACAGCAGCCCCTGACTGCAGGCCTCCTGGAGGAACACAGGGGCAGGTGCCACAGAGGAGGGGGTCTGGGGGCCCAGGGCTCGCCCTCCCCTCTGAGGTGTCCTCCCCCGACACCCCAGCATGCAGCCCAGCTCTGCAAGGCTGCGGTGGACACACCAGTCAGGGAGGCGGCAGGATGCGCAGGCCGGCAGGCATCCAGGCTGCCCGGTGCGGGGGCTGGCAGGGAAGGTGTCCAACGGGGCCCAGAGGCAGTGGGCACTGGGAGAGAAAGGCTCGGCTTGCCTGGGGTCCAGGACCCAGCCTGCAGGCGTGAGCTGCTGTGGGCCCCACACCGAGCGGGGAAGATGCGCAGCCCACAGCCAGGCCCTGACACCTCGAGAGAGACGGGCCTGGCAGGCTGTGCCCTGCAGGCCACGCAGGGTGCCTGGGGGGCCGCCGCAGCATGCCCACACCCACCCCCACCACGCGCC
>SJYG01000171.1:4347552-4406483 GCA_006410535.1 Litocranius walleri | reverse complement strand
AGGCCCCCCGCCCCGCACACACCGTAGGGCCTCCTCCTATAGACCCAACCCCCACCACCCCGGATCGGCCGCCTGACAGCCCAGGCACCACACGGCCTCGAGTCACAGGACACTCTGCAGCGGCCTCCCCCAGAGGCTTGACCCAAACCTCCCACTTTTCTGTGGGGGCCAAAGCTATGTCCAGCAGCCAGGGCCATGCTCTATCCAGGGTGAGTGGCAGAGGCTGGGGGAGGCCTGGCCAGACCCCAGGGCCCCTGGAGGGGTGGGGGGAAAGCCCCACTCCAGGGGGCCACAGCCGGCACCAGCCCCAGGGCTGACCAGCCGCCGGGCCTTCCCTGGTGGGCCTTCCTCCAGACCAGAGGAGGACGGCCAGAGCCACTCCTTGTAAGGCAGCCGGGTCTCCACAGCTGGGCGGCAGCTCCTCGCTGGGCTAGCTGCCCCCCAGCTCCCACACTGCTGCCTGAGGGGCCTGCTGCTTTCCCTGAAGGACTCCCACACCCTCCCCACCCTGCCCCGTCCACCTGCATCTGAAGGCCACCCCTCCATCTCGGTTCCAGGCCCAGCCCACCACCACCGCCCTCTTCTCACAGGAGGCCACTAGCAGCTCGGCCCAGGCCGCAGCTCCCTGCAGCTCGGCCCAGGCCTTCAGCTCCGCAGCTCGGCCCAGGCCTGCAGCTCGGCCCAGGCCTGCAGCTCGGCCTGGGCTGCAGCTGTGGTGGCCATTTTCACAGTGTAGCAGCTGGAAGGCTCCTCCGGGTGTCCCTGGCCTCCGGTTCCTGGTCCTGCTCTGGGGCCCCAGGCTCCTCAACCACTGGCCCCGTCTCCCGAAAGCCTGTGTCACCCCAGTCCCCCAGACTGCAGCCAGGGCCCTCTGCCCTCTGTCATTGCATAAGCCAAGCCACCCGCCCAAGTCCTGCGCCCCTCGAATCGGCCCCTTCTGTCCAAAGACCCCACCCCAGTCCTCTTGTCCCTGCCGGTCTCACAGCCCAGGGCTGTCCCCTTCAGCCCACCCTCCTCTCAGCTGCCAAGGTGACCTTCAAACACCCATCAAAGTTCTGCTTCCACTTAGGATGTAGAAGCTAGTAGGTCAGCCACTCATGCAGTAACAAAAGGGCAATGCCAAATAAACCGTAAAAATCATGTTTATTTAAAGTCTCAGACGAGCCGAGGACTCAGTGTCCAACTGGCCCAAATTCCTAGGTCAGAAGAGGCTGCTGGCAGTCATCTTCACCCTCAACACAGGTGGACAGAGGCCTGGGCATCCATGAGACGAGAGGGACATGAAGGAGCCAGCCAGGGCTTAGTTCCCTGGCAGGCTGGCCAGGATGTGGGGACAGGCAAGCCCCCAAAAAATCCCCAGGGCCCACTGACCCTCCACCCAGGGATTCTGCTGCAAGAAGCCCCTGAGAGCAGGTGGGGCCATAGCAAGAGAGGCCCAGGCTCAGAGCCTTTCCCGCCGGGAGGAGGAGCCTCAGCCCACTCCCACGTGGGAGCCAGTAGCTGAGGAGCCCACCACCCAGCCCAGCTCAACTCCTGGTGAAAACACAGCTCCTCACCCTCCCTGCCCGACAGAGGAGAGTGTGTGCTCACTCCGCGGAAAGTATACACACGGCATCGACTTCACGCTCACTTTCTGTCTGTGCACCATGTCCGGCGTGCAATCAAAATGCCCTCGAAGTGCAAAGAAGCAGAAAACCTTCACCCGTAGTCAGAGTGAAAACAGGAAATAAAGCTAGACCGTGGGTGGCCCCGACCTCGGGACTGAAAGCAGCCGCAGTCGTGCTCTTGGCTTAAGCTCTGTGGGCGGCTCCTGCTGCCTTGAGAGAAGCATCCTGCCCCACGGTTTCACGGGCTCTTCTCAAAGGGCTGCCCGCTGACACGTCATGCCCCAGCAGATGGGTGAAGGGGCGTGACCTTTCTCTCCTGCAGTTCTTCTCAACGTGGCTTCTCCAATCCGAGCTCTTTCCCGCCTTCTCATCCCATGTGTCTGAGAAGACCTCCCTGATCTCCATGGCTGGGCCTTGGCGCAGCCAGGACCCCTGTCCTTTACCCAAACAGAGTGCATCCAGGGGGTCCTGCCATCGCATTTAGCCGCCTCACCGACCCCCAGACCACTCACCCCTGCATTCCACGAGTCTAGAACAGGTTCCTTCAGGTTCTCCATGGCAAAGGGCTGCTGCCTTTGAAAAATGTTCCAGTGAATCATGGATCCATACCATTGTAGAACACAGTATGACCTCATTAGCTGGAAACTGCGGCAAACAAAAACCAAGATGCACTGCTCTCCCACCATTAGACTCCACAGAGGGTGAGCAACTTCCCCCGCTCACTTCCTGTGCCGTGACCCGCACTCCTGCATGGTGGCCCTGCAGACCCCACCTCCCGCAGCTCTGGTCAGGCTCCAGGCGGACCCCCAGGGAATGAGTGCTCATGGGAACAGGGACTAGGAGGTCCGGGCCGGGTGATGGGTCCCGGGACTTAGCACTTCTTCCCTGCCCCGGGCCCTCCCACCAGACTGGGGCATGGCTCCACACGAGGGTTCTGAGCTGGCCGCCCCATCCTGCCC
The DNA here is from genome assembly GCA_006410535.1 of Litocranius walleri. NCBI lineage: Eukaryota > Metazoa > Chordata > Mammalia > Artiodactyla > Bovidae > Litocranius > Litocranius walleri. The sequence continues at coordinate 4,403,917 of SJYG01000171.1, read as the reverse complement.
CGGCCCCAGGTCCAGCAGGACTGACTTCCGACGCACAGACTCAGCCCTGGCTTAAAGCCTCTAGTTCCCAGCCTTGGCCTGCCTTGGCCTCCTGTGCAGCCCCTCGCCAGCTCCCTGCTGCAGGGCGCGAGGCTCCCGTCCACTCTCCCGACTCAGGGCCCTCCTGACGCTTTCCTCCTGCTGGGACACCGGCCCGGTCTCACCTTTCACCTTCACACAGCAGCTGCTTCTGAGGCCAGCTGTTGCTGCAGCCTGCAGGGTGGGGCCTGAGGATCCACGTCGGCATCGGGGCCGCCCACCCGCCGCCCGCACTCATGCTGGCATGAAGGCCAGCTTCAGGCCTTCTGCCCCACCGTGCTGTGTGCCCCATCCAGCTCTGGGCTCCGTCAGGCCCTGTGACCCCTCTGTGCCCCATCCGTGCCGCGCAGGGAGAAAGCTGTTCACACGGGGCCCCGATGCCAGTGGTGCCGTGTGGGGGCCTGTGCATGCCCCTCGGGCAGACCCCTCATGGTCAGCAGCCTGCCGTGTGCTGGGGTGGGTGTGGGCGAGGCCTCAGCAGCGCCCACTCCCCCACAGGTCTGGCCACCTGGCCGCCCTGGAGCCAGGACGAGAGCAGTGATGACGGCGCGGATGTGGAGGATGCCAGCCCACTTTGGCTCACCTTCCTGGCCCTCTTCCTCATCACTGTGGTCTACGGCGGCTTCGTCACCTTCATCAAGGCAGGTGGCCCAGGCAGGTGGGGCCCTACATCCAGGGCCTGGGCCCCTAGGGTTGGCCAGAGTTTCTGAGGGAGCCGCCCACTCAGCCCTGGAGTAGGACAGGTGCTAGGACCCGCTCCCCAGGGCCATGGGGAGGTGGGGTCCCCAGCTCGGCTAGCCAGGGGCCCTGGGCCTGGGGGCCCCAGCCCTTTCCTGACCCTGGGGCTCTTGCTGCAGGTGAAGTAGCCCCGGAGAGCAGACACTGGCTCCACACGGACAGAACCTGGCCTCCGCACTGCCTGCTGCTCCCGGAGGGCAGAGGAGCCCACGCTGGACCCCACCCTGCGCACAGAGACCTTGCGGCCCCACATTCGGTCCACCACAGAGCCCAGCCCCCAGCCCAAGAGGAAGGCATCATGGTGCAGAGAGGGGCCCCTCAGCTGGCCCTGCAGCCCCAGAGCCGGTGGTCTTGGCTGCAGCCGTCCCCCACCTCCCCGCCCACCATCTGCCACATAAAGAGCTTTGAGCCTTCCTCCTGCCTCCCGTTTCTGTGGCCCAGCCCTCAGATCTTCCAGGCGAGAGCACCCAGGAGGCCAAGGGCAAACACCTGAGCAGGTCCAAGTGCACAGGAGAGGTGGGCAGGGTGGGGCACACAGTAGGGGGCTGCCTCGGGAGGAGAATGCCGAGCCTGCTGCACTGAAGGGACTGGGCACTCCAGATGCGTGTGTCCACACCTGCGCACATGGGTGCACACACACACAGCCCTCACACAAAGCATGTGTGCACCTACAGGTGGGAACACACCCTACACACAAGCACACCCATGGGTGTGCAGACAGAGACAAATGCGGGGCACATGCCTGTGGGCACACATGCATGCACACACACACGAGTTCACACTCAGAGACACGGAAGCACATGTGCCCATGCACACAGGTTCACACTGAGACACGGAAGCACATGTGCCCACACACCACTCAGGTGTGCATGTGCATGCACACACACAGGAGATGGCCCTAAATGGTGGGAGTGGGAGAGGCTGGGCACACAGAGCCCCATCAGACGGGGAGGAGGCACCCCTCATGCACTTCACGGAGGGCAGGGTGTGGAGGAAAGTGCTGCCTGAAGGGGCTTGGAGAAGACGCTGGTGCTGGTCAGCTCCTGGTCACTCCTGGCCCTCCTGCAGCAGGCAGGTGTGACCCTGGGCCCAGGCAGCCCCCAGGCAGGGAAGCCAGTGTGGCAGACACCCTTCCTCGGTGCTGGCCTCGGGTGGGTCCTGTCTGGCGTCCCCTCTCAGACTAGGAGGGCATCCTGTCTCTGGCCAGTCCCAGTGTTGGACACAGTGTCACTCCTCTTGTCAGCTCTGGGCTCTACACCATTCATTCCCCTGCTCACGGGCTGGTTCCCCTGCTCACTGCTTGGTTCTGATTCTCCCTGCCCACTGGTTGGTTCTGGCTCTCCCTGCCCACTGGTTGGTTCTGGCTCTCCCTGCCCACTGGTTGGCTCCCCCTATACTGGTCTTCCCCCTTGGCCCCATCCAGCCCCCGCACCTGGCATGTGGCCAGCAGCACCTGCCCACAGCTCCTGCTCGTCTCTCACCCTAGACATGGCCCTTGCTCCATGCGTCAGGCCTGGAGGTCAGCAACGCACCTCACTCCCAATACACCCAGCACCACAGTTCTAGAGAGCAGGCCGACCCCCCTAAGGACAACAGTCCTGATCCTGCAGCCTCCGAGTCGGGGCTGAGCTTGGCTTCGGAGACAGGAGAGGGGCCTGGGGCCTGGGACCTTGGCCTGGAGCCATCAAGAGGCCCTCACAGGAGGAGGTGGGGGGCTGGCAGAGCAGAAGGCCTGAGAGGCCGACACAGGACACAAGTCTGCTGACTATGAGGATGCAAGAGGGGCCATGAGCTGAGTTGCAGCTCTGACAGGCGGAAGGACCAACGCAGAACCTCCATGGGGTCTCTGGAGGGCGGGCAGCCGTCACTGTGCTCGCCCAGGCCCAGCGAGGCTGTTTCAGACTCGTCCCCTCACCGTGTAGGGAACAAATGTTTGCAATGATTTGCTGCAGCCGCAGAAATGAAGACACCAGCTGTCTCTCTAGATCAGCCTTTCCCACCCAAGGCCATTAACTGCTCCAGGCGAGGCCGCGTGTCCTCCCAGGGCTCAGGCGCAAACCCTGGGAACCGATTCCCTTTCTCGTGGCAGCCCATCCCAGCGGAGCTGCAGATCTTGCCCTCTGCCTGTAACCTCCACCAGGAAGCCACACTCACCACCATGGCAGACCTGCTGCCCTGATGGCAGTCGCCGTGCCTGTGGGTCCTCGGGGGCTTCCTCCGGTCAACCACCCTCCCACTGCCCCGTGCCCTCTGCGGCCCTCTCCTTCTAGCAGCAAGCAGCCCTGTCTCAAGATCTCAGATGAGGCCTCAGCTGGTCCACAGCCAGAAAGGGCCTCACATTTATCAGAACTTCATCTGCAGGTCCTGGAGTTCCTTGCGGTCCCCCTCCCTGCCCCGGCCCCCTGTCCCTCTGCGCCGGCCTGCTCCCCCCCTGCTGAGCTCCTTGCCCCGACCCTTCCTGCACATTCTCAGGTCACACACTCGTCACACCAGCAGGTTGTCTCTTTATCCCAGAAAGAGAACCCCAAGAGCACAGGGTCTCCCGATGCCCCATGTGAGCAGAGACCACGTGCGGCAGATACCAGCAGGTGCGCACGGAGAGACGGAGACCAAGGGCGCCCGGCACGGAGCAGGCCACCAGGCCCCTGCCCGGCCAGAGTGTCCCCATAGTGACAGCCCTCCTCAGACTGCCCCATCGCCCACTCTTCCCATCTCAGTGAGTGACCACCTGCCAAGTGGGCCCCAAAGGACACCTTGAAGTTGTCTCCAGAGCTGGGCTGAAGCTGCTCCCAGCCCACAGCCAGCAGGGTCTTTCCAACCCTACATTTGTCGGGCAACCCCTGCTCAAACCCACCATGGGTTCCTGTTGCATCAAAAATGGAGTCAGGGCTTCCCGGCGGCCCTGCAGTTAAGAATCGGCCTCGATTCAAGGGGAACACGGGCTCACTAATATGCCGTGCAGCAGCTGATCCCACAGCACAAATAGAGTCCACGGGCTTCAGCGAAGACCCGGGGCGGCAAGATAAAAAATAATACAACAAGAGAATGAAGTCTGAATTCTCACGTCTGGAGCCCCACACTGGCCGCGCACCCTGCTCACAGCCTTCCACGCCTGCTGCCCACTTTCCACGTGTCCCCCCCTCTGGGGGCCCTGGGGGCTGCCTGCCCCAGCCTGGACAGCAGGGCTGGCCATTCAGCGCCTGCAGCCACTGAGGCCTGTGTGAAGGGAGGAAGCGACGTCTGGCCAGAGGGCTGAGGGTCTCAGAGCCTCCAAGGAAGACTCACTCATGGGCCCCAAGGGGCCGCTCCCCAGGAGCCCCTGTGCAGCTCATGCCACCCCCGAGGTCCCAGGCCCACGCTCCTGGCCCCGCCCTCCCAGGGGCTCGAGCCCGGGAAACCCACCTGCAGGCCCTGGGAGGCCGGGAGGGCTGTGGGGCCACAAGGCCCACAGATGTGACCCCTAGAGCCTGCGGGCACCCGTCTGAGCCAAGGGGTCTGGACTTGAGCTCTTTTCTGTCCGATAAACACTTTCCCGGAATGCTTCGAGGCACAGCGTGAAGTGGGCTGCCACCCACAAGCTCCCCGCACCCCTCCTAGCGCCGAGCTCCCCTGACCACAGGGAAGCGCATGAGCCGCTTGCCAGCAGACTTCCCCTCTCGTCTGCCCGGAGGCCTATCTGCAGGAGGCAGGTGCCCCAGGGCCTCCGCTTGGCCAGCCATTTCCCTTCCCGGCACTACCATGGCCCCAGGCTCCACTCCGCTGTAAGCAGCGGGGCCATTACCCTCTCACTCTGCCGCCCGCCTGCCTGCACACCCTCCTCCAGGGCCATGAACGTGTTTCCAGCCGAGGCAGCAAACAGCACCCATCTGCCCTCCCTCACCTAAATCAAGGCCTGACAAGCCTGGTCCCAGGGTGTGGGAGTCACTTCTCAGCCACCTGCACGGGGTTCAACTGCCCGCCCGTCCCTTGGTGTTTGAGGGGAACAGTCTCAGCCAGTCCTGCTCCCCAAGGCTTGTGGACCGAGGCCTCCCCAGACCTGGGCATGAGCCCGCCTGCACACTCCAGCCAGGGCCCGCATCCATTCCTGGCCCACGGCCAGGCCCATATTGCCGAGTTTATTCTGGATGACTTGTGGTGGGACAAGACCTCAAAAGAGAGCCTTGAGATGGAAGAGCAAAGAATTGGGACCCCTGCTCTCACCATCAGGACAAAAGCAAGGTCAGGACCAGCAGCATCAATGCAAATCAAAACTCAGACCACAGGAAACGATAGGAGACTGCTCGCGTTCTGCTGGGGCAAACAGGCGTTTTCTCAGAATGACACCACGGCCAGGAACTTTAAAAATAACATTGATAGATCTGCCTACAGAGAGAGAAAATTTTAATCTATAAAGAGAAACTCATAGTAAGCAAAGTTAAATGCAGTGAGAGACAGAAGGGCTAAAGTATGTAACCTGAAAAAGTCCGTGTCAGTCAGGGCTCTTCAGGGAATGAGCATCTGAGATAAACAGGCGAATTGCATGTGGACATTGATATAAAGACACGAGAGAGAGACTGTGAGCGACGAGCAGCCCGGAGACCAAGGCAAGAGGTGGCGCTGCAGTTTGAGTCCGAAGGTATGATTCCCTCTTCCTTGGGGAACCAACTGGCTAGCCGAGGCCCACCCACGCGGAGCCATCTGCTTTATTCAGCAGCTACTGATTTAAATGTGAAGCACATTTTTCAAATACCTTCACCCTTTCGATTAGTGTTTGATCAAATATGTGGGTCCTGTGAACTAGTCAAGTTAATCCATAAAATTAACCATCACACAGTCCAACTAAATAAACATTGAAATAAAATGAATGGGAGAAACTTCAAGTAAAAGTTTTCAATGGAAGGTAGAGAGTGGGAGATCATTTCCAGTGGGTTGTAAACAACAAATAACCAGTAAAACACATGAAATTGTCAAAATTCACAAATAGCTAAAGAAAATTGGCTTTCAACAATGAACCACCCATGGCAGCTATTCATGTAGACCCACTGCGTGCCACACAGGTGTTAAGATCAAAACACATGCAGTGTGACCACATATGGCCCCACTGCCTGACAGGCTACAAACGACACAGTCAGAAATCAGCAGCACCTATGAAGGTCATGGGGCCAGCCCACTTTTTCACTCTCCTCTTTCACTTTCATCAAGAGGCTGTTTAGTTCCTCTTCACTTTCTGCCATAAGGGCGGTGTCATCTGCATATCTGAGGTTATCGATATTTCTCCTGGCAATCTTGATTCCAGCTTGTGCTTCTTCCACCCTAGCATTTCTCATGATGTACTCTGCATATAAGTTAAGTAAGCAGGGTGACAATATACAGCTTTGATGTACACCTTTTCCTATTTGGAACCAATCTGTTGTTCCATGTCCAGTTCTAACTGTTGCCTCCTGACCTGCATACAGGTTTCTCAAGAGGCAGGTCAGGTGGTCTGGTATTCCCATCTCTTTCAGAATTTTCCACAGTTTGTTGTTATCCACACAGTCAAAGGCTTTGGCATAGTCAATAAAGCAGAAATAGATGTTTTTCTGGAACTCTCTTGCTTTTTCCATGATCTAGTGGATGTTGGCAATTTGATCTCTGGTTTCTCTGCTTTTTCTAAAGCCAGCTTGAACATCAGGGAGTTCACGGTTCACGTATTGCTGAAGCCTGGCTTGGAGAATTTTGAGCATTATTTTACTAGCGTGTGAGATGAGTGCAATTGTGTAGTAGTTTGAGCATTCTTTGGCATTTCTTTTTTTGGGATTGGAGTGAAAACTGACCTTTTCCAGTCCTGTGGCCACTGCTGAGTTGTCCAAATTTGCTGGCATATTGAGTGCAGCACTTTCACAGCATCATCTTTCAGGATTTGAAACAGCTCCACTGGAATTCCATCACCTCCACTAGCTTTGTTCGTAGTGATACTTCCTAAGGCCCACTTGACTTCACATTCCAGGATGTCTGGCTCTAGATGAGTGATCACACCATCATGATTATCTGGGTCATGAAGATCTTTTTTGTACAGTTCTTCTGTGTATTCTTGCCACCTCTTCTTAATATCTTCTGCTTCTGTTAGGTCCATACCATTTCTGTCCTTTATTGAGCCCATGTTTGCATGAAATGTTCCCTTGGTATCTCTAATTTTCTTGAAGAGATCTCTAGTCTTTCCCAGCCTATTGTTTTCCTCTATTTCTTTGCATTGATCACGGAGGAAGGCTTTCTTATCTTTCCTTGCTATTCTACGGAACTCTGTATTCAAATGGGTATATCTTTCCTTTTCTCCTTTGCTTTTCACTTCTCTTCTTTTCACAGCTATTTGTAAGGCCTCCCCAGACAGCCATTTTGCTTTTCTGCATTTCTTTTCCATGGGGATGGTCTTGATCCCTGTCTCCTGTACAATGTCATTGAAAACTGACCTTTTCCAGTCCTGTGGCCACTGCTGAGTTGTCCAAATTTGCTGGCATATTGAGTGCAGCACTTTCACAGCATCATCTTTCAGGATTTGAAACAGCTCCACTGGAATTCCATCACCTCCACTAGCTTTGTTCGTAGTGATACTTCCTAAGGCCCACTTGACTTCACATTCCAGGATGTCTGGCTCTAGATGAGTGATCACACCATCATGATTATCTGGGTCATGAAGATCTTTTTTGTACAGTTCTTCTGTGTATTCTTGCCACCTCTTCTTAATATCTTCTGCTTCTGTTAGGTCCATACCATTTCTGTCCTTTATTGAGCCCATGTTTGCATGAAATGTTCCCTTGGTATCTCTAATTTTCTTGAAGAGATCTCTAGTCTTTCCCAGCCTATTGTTTTCCTCTATTTCTTTGCATTGATCACGGAGGAAGGCTTTCTTATCTTTCCTTGCTATTCTACGGAACTCTGTATTCAAATGGGTATATCTTTCCTTTTCTCCTTTGCTTTTCACTTCTCTTCTTTTCACAGCTATTTGTAAGGCCTCCCCAGACAGCCATTTTGCTTTTCTGCATTTTTTTTTCTTGGGGCTGGTCTTGATCCCTGTCTCCTGTACAACGTCATGAACCTCCGTCCATAGTTCATCAAGCACTCTGTCTATCAGATCTAGACCCTTAAATACACCAACAAATGGGATAACCTAGATGAAATGGAGAAATTCCTAGAAACACAAAACCTATTAAAACTACATTATGGGGAAACAGAGTAGACCTATAGCCAGTAAGAAGCCAAGTCCGTGAAATCCCAGTAGACATGATGGATTCCCTGGCGAGCCTCACCAAGCATTTAAAGAAGAACTAATACCAACCCTCAAACTCTTCCAAAGTATTGGAGAGGAGGGAGCCCTTCCTCAGTCATTCTATGAGGCAGCATAACCCTGATACTAAGTGCAAACAAACCCATACGAGAAAACTATAGACAAATATCCCTTATGAACATCGATGCAAAAATCCTCAACTAAATACAAACAAAGAAAATTCACTGGCATATTAAACAACTGTACAACATGACCAAGCGGGCTTTAATTCCCAGAGTCCAAGGACGTTTCTAACAGACAAAAATTGGCCAGTGTAGTGCCTCTCTCTTGCTCAGTCATGTCCGACTCTCTCATGGACGGCAGCACGCCAGGCTCCCCTGTCCTTCACCATCTCCTGCAGCTTGCTCTAGCTCCTGTCCATGAGCCAGTGATGCTATCTCATTCTCTGTCATCCACGTCTCCTCCCGCCTTCAGTCTTTCCCAGCATCAGGATCTCCTCCAGTGAGATACAGGAAGCACAGACAGTCCCAAACAAGATGAGCCCAAAGAGATTTCACACCAAGATGCACCATAACTAAATTGTCAGAGACTTCCCCGGTGGGGGGAAGCCCCAGATGCAGAGGGCCCGGGTTAGACCCTAGGTCAGGGAACAAGATCCCCAGTGCCACCACTTAGAGTTCACGTGCCACAAGTAAAAGATCACGCTTGCCACAAGCAGTCCAAGAAAATGAAAACAATAACGTGAAAAGATACATGGAGCCCAGTGTTCATAGCAACACTGTTCACAGTAGGCAAGACAATGGAAGCAACCTAAGTGTCCATCAGCAGAGGAATGGGTAAAGAAGCTGTGGCGTATACACAATGGAACCTTACTCAGTCATAAAAAAGAACTTAAGTTTGTCATAGGGAGCAACATGCATGGATTATGTTAAGTGAAATAAGTCATGGAGAAAAACAAATACTGTATGTTATCATTTTGCATGTGTAATCTCAAAGTTAGAACAGATGAATGAATTTAACAAAAAAGAAACAGAGTCACAGATACAGAAAGCACTAGTGATTGCCGGTGAGGAGAGAAGTAGCGGAGAGGCACACTAGGAGGAGGGGTGAGAAGGCACAAGCCACCATGTGCAAAATAAGCAAGCCGCAAGGCCATGTGCAGCACAGGGAGTGGAGCCGACCAGTCACAGCGACTTTAAACAGAGCGTAGCCTATGAGACACTGAATCACTCTGCTCAGACCTGCACTCATGCAGCATTGTGAGCTGACTAGAGTTTAATTTAAATATATGCGTTCTTGGGCTTCCGTGGTGGCTCAGCTGGTAAAGAATCCTGCTGCAATGCGAGAGACCTGGGTTTGATCCCTGGGTTGGGAAGATCCCCTGGAGAAGGGAACAGCTACCCACTCCAGTGTTCTGGCCTGGAGAACTCCATGGACTATATGGTCCATGGGGTCTTAGAGAGTCGGACACGACTGAGCGACTTTCACTTCACTTCACTTGTATATTTTATATATATATATATATATATGCAAATTTAATATCAAGATAAGAGACCATCTCATCAGTCCACCTACATTCTTGGGATCAGTCCATTCTTTGTGGGGCACTCATGGTCTGTGCACACGTGACTCCAAGACTTTGGGCCATCACGTTACAAAAATGAACATGATTTATGCCCTAAAACACGAGGTCATGGGATGATAGCCCAGAATGCTTTTGCAATCTGCAAACTACTTACATAAAATGACTTTGCTGCCCACGATGCCTCCTTCTGCACATCAGGCAAAGGCTGTTCCATGTTTGTGCCCAAGACCGTCAAGGCTGCTGTCCCTGGGGCTCCCTTGGTCCAGCCAACGTCTCAGCTGCTGTCCATGGTTCTGCTTTTGTTTTTCTGCACAACATAATGCTATTTTTAAACAAACAGACTTTGTTCTTTTTAAATAGCTTTAGGTAAACAGATACACTGAACAAGAGGCATACTCCAATTCCCCCTACATGTACGCACAGTTTCAGCTATTGTTAATATCTTGAATCAGTGTTCTTCATTTGTTATAACTAAATAAATGCTTTCAAGCTGTGGTTCTGGAAAAGATTCTTGAGCATTTCTTGGACTGCAAGATCAAACCAGTCAACCCTAAAGGAAATCAATCCAAATATTCATTAAAAGGACTGATGCTCCAATACTTTGGCCACCTGATGCAAAGAGTTGACTTAATGGAAAATATGCTGATGCTGGAAAAGATTGAGGGCAGGAGGAAAAAGGGATGAGAGGATGAGATGGTTGAATGGAATCACTGAATCAATGGACATGAGTTTGTGCAAACTCCGGGAGATGGTGATGGACAGGGAAGCCTGGTTTGCTGCAGTCCATGGGGTCACAAAGAGTCAGACACGACTGAGCTACTGAACAGCAACAACGATTTTTTATAGCAATTAACCAAAATTAATACATCACTTACCTAAAGTCCATAGTCAATGTTATGGTGCTACAGTAGTTACCTTACGTGTAGAATTCCTTGAGTTTTGACAAATGCACGATGCCATTTGCATCCAGGAGCCCACAGGCTGCTGCCCATGGAACGGCCTTAGTCAGATATGCTATTTAGCCTGCTGCTCATGTGGCCACCACTTCAGTATTGCACAGCATAATCATTATACTATCACAGTATAATCTCACTGCCCTCACGGCCCCCTAGCCCACCGACACCTCTCCCGCCCTCCCTTGCAAGCCCCTGGCAGCCACTGGTCTCTAGTCTGTCTCTGTAGGTGCACCTTTGAGTGTGAGTCACAGAGCGTGCAGCCTTCTCTAGCAATAGGCATGGAAGATTCCTCTACTTGTTTCTGTGGCTTGACAGCTTATTTATTTTTTATTAGCTTCTTTTGTGATAGCGGCATCTGTATATAACTGATACATAAAAGGCCTGCATATATTTAATGCATTCATGGCTTTGGACATGTGCACACACCTGTGAAACCATCACTGCAATCAAAGTACAGACACATCCATCACCTCTGAAAGTCTGCCCTTGGGCTCATTGTTTAGGAGGCATGCGCGTCTGAAGCAGGCTTAACATGAGATTGTCTCTCTGACAAATGTTGGGGCACATGGTGCAGCTATTAACTGCAGGCACTGTGTCATGTGGAGGATCCTGGAATTGAACTCATTCTGCATAACTGGAGCTACACCCATGGAAACAAAGGAATCAAAGAATGTCACTACAAAAATCAGTGACGCATGGGACTTCCCCATGTCAAGTGGCCAAGACTCTGTGCTTCCAGTGTAGGGGGTGCGGATTCAGTTCCTTGAAAGGGAACTAATTCTATATGCTGCTCCATGAGGACAAAAAAATCAACGAAACCAAGATAAAAAGATAGAAAAAAGAGGAACAAAGTGACTACAAGACAGAAAGAAGCTACTAACACTGTGTACAATGGCGAAAGGATCGATCCACCAAAAGCAGCTGCTCTGTTTCATCGCACAACACTATCCCAGTACCCTGATGCGCTGCAACTGATTGATCCACTCACCTACTGAAGAAAGTGAAGAGGAGCTAAAGGGCCTCTTGGTGGCAGGAGGAAAAAGGGATGAGAGGATGAGATGGTTGAATGGAATCACTGAATCAATGGACATGAGTTTGTGCAAACTCCGGGAGATGGTGATGGACAGGGAAGCCTGGTTTGCTGCAGTCCATGGGGTCACAAAGAGTCAGACACGACTGAGCTACTGAACAGCAACAACGATTTTTTATAGCAATTAACCAAAATTAATACATCACTTACCTAAAGTCCATAGTCAATGTTATGGTGCTACAGTAGTTACCTTACGTGTAGAATTCCTTGAGTTTTGACAAATGCACGATGCCATTTGCATCCAGGAGCCCACAGGCTGCTGCCCATGGAACGGCCTTAGTCAGATATGCTATTTAGCCTGCTGCTCATGTGGCCACCACTTCAGTATTGCACAGCATAATCATTATACTATCACAGTATAATCTCACTGCCCTCACGGCCCCCTAGCCCACCGACACCTCTCCCGCCCTCCCTTGCAAGCCCCTGGCAGCCACTGGTCTCTAGTCTGTCTCTGTAGGTGCACCTTTGAGTGTGAGTCACAGAGCGTGCAGCCTTCTCTAGCAATAGGCATGGAAGATTCCTCTACTTGTTTCTGTGGCTTGACAGCTTATTTATTTTTTATTAGCTTCTTTTGTGATAGCGGCATCTGTATATAACTGATACATAAAAGGCCTGCATATATTTAATGCATTCATGGCTTTGGACATGTGCACACACCTGTGAAACCATCACTGCAATCAAAGTACAGACACATCCATCACCTCTGAAAGTCTGCCCTTGGGCTCATTGTTTAGGAGGCATGCGCGTCTGAAGCAGGCTTAACATGAGATTGTCTCTCTGACAAATGTTGGGGCACATGGTGCAGCTATTAACTGCAGGCACTGTGTCATGTGGAGGATCCTGGAATTGAACTCATTCTGCATAACTGGAGCTACACCCATGGAAACAAAGGAATCAAAGAATGTCACTACAAAAATCAGTGACGCATGGGACTTCCCCATGTCAAGTGGCCAAGACTCTGTGCTTCCAGTGTAGGGGGTGCGGATTCAGTTCCTTGAAAGGGAACTAATTCTATATGCTGCTCCATGAGGACAAAAAAATCAACGAAACCAAGATAAAAAGATAGAAAAAAGAGGAACAAAGTGACTACAAGACAGAAAGAAGCTACTAACACTGTGTACAATGGCGAAAGGATCGATCCACCAAAAGCAGCTGCTCTGTTTCATCGCACAACACTATCCCAGTACCCTGATGCGCTGCAACTGATTGATCCACTCACCTACTGAAGAAAGTGAAGAGGAGCTAAAGGGCCTCTTGGTGAAAGTGAAAGAGGAGAGTGAAAAAGTTGGCTTAAAGCTCAACGTTCAGAAAACGAAGATCATGGCATCCGGTCCCATCACTTCATGGGAAATAGATGGGGAAACAGTGGAAAAAGTGTCAGACTTTATTTTGGGGGGCTCCAACATCACTGCAGATGGTGACTGCAGCCATGAAATTAAAGGTGCTTACTCCTTGGAAGGAAAGTTATGACCAGCTTAGATAGCATATTCAAAAGCAGAGACATTACTTTGCCGACTAAGGTCCGTCTAGTCAAGGCTATGGTTGCCATTCATGGGGTTGCAAACTAAACTGAACTGAACTGAGGAATATCCTGGTTACTTCCAAGTCTGGGAAAATATGAATAAAGTATCCATAAACACTTACCCCTCTAAGTATCCGTGTGCAGGTTCTAAGGAGGACGTGAGTTTCAGCTCATTTGGATGAATGTCTAGGAGGGCAGTTGCTGGTGGCGCAGAGGGTAAAGCGTCTGCCTGGAATGCAGGAGACCTGGGCTCGATCCCTGGGTTGGGAAGATCCCCTGGAGATGGAAATGGCACCCCACTCCAGTACTCTTGCCTGGAGAACCCATGGAGGGAGGAGCCTGGTAGGCTACAGTCCATGGGGTCGCAAAGAGTCGGACACAAGTGAGCGACTTCACTTTCACTTTCATGGTGAGGTCATATTTAGATTGTTAAGAAATTGCCAGACTATCTTCCAAGTTGGCTGCATTGCTTTGCATCCCCTCCAAGAGCGGGTGAGAGTTCCTATTGCTCTACATCCTCACCAGCACTTGGAAATGTCAGGTTCCCGTTCTTTGTTCCCAGACTCTCACCATCCTGAAGTCATGCGGCGGTGGCTTAATCTGAGTCTAGTTGTCGCGTTTAGTCATTGTGGTTCACCCTGCATCTCTGATGGCAGGGGAGGCAGAGCGTCCTGTCAGGTACTCAGCTGTGTCTGTAAGTCTTCTTTGCGGAGAGGTCTCCACAGATCTTCTGCTCATTTATAAGTCGGGGTGTTTGTGTCTCTGTTGTTGGGTTTTAACCATGCTCTGCCCGTTTTGGAATTAAGCCTCTTATAAACCATGAGTTTTGTGTGTCTACCCCTTGGTGGCCCATCTTTTCATTCTCCTGACCATGTCTTTCACAGGCAGACATGTTTCTTTTTTAATATAAATGTATTTATTTTAATTGGAGGCTAATTACTTTACAATATTGTTTTGGTTTCGCCATACATTGACATGAATCCCCCACGGGTGTACATGTGTGAACCCCCTCCCGTCTCCCTCCTCATCCCATCCCTTTGGGTCATCCCAGTGCACCAGCCCCGAGCACCCTGTCACAAGCATCACACCTGGACTGGCGATTCATTTCACATATGATAATATGCATGCTTCGACGCCATTCTCCCCAGACATGCTTCGATGCAGTCAAGTTCAACTAATGAACTTTTGTTTTTCACTAAGTGGGAATTTGGTATTGGGTCTAAAACTCATTGCCCAAATCACAGTCACCTAGGCATTCTATTATTTGCTATGAAGTTTCTAGCGTATAAAAGGAAATGTAGCTTTGTGTTTTGCATGTAGATCAGTGAGTTAACTCTGTGACAGCCTCAGGTTTACATTTTGTGTGGGTGGGTGGCACTGCTTCAGCGCTGTTTGTTTGAAAAGACTACCCCTTGCGCATCCGGCTCCCCCGGTGGCTCAGCAGCGAAGAATGCAGTAAACACAGGGGGTGTCTGCATCTGCCTGAAAGGGAGGACTGAGTCGCTCCGGGACATGCAGGGTCTCCAGAAATGCCACCCCAGACACCCTCTCTCAGGAAGCTAAAGCAGACAGCCCTCAGAGGAGAGCCCTCCTCACAGGCTCCCCCAGGGTCTGCAGTCCAAGCGTTCACACACAGTGCCCGATGCACTGAGGCCAAGCAAACTAAAAGGTCGGAGTTTGGAACAGAGAGAGGCTTATTGCAGGGCCATGCAGGAGGAAGAGGTGGCTCTTATCCTAAGAAGCCCTGAACTCCCCGTTTCAGCAGCAGAGGGGAGGCGATGCAGGGGGCTGATCAGCTGCGCACAGTCCTCTGGTTCATGGGTGAGTGGCACTGTGGAGGTGTCACGGGGGTGGGCGCTGGCGGCCTGGGCCCCAGGAGGCCTGCAACCCTGCACTCATGCAGGGGACTGATCAGCTGCGCACTGTGGAGGTGTCACAGGGGCTGGACCCTGGCAGGCCTGGGCCCCAGGAGGCCTGCGACTCTGTGCTCATGATCGTGGTGATCATCAGGTTTGCTTGGTACTCGTGCTCATGCCACTGTGAGGTAAAAATTACTTCTGAGCTGCAAGCAATTGAAGAAGCAAACATAAGAAAACTCCACTGTCCATATTCTACCTGGAAGGGCAGGGCGATTCCTCAGAGCACAGTAGGGCTTTGTCAACCAGAAGCCACTGGACAGTGTGCAGGGCAAGCCTGACTCACGTGTCCCCTGCACCCCGTCCCCCATCTGCCTTCCTGAGTGCCCTGCTCCAGGAGATCAATGTCCCCTTCCTCTGTCTTGTCACTTGTCCAGAGCCCAGGGCCTTTGCCGAGGTCTGTGGAAGCCCAGTGCCACCACGCTGTGGGATTCAACATGAGTGCCGTGTGTGTGCTCATGCATGCATGTCTGTGCAAGTGTGTGCTTGTGTGTGTGCATGCGTGCATGCGAGCGTGCTCCTAACCTTCTGGCTGCTCTGCCAGCCAATCTGTCCTGCCGGCTCACAGGGCCCAACCAGGGGACCCCACACAGGTGGGGCCCTTCCCGCCCCACAAGCGCAAGCCCCTCCCCAGACCTGAAGGCCACTGGCAGTCTGTGGAAGGGGGCGGCTTCTGCCTCCCCACATTTCCCTACAGCTGGCGCCTCCAACAAGCTGACCCACCCGTAGTCCAGGAGGAGGGGCTCAGAGACAGCCTGCGGAGGGCAGCGGGCAGGTGGGGGAGGCAGGAAGGAGTCCAGAACCCGCTGCCCCCTGCCCCGGGGAGATGCTGGGGTCTAGCCAGGAGCAGATCCCAGAGGGAACCACGGGCGGCCTGGTGGGCCCACTCCAGCCTCAGGCCGGTGCTGCGGGGGTGGCCGCCCCTCCCGGAGCCCCTTCAGGGCTTTTAGAACCTTCTGTTTTGTGGAGTCAGGTGGACACGACTCCACATGTTGCTTCCAGGTGGCCCTGAGGGTGACAGGTGAGGGGACCCGCAGGCCGTCCACAAGTCCGGGACAGGCCGAGGCTGAGGCTGCTCTGGCGTCCAAGGGCGGTGAGGGTGGCCTGGAAACTGAGTCAAGAGGCACCGCGCTACTGGCATAGCTGCCAGGGAGATGGGGGTTCAGAAGGGAAAACACATGCTCTTTACACCTGGCGATCACACCTGGGGGAGGTCACATCCAGGTCACACAGAGGTCACTCAGAGAGGGAAGCACCTGTTCTGTATACCTGGGTGTCACACCTGGAGGGGGTCAAATCCAGAGACACATGGGGGTCACTCAGAGAGGGAAACACATGCTCTGTACACCTAGAGGTCACACCTGGGGGGTCACATCCAGGGTCACACCAGGGTCACAGCAGACAGCTGCTGGGGTTCAGATAAATATCTCAGTTAAAGAGGAAGGCTGCCTTCATGGGGTGCCTGGGAGTTTGGTTCCTAGCTGCCCTCACATACCAAAGTCCACGGACGCTCAGTCCCCTCGCACGGCATGGGGTGGTGCCGGCATCTGGCTGGGCACCCGCGTGCGGTCCTGCACGTCCCCCCAGGTCACTAGTGATGCCCAGCGCAGTGCCACAGCTGTTATGCCAGCACGAGGCCAGTTCAGGCCTCCTTCTTGGAAATTTCTGGATTTTGAATATGTGTTTAATCCACAGTTGGTTGTATGAGAGAATGCAAAGGGCCTGCTGTGCTTGCCTGATCAGCAGATAGCCTTCCGATGGGTCTCCATTCTTCATTGAGCGGCACCCCACCCCCATCAGCTGCAGGGCAGGGTCTCAGCTTCCATGTGATGAGGACCCAGGCCCGGCCAGGGCACCACGGGGGCCGCAGATGGACAGGCCGCCCGGCGCTCACTTTACGTGTGTGGATCCCGCTGAGCACCCCGGACTCCAGCCAGTCCCACAGTGGTCTACAGGGGTCGCTCCCAGGGGTGGAGGGCCAGATGCACAGAGAATCTGTGCTCAAGGGGCGGGGAGCGCGGCTGGAGGAGCCGCTGGAGGCCTTCCACAGGGGCCTCACGAACATTCTCACTCACTGCACTCTGGACCAGGATGTGCTGAGACATGAACTGACCGGAATCCCGGCCTGACGTAAGCATGCACTCTGTCCGGGGATGCAGCCACCAACCGGGGACACCAGGAAGCAGCCCAGGACGCAGCCCCCTCCCTGTGGGCCAGACCTGCAGGACCTCAGACCGCTGTCTCTCGCGACAGCCCCAGAAGCCCCTCCCCCCCCGCAGTGGCCCCCCTGGCCCAGGCTTCCTCAACACTGCACAGCTTCCTGGGCCTTGTGCTCGCTTCCCACTGAGGACCAAGCAGAAAAAGAGGGGCAGGACGCGGCCCAGGCTTCACACTGGGGTCCATATCTTGTCAGCCGTCCAGCTTCCCCAGCCCTGCATCCCCCATCAGGACCCCTGAGGGCCTCTTTTTCCTATAGAGAAGCTTTCCACACACAGAAAATATTCTAACCTGCTAACATACATGATTACATGCTAAAACACTTCAGTTGTGTCAAACTCTTTGCAACACTATGGACTGTAGCCCTCCAGTTTCACCTGAGCGTGGGATTCTCCAGGAAAGAATACTGGCGTGGGCTCCGTGCCTTCCTCCAGGGGATCTTCCTGGTCCAGGCACTGAGCCTGTGCCTCCCACGCACCTCTGCTGCCACCTGAGAAGCCCCAGCCTGCTAACATGCACATTGCCTGCTAAGAATGCCACAGATCCGCACACGCACATGACGTTGCTTGCACACAGTTAAGTCATCCACACCCACAGAGGGAAGCCACCGCACAGCCACCCCCGTGAAGCCCAAGCCCTGGCTGCAGCAGCTCGGAAGAAGCGCCTCTGCTTCTCCCCTTAAGACGCCCCCAGTGCTTCAGGAGACACAGACCTCATCGCAGCAGCTCAGGGTCACAGTGGCGAGCAGCCCCAGCGCATCCTGAAACCTGATGCAAACAGGGACAGAGATGAAGCTGGCGGAGCAGCCTGGGCAGGGGAAGCAGCTGCCGGCAGACACGAAGGGAGATGGGGCGAGGGGGCAGCCGCCGAGCAGCCTCGTGGGCAGGCAGGCCCTGCCTGACCGCAGCCCGGACGCTCGAGGACCTCGCGTGGCTGGTCACACAGCCAAGGATGCAGGCAGCCCTGGAGGGCATCCACGCCACACGTGAAGAAAGCCAGGCTTCCCCTGGAGACTCTGAGTGGGTGCTCCCACCCCCAGGGCCGAGCAGCCTCCGACACAGGATCCGCAGCCTCCCTGGGGCCAGCTCACCTGCTGGCGCCCCGCCTCCTCTTATTACGATTCCATCAGCCTTAGATTTCCTGAGAGGCATCAGTCCCTGCTGAAGGGCCTCGAGGGGCTTCTGTTTCCTGGGTTAAACCTGGATGTGCACAAGAACGAAAAGTCCTTCCAGAGACAGAACCTGAGGGAGGGACAGGCACCATGCTCCGTCCTGGGAGCAGCAGCCACCGGGATCTGGGGAGGCAGGTGTGAGGCCCAGTACCCAGCAGCCACGGGGCAGCCAGGAGGGAGGTGCAGAAAAGAGGGTTCAGAGGGGTCGGGTCACGCAGGTGCCTTTACAGCAGGTTGAGTCAAGAATAAGCCAGGCCCCAGACACGGTGGGGACTCACCGCTGGGCTGAGGGACATCTGAAAAGCTGACTCCTCTGCATGACATCCCAGCTGGGACCCAGCCACCAGGAATACCTCAAAGTCTCTCTCTGCTCTCACCACGAGGCGGCTTCTTCTCTAAGCAGATCCAGACTTCACCATGAGGCTCACAGTGTCGCAGCCCTCAGTGAACGGCCAGCCTCACTAGCCCTCTCCATTAAAAGGGTTTGTCTAGAAAGAATGGGGCCTCAAGACCTGCCATGCACACAGTGCAT
Source organism: Litocranius walleri (assembly GCA_006410535.1). Taxonomy (NCBI): domain Eukaryota; kingdom Metazoa; phylum Chordata; class Mammalia; order Artiodactyla; family Bovidae; genus Litocranius; species Litocranius walleri. Next base: position 4,384,872 of record SJYG01000171.1, on the reverse strand, counting down.
TTGATCAAGCCCAGGCCTCGAGCACCCACATCCCATTGTCAGCCGTCACCAGCCACAGCAGCTTGTCCCAGCTGTGTGGGGACAGAAATGTCCTGCAGGGATTCCCAAGAGGGACTGACCCTCCTCACCAAATGCACAGCAGCAGGGGACCAGGAGGGGGAAACCAGCACCCTCAGTGCCCTGGGCCATGTGGCAGTTTGTCTCCCCAGAAACCTGGGCGACAGGTGGGTGGACCCCACGGGCCTGACCCTCTATGCCCAGACACTGTCAGGCCTTTTTCCAGACTCGTCACTTGTGGTGAGTTGAGCAGGTTACGATTTATGTGGTTCGTGAGCAATGCAGGAGCCTGTGACTACAGCTCGCAGGGCTGTGACCGGGGGACAGGACACTGACACAGATCCAGACCCACGTTCCACAGCCCCTCCCGACGGCGCTGGCCGGGGCGGGGGGTGGGGGTGGGGTTGCCAAAGCAGCACAGCAGGCAGGCTGCCCACTGAGCATGTAGGAGTGGCACCCTGCCCCCTGCACACGACATGTCTGGGGTGGGGGCTATGAGGGCTCCTGAAATTCCGGACCCCAGGCCTGACACTGAAGCCATCAGATGGCACAGCCACACTGTCCAGGGCAGCCCAGGAACCCAGAGGGCTGGGAGGCCCAGAGGGTTCAGGTGCGGGGCCCAGGCCACGGGCTGCAGTGCAGCAACAGGCGTGATACCTGCAGACGGTGAAGGCCCATGACGCCGGGGTTCCCACTGCTCCCCCGGGTCTCAGGACCTCTCTCACCCACCTCCACACAACACCCACACCAGGCACCTCAGCCGCATCTGGACTCCCCCAGGCCCTCTGAGGCAGAAAACACCCAGAAGAAAAGGGAACTTCAGGAAGCAAGTTGTGCCACCAGGTTTCAATCCACTTCGCAAGTTTGCAGGACTGGGGGAAGGGAGTTCACACCTCTGGGGGCCAAGTCACAAGTCCCAGGGAGCAGGGCTGCAGACACAGCGCACAGATCCCAGAAGCACATGTGTCTGGGGCCAGAGCAGGGAAGGAGCCCAGAGCCCCAGGCTGCGGGGGAGCCCCCTCCACGGCCCCCACCATGGGTAAGTGGGGACTCCGAGGATGAGCACACAGGGACAGGAATGAGAGCCCTGGAGGGAGATCGGCCTCGGGAACCCCGGAGGGACTGGTGCAGCCGACTGGGCCTGGGGGAGGCAGCCGCCCCTAGTCACGGAGCGGGACAAGTGTGGGGACAGAACCCGGGCAGGGTGCACCGCACCAAGAGTGCTGCTGCCCGGGGCTGGGGAGCTCGGGGGGCTGTGGGCCATCGAGGAGCAGGACAGGCTGGAGACGGGAGGGGAGGGCTGCGCATGACCAGGGGCTCTGGAGGCCGGGGCTGGGCGGGCATGAGGACCAGCCAGGATGGAAGGAGGGTCTGATATGAGGAGCAGGGAAGGGAGAGAACCCCAGGGCAGTGAAGGCTCCTGGACAGGCCGGTGGAGCCGGCATGGGTCCCAGGGCAGGACCACATGCGGGGACTGTGGGTCCCGACTGGGCTGGGGCCGAGCACAGCGGCAGAGCTGGGGGCAGGGCTGCAGGGCCAGCTGGGTTCCGCATCCACAGCGGGTGGCACAGGGCTGAGCCCACAGCCCCCCAGGACGCAGGGGGCTGACCAGAGCCCAGGGCCTGAGGACCAGCAGCGGGAGCTGGAGAGAGGCAGGTGACCCAAAAACTGGAGGCAGCAAGGGGCCAGAGGAGGGCGTGGGTGCAGTGACAGAGAAGAGCGGAGAGCAAGGGCAGGACCTCCGCCAGGAGGGGCCCGGGTGGACAGAGCTCCTCCAGGGGAGGGCTGCCCGGAGGCCACGTGGGCACCTGGCAAGTCCAGGGATGAGAGCTGAGCCCAGGAAATAAAGGGGTGAGGAGTGGAGCTGGGCAGGGGTGAGGGCTCCCGGAGGGGCCAGGGGGGCAGGAGAGGCTGAGGGGGCAGCCCAGGGACAGGGGTCAGCAAGGCCACACATGAGCTGGGGCTGGGAGGGCAGGGGGGCCCCTAGAGATCTGGGGGATCAGGTACAGCTTGTTGGCAGGCAGAGGGCTTGGAGGACAGGGGGAGCCTTTGGTGCTTTTGGGGAGCAGGTACTGGTTATGAGGGTGAGCAGGGGCTGGGAGGGCAGTGAGGCCACGTGGGCACCTGGCAAGTCCAGGGATGAGAGCTGAGCCCAGGAAATAAAGGGGTGAGGAGTGGAGCTGGGCAAGGGTGAGGGCTCCCGGAGGGGCCAGGGGGCAAGAGAGGCTGAGGGGGCAGCCCAAGGACAGGGGGCAACAAGGCCACACATGAGCTGGGGCTGGGAGGGCAGGGGGGCCCCTGGAGATCTGGGGAATCAGGTACAGCTTGTGGGTGAGCAGCAGTTAGGAGGGCAGGGGGTCCCTGGTGTTTGGGGGAGCAGGTAGAGCTTATGTAGGTGAGCAGGGAGCTGGGAGGGTAGAGGGAGCCCCTGGTGCTTTGGTGGAGCAGGTACAGCTTGTCAGGGTGAGCAGGGGCTGAAAGGACAGGGGCTGTCCTGGTGTTTGGGGAAACAAGTACAGCTTGGGAGGGTGAGCAGGGGGCTGGGAGGACAGGGGGAGGCCCTGGTGCTTTGGGGGAACAGGCACAGCTTGAGAGGGTGAGCAAGGGGATGGGAGCACAGGGGGTTCCCCAGGTGCTTTAGGGGAGCAGGTACAGCCTGTGAGGCTGAGCAGGGGCTGGAGCACGGGGAGATGCCCTGGTGCTTTGGGGGAGCAGGTACAGGTTATGAGGGTGAGCAGGGGGCTGAGAGTAAGAGGGGGATGCCCTGGTGCTTTGGGGGAGCAGGTACTGCCTGTGAGGGTGAGCAGGGGCTGGGCGGGCAGGGGGCACAGCCCTGGTGCTTTGGTTGGGGGAGGGGGCAGGTACAGCTTGTGTGTGAGCACTGGTTAGGAGGGCAGAGGGGTTCTGGTGTTTAGGGGAGAAGGTACAAATTTTGGTGGTAAGCAGGGGCTGGGAGGGCAGGGGGAGCCCTAGTGCTTTAGGGGAGCAGGTACAGGTTATGAGGGTGAGCAGGGGGTTAGGATGGCCTGGGGGATGCCCTGGTGTTTGGGGGAGCAGGTACAGTGGGTAAGGGGCTGGGAGGACAGGGTGAGCCCCTGGTGCTTGGGGGAGCAGGTACAGGTTATGAGGGTGAGCAAGGGTTTAGGAGGGCGGGGGGAACCCTGGTGCATTGGGAGTGCAGGTACAGCTTACGGGTGAGCAGGCCTTGGAGGACTTGGTATGCCCCTGGTACTTTAGGGGAGCAGGTACAGTGGGTAAGGGGCTGGAAGGCAGGGGGTGCCCCTGGTGCTTTGGGGGTTCAGGTACAGGTTATGAGGATGAGCAGGCAGTTAGGATGCCAGGGGGAGCCCTGGTGCTTTGGGGGAGCAGGTACAGGTTATGAGGGTGAGCAGGAGCTGGGAGGGCAGGAGTGTCCCTTTTGTTTGGTGGAGCAGGTGCAGTCTGAGGGTGAGCAGGGGCTGGGAGGTAGGGGGCCACCAGGAGATCTGGGGAAACAGGTACAGCTTGTTGGTGGGCAGGGGGCTGGGAGGGCAGGGGGAGCCTTTGGTGCTTTGGGAGAGGAGGTACAAGTTATCAGGGTGAGCAGAGGGATGGAGGACAGGGGGAGGCCCTGAGCTTTGAGTGAGCAGGTACAGGTTATGAGGGTGAGCAGGGGCTGGGAGGGCAGAGGGAGCCCCCCAGAGCTTTGGGGGATCAGGTAGAGTTGCAGGGGTGAGCAGGAGCCTGGAGGACAGGGGGATGCCTGGCGCTCAGGGAGCAGGCAGAGCTTGTAGGGGTGAGAGGGGCAGGGAGGGCAGGGGACTCTCTGGGGTGTCTCAGGGGAGAAGGTGGAGATTGCGCAGGTGAACCGGGCTCTGGGAACGAGCAGCTGGCCAGCTAGTGCTGAAGTCAGAGGCAGAGGGTCTGAGCTAAAGGGAGCCCTTTTGGTGGAGGGTCGGGGACAGCAAGGCCAAGGGCAGAGGAAAATGAAGGATGCTCTGGCCTGAAGTGGGAGGGCTTCCCGGTGAGAGCAGGTGGCCTCCACTCATAGGCCCAGGGTTCCCATTGTGCTGCAGCCGTCTCTGGGGACTCAGGATGGATGGGGGTCAGCCCAGGCAAGGGGCAGCGGCCCAGGCAAGGGGCAGCGGCCGGCAGTGGACAGGGCCGGGAGCACATGAGGCTCTTCCTCGAGGTCTCAGACGGGCAGGGGCCCGGGGAGCCGACCAGGCTCTTCCTCAAGGTCTCAGATGAGGCTGCAGGCCCATGGAGCTGACCAGGGTCTAGGGACAGCCCGGTTAGACGGGCTGGGGCCCGTGGAGCCGCCCGGTGCTGGAGGTGCAGGCAGGGCCCAAGCCAGGCCCCCATGGTGCTAAGCGCGAGGTGCACCCAGGAAGATCAGGGCCTGGAGGGTCTGGTGAGGACAGCCAGGCAGCCAGGAGCGTGGAGCAGGGGCCGAGGGCCAATCAGGGGAACCAGGTGAGGGACGGGGCCAGAGACACACCTTGGGAGCCTGGTTGGACCACGATTGGGTGGGGACAATCAAGGAGGACAACTGAGACAGGGTCCAGGACCAGGGCTGGGACGTGAGCCCAGAGCACCTGTGCTCAGAGCTGGCCCAGAAGTCACAGGCCTGCAGGGCTGAGGCCAGGCCGGACGGGGGCCGGGTGCAGAGCAGGATGAGGGGGACAGGCTTCTCCAGGCTGAGGGAGCAGGGGCCATGGGAAGGGCCAGGCGCCCACAGGAGGGAAGGGGCCCTGGGCTCTGATCCAGGAGGCCACACTCACTGACCCCAGCTGTGTCCAGACACCCCAGCTGCAGAGCACAGAGCCGGGAGGCCGCCATGCCGGCCAGTTGTCAGACCCTGGAAGCAGATGGTGGCTGGGCTCAGAGGTGCCCCAGGCCTGGGCACCTGAGGTCCTGCTGGACCCCGCATTCACACAGCCTCCTCTCTCACAGCCTCCACCACAGCCCCGAAAGTCTACCCTCTGGCATCCAGCTGTGGGTACACGTCCAGCCCCACTGTGACCCTGGGCTGCCTGGTCTCCAGCTACATGCCCGAGCCGGTGACCGTGACCTGGAACTCAGGTGCCCTGACCAGCGGCGTGCACACCTTCCCAGCCGTCCGGCAGTCCTCGGGGCTCTACTCTCTCAGCAGCATGGTGACCGTGCCAGCCGGCACCTCAGGAGCCCAGACCTTCACCTGCAACGTAGCCCACCTGGCCAGCAGCACCAAGGTGGACAAGCGTGTCATTGCAAGGCCTCGGGTCCCGAAGACAACACCAGAGCCAACTACCCATCCTGTGAGACTCACAACCAAGAGTATGTGAACCCCACACTCCTGCCTGCAGGGGCCCCACCCCAGGGTGCTGTGAACCAGGCCCAGCGTGTCAGGGGAGGCCCTGTCTGTCTCTCTTTCCTGAAGTTCTCGCAGGCTTGGGGAGGGGGTCTTCTGGAGTTTCCACTACGTCCAGGCTGCTGCAGGCTTGATGACACCTCGGCTCCTGGCCCCTCAGAGGCGGGTCCTGGGCTCGGCTACTAAAACCTGTCCCTGCCCTAAGCCCCGCCCCTGGCTTCCTGCCCCTGGTAACTCCAGTCTGCTCTCTCTGCAGAGTCCAGAGACGAACAGAAGCCCTGCCAGTGTCCCAAATGCCCAGGTGAGTCAGCTGGCGTCACCCTCTGTCCGACAGTGGCGGACAGCGCTCGAGGGCAGCCGGGTGGAGAGCCCATGCCCAAAGGAGTTTTCCCAAGCACAGAACCCCCACCGTGCTTTCTCACCAGCCATAGAACCTCTGGGAGGACCGTCTGTCTTCATCTTCCCACCGAAACCCAAGGACACTCTTACAATCTCTGGAACGCCCGAGGTCACGTGTGTGGTGGTGGACGTGGGCCAGGATGACCCCGAGGTGCAGTTCTCCTGGTTCATGGACAACGTGGAGGTGCACACGGCCAGGACGAAGCCGAGAGAGGAGCAGTTCAACAGCACCTACCGCGTGGTCAGCGCCCTGCCCATCCAGCACCAGGACTGGCTGCGGGGAAAGGAGTTCAAGTGCAAGGTCAACAACAAAGGCCTCCCGGCCCCCATCGTGAGGACCATCTCCAGGACCAAAGGTGGGCCAGGTGGACAGGCCTAGGAGGCTCCTATGGGCCAGAGGGACTGCTGTGCTAACAGGCTTGTCTGTCCCCACAGGGCAGGCCCGGGAGCCGCAGGTGTACGTCCTGGCCCCACCCCGGGAAGAGCTCAGCAAGAGCACGCTCAGCATCACCTGCCTCGTCACCGGCTTCTACCCAGAAGAAGTAGACGTGGAGTGGCAGAGAGGCGAGCAGCCTGAGCCGGAGGACAAGTACCGCACGGCCCCACCCCAGCTGGACGCCGATGGCTCCTACTTCCTGTACAGCAGGCTCAGGGTGGACAAGAGCAGCTGGCAGGAAGGAGACACCTACACCTGTGCAGTGATGCATGAGGCTCTGCGGAATCACTACAAAGAGAAGTCCATCACTAAGTCTCTGGGTAAATGAGCCACACGCTGCTGATCTAGTGAACGTTCCCTCATCCACCTGCCCCTCCCCGCCAACCCTGGGCTCCAGGTCCAGCCAGGACGCCCTAGCCCCTCCCTGTGTGCATTCCTCCTGGGCCGCCGTGAATAAAGCACCCAGGCCGCCCTGGGACCCTGCAACGCTGTGCTGGTTCTTTCCGAGGCAGAGCCCTGGTGACCCCAGGCCTGCGGGGGGCGGGGTGAGCCCACTCTGGGCCACTTTATTCAGCATCTGTCGGGGAGCTGACCCCTCTCCGGGCCAGACACACAGTGAGTGGGTCCAGCATGCCACCTGGGGGCTGCCCGAGGCCGCGGAAGGGCTTGGCCAGAGGCGCAGCTCCACGGCCCCTCCAGCCACCACCTGCTGGGCCGGACTCTGGACAGGAACTGGGGAGGCCCCGAGACCCTCAGGGATTGAGGCCCAATGCTTCCCCACTCTGCTCCACCCCATGCTGTGGGGCAGGGCCGCATCCTTGTCCCCAGGCCCCTGTCCCTAGGTGTCCAGGGCCCCTGTGTCCACTCTGGGCCTGCCTGGAGCCAGGCGTGCCCGGGGGTGGCCCTGCTTCACCCTCAGGCTCCTGAGGTCATGCCTCACCCTCTCTCGGCCAGGAGGCTCTGCCCGGCTCTCCCTGCCCAGGGTCAGGCCTATGCACCCATGGGGAAGTCGTCCCTGTGCCTGAAAGGGGCCCAGGCTGGAGCCCTGAACGTCCAGTCCAGGGCCTTAGCTGCCCCCTGGGAACACTGAGCCCAGAGCCCCGCATGCACACGAGACAGCCCACACCCAGCCTCCTCCAGATGCACTCAGGTGTCCACCTGCACACGAACACACTTCACCCCCGTCACACACCCACACGCCTGCACACACTCAGGTCTCACACTCGGGGACCCATGGGGTGACCCCACAGGCCCAGACCCAGAGCTCGGTCTCGTGAGCCCTCCCTGTGGACACCAGCTGGTCCCCATCCTCCAGCGCCCCTGGGCTGCTCAGAGGCCCTTTCCCACACTGCCCACACTGCCCAGGTCAGACCCCATCCCTCGCCTCCCCTGGGGCACCCACGCCCCTCCCTAGCAGGCTGAGATACCCCCCAGCCCCTCGTCCCGGCACCCTCACCCCTCGGGCACAGGGACACAGCCCAGCACTGTCTGCCCTGCCTTCCCGGGGGGCAGGGCCCAGGCACCTGTGCTCTGCGGACCCTCCCGGCTCCAGGCCTGGCCCCCAGGGCAGAGGAGGCCAGAAACTAAGTCTCTGTCCTGCGGGGAGGTGGAGTCACGGCCCCAGCTCAGGGCACAGCTCAGGATGGGAGCAGGACCCCACAGGCCAGGCCCAGACAGCGGCCAGGGCTGGAGGGGTGGGGGCTGGGGCTGGGGCCCAGAGACTAACCTCAGGTGACCCCTGCCTGGCCCATGAGGGATCACACCACCTCCCCTCTGTAGAGGGAGCCCTGCCCCGAAGCCCCAGTGACCCCACCCAGCCCCCCTGGGCAGACAGCACTGACCACCCCTCCCTGTGCAGACCTGCTGCTGGAGGAGGAGAGCTGTGAGGACGACCTGGACGGGGAGCTGGACGGGCTCTGGACGACGATCTCCATCTTCATCACGCTCTTCCTGCTCAGCGTCTGCTACAGCGCCACCGTGACCCTCTTCAAGGTCGGGGGCCGCCCTGCTGGGCCCTCGGGCCCCCTCTCTGCCCCCAGGGTCCCCACAGAATCCCTCAGTGCCCCTCACTCTCTACTCATACCCCTGGGGGCGGCCCACGTGGCGTCCAGCCCTTGCTCACCCTGTCCCCCCACAGGTGAAATGGATCTTCTCGTCAGCGGTGCAGCTGAAGAGGACGATTGTCCCCGACTACAGGAACATGACCAGGCAGGGAGCCTAGAGCTACTGTGGGCGCCCCAGACCCGCCGGGGCTGCGTCCAGTGTCCTGTGCTGCTCCATCTGCGCCAGGCCTGCTCCTCTGCGCTCTGACCCAGCCAGCCTCTAACCTCTCACCCAGACTCACCCACATCTCCACTCTGACCTTGTGGCCATGGCAACCTGCCCCGCCCCCTATGACCCGAGTGGAAATCATGTGGTGACCCCACCGAGCTGATGAACACTGAGGGCCTCTGGGAAGCCTGCAAGACACCAATGGGCTGCGAGTTCCCCACCAGGAACACACAGGTCAGAGTTCAGTTCTGCCTGGAGGAGTAGGAGGCTGGGTCCAGGGCTGTCTGTACAGGGCACTCGCATCTTGTCCAGGCCTGGATTCAGACTACACGGTCTCTAAAGGAGGAAGCTGAGTTCCCACACCATATGCACAGGGCCCAACCCCTGCATCTTGTCCAGGCCTGGATTCAGACCACAGGTCCCTGGGGGCGGCCCCTGTGTCAGATCCTTGGGAACAGCTGTCCTGCAGGGGCCCAGCCTCCCAGCAGGGAAGCTCCTGGGAGGACCACTAACGGCTACTCAGGCCACCTCCACCGAGGACGCCGGCGCGAGCAGGGCCGGGGCCCACGGCTGCTGTGGGAGCCCTGGTGGGGGGAGGGGTGGCGTCCAGCCAGAAGGACCACCTGGAGACGGGCCTGGTGACCGGTTCCCAGTGGACAGAGCTGCAGGGGCTCCCAGAACACAGGCCGACAGGGCAGCCAGTCCATCCCAGGGCCAACAGCCTGACTCCCACTGCACCGAGAGTGGGGGTGAGAGGGGAGACCAGAGACCCACAGAGGCCCGGCCCCAGGCCCCGGGGCCCCACCTCGCCTCTCGGTACAGACTCTCCCATCGTTGCAGAAATGGGCGTGGGCTTCTCTGGATGGGAGGCGCTGCCCCTAGGACCGGAAGGACCACAGGCTTGGGGCTTGGGAAGCTTCTTCTGTATAATGTGGTGGCCTGTTCGTTCTCTTTGCTGTCTCTTTATCTCTTTAATGACAATAAAGCATCTTTACTTCACCTAGCTCACTGGCCAGTCTCCGTGTGTTGACACACCTTCTCCCTTTGAGGAGTCCACAGCCTGGCTGCCCCACTCCCACTGGCCCCTGGGCTTCCTGCCCCCCCCACCTGCACCCAGGGTCCCTGGTCCATCCTTACCTGACCCTGGGGTGCCTGACCCCCACCCACTGCCCAGCCCTAGGGCTCCACTCCACCTCCCAGGCGGAGGCCAGCCCAGAGCCAGGGGAGCCACAGTGCCCTGTGTTGAGTGGTCAGCACAGGAGGCTTAACAAACACCTCAGGGGGCATGGACCACAGGCATCACCGCTCACTCCCTGGCGCCTGGGACCCCGGATCCAGGGGCACAGGGCCGGCTCCTGCTGAGGCCTGTCTCCGTGGGGTGTAGGCACCGTGTCCTCACGGGGCCACCCCTCTGTGCCCGTCTGTCCTCACCTCCTCTTAGAGGGTCTCCAGTCAGACTGGATGAGGGCCCACCCTGGGACCCCAGCTCACCCTCATCACCTCTTCAGAGACGCTGCCTCCAAAAGCAATGATGCTTGAGGTCTGGGGGTCAGGGCTGCAAGATTTGAATTTGGGGTCACAGTTCTGCCCAAAACAGGCTGGTTGGTGCCAGAAACCCAGAGCAGGAGGGGACACCAGTGAAGGCGGGCCGAGAGGGGCAGCTGGAGGAGGATGTCAAAGGGACCTGGTTCAGTGCTCAGGACACACTGGTCGGTGAGAAGGACCTCAGAGGGCGCTGGGGACACTGCGCTCAGCCTGGGCTGTGTGGAGGTGATGGCTGTGCCACAGCAAAAGCGGGAGGGGCCCAGGGCTCCAGAGAGGGACCAGGAAGGGTGGCCGCCTGCATGCAATGAGGCCTCTGTGTCCGCCTGCCGGCCTGAGTGCAGGATGCAGTCAGGACGCCATCCTCACAGACACTAGGGACAGAGGAGACTGGACACTCCCCAAGGGCGGAGGAGGATCCTGCTCAGGGACAGCTCCAGGAAGGGGGCCAGGGCCTTGGGGGGTGCTGGCCGTGCTGGGCTCTCTCCGGAGGGCATTTTCAGGGAGCTGAGTCATCATGGGCGCATTCTAGTGTTTGCCCAAGCCTTTCAGGGGAAGGGAGGTCCTGCCGCTGGACAGCCCAGGCCTGGGCCCAGCAAGACCGGCTCCAGATAGGAAGTTGCCATCATGTCAGCATGACCGCATCACCCCAAGGCCCTCGGAGGTGGTGATCCAGGCTCCTGTGGGTAGAGGGACAGACAGAGGACTTCACACATCACTCTGAGGACCAGACAGAAGACTGGGTGCTGGGAGGGGTCCAGCAGGATGGCCCCAGGGTGGACACCATGGTCCAGGAAACCATCTGGCCCTGGGGGACCTGGCCAGGCCACATGTACAGGAGGCCTCTCTGCCAGCAGGCTCTTGGGGGCCCCCCTCACTCTGCTTTTCCCACACACTAACCATCTAACCAAGACGCTGACCATCCCATCAGCCGTCCAGCCTGCCCCGCCCTGGGCCCTGCCCCTCACGTCCATCTCCCAGACCAACAAACGACCTCTAACTGGCCTGTTGTAGCCATGCATTCTGGGAAACAAACTCACTCAGAAGGACATAAACCCGCCTCCCCAAATTCCCTGAAACTAGTCTGAACAAAAGGACAAGAAAGTTACAATCAAAGTTAACCCGTGATTCATATGGCTATAGCCTAGGTAGTTAACAATGGACAGTTATCAGTAGGCCTGTGGTCACACCCCAATTAGCTTAATAGAATGTACAATTCTATTCAGTTACACAGATAATTAGGGTATTCTTTTTGTTGGGACCTAACAAACACCATGATAGGCTTCAGGGACTAAGATAGGCCCACAGGAAAAGCTGAGTCATTGCCCAGTGAGGTCATCCCTGCAGATGCCAGGACTTGTTTAATCAGCATACCCCTGGTTTGAGTTTATCAGGATGTAAAAGAAAAGACATCCCCCTGCAGCCAATAAAGATTAACCAATTAGTAAATACTAGGAAACCCCTGCAGCCAATAAAGATTAGCCAATCAGCCCTTGCCAACTCCCTGTAAACCTATAAATACTGCTGTAAATGTGGGCTCGGGGCTCTTGCTCCACTCCACTTCGTTGGATGTGGTGGGAGAGCCCTAGCTCGAGCTAGAAATAAAACCCCTTCATGCTTTTGCATTGCCGTGGACGTCTTATTCTCTCAGTTTTGGGGACTCGGACTCTGAGCATAACACTTTTAGGCCATGGAGAGTCTAGGTATGAGCCCTGGGGCTCGTCCTTCCAGGGGCCTGGTGCCCAGTTGGTATGTCGTTTCCACTGATACTGGGCATAGAGCTCAAAGCCCGTAGCCCAGCTCAGGATGGAGCCCGCTTTCCAGATGGAGCCTGTTCCGCCTCCTCCTCCAGGCCCAGCCCTCAGGATGGCCAGGGTGGCCAAAGGGAGGGCTCTCCACAGGCCTTCTAACTGAGCACAGCTCCAGCCTGGCCGCATTCAGTTCCTAGGAGCACCTGTCTGTTCTTGCTTACAAGTCATTCAGCATGGGAGGAGCCTCTTCTATACCATAAGAAGCACTTCTGGGAGGCGCCCATAATCAATACTGTGAGAAGCCCAGAGACCACAACTAGAGAAGACTTGCTCAGCAGTGAAGACCCAGCTCACCCAAAAATAGATAAATGCAGAGTTTTAAAAGAGGACTGGAAGCTTTTCAGTTTAGATGGTGTAAGAAATTGTCAGGCGAGTGTAATCTCCTTGGTTCTGTCTCATCTCAAAAAATTTGAATGACAGATATTAAAGCCCTCAGCACTTCACAGCTCTTGGATAGACCGTGTTATAGCTCTCAGACAGCTCCGTGTTGCAGCTCAGTCTTATTTAGAAAATAGCAGGAAAATACATCCTTGAGGGATGAAGGCATGCCAACCCAGAGACACGAAGAGAAGAGAGAGTCCCAGTCCTTCGACTCCTCTGTTTGCATGTTTCTTCCTCCCCCTGGGCCTGCCCTATGTAAACTGGGCTAGCCAAGAGTGCTGCTTGCTCTGTCTGAGGCCTGACTCTGGTCCTTGGAACTTCCTTCGTTCTATTTTCGTGGGGTTTTCCATGCCTTGCCTTTTCAGTTCCGTTCAGTTCAGTCGCTCAGTCGTGTCCGACTCTTTGCGACCCCATGAACCACAGCCATTGTGGACTCCTGTTTCTTATACTAACTACTCAACAAAATGAAACATGTAGGCTATATGTAACACCACCTGACCTTTATGTCAGTTGGGGAACAGAGAGAAATGGCCCAAAAGTGGGTCTCAAAGTTATAATACTGTCTTGCAACTGGATCTATATTGCAACAGTTGGGGAAATGGACTGAGGTTCCCTAGGATCAGGCCATCTGGTCTCTTTACCAGAATCCTGCTCTATGCAGCTCCCTTAATCAGAGGCCTCGGAAGTCAGAGGAACCTCCCAGCATCCTAGATGATCATCATTTAACCTCACAGGACACTCAAAAGGGAAAAAGGGGGACCCAGTCTCACCTACACCACACCCCTAATTCTGCACCCTTCACTGAGCAACTGCTACCAAGTCCAAGCTTGAGATTCTCGCTGCACAAGCCAGTAAATCCAAGAACAACTTTATTCGGAAAGCTGGCCTACTGAGAAGATGTCAGACTAATGTCTCAAAATAATCATCTCATACAGGTGTTGATGCCCAGTTCTTTCACAGAACAAGAGTGTGGAGGTGAGGAAGCAGAGGACACATCAGTGCAGTCCCTCAGTCGTGTCCAACTCTGCGACCCCAAGGGCTGCAGCAGGCCAGGCCTCCCTGTCCATCACCAACTCCCGGAGCTCACTCAGACTCACGTCCATTGAGTCAGTGATGCCATCCAACCATCTCATCCTCTATTGCCTTCACTTTCTCCTCCTTCCTTCACTCTTTCACAGCATCAGGGTCTTTCCCAGTGAGTTGTTCTTCACATCAGATGGCCAAAGATGAGAGGGTAACAGGTAGGAAGGCCAGGAGTCTCCAAATGGAGGAAATAGGCTGCAAGTGTCAGACATTTTTATCTCTGTCTTGGAAGAAACAAACCAGTGTGATGTTTTTTCCCTTTCTCTATACAAAGTTAAATAGAGGTTTCTCTTAAAATTCTATCTTGCCATAATGACACCTGGTTCCACCTGAACTTGACTTTTTTCAAACCTTGAGCTGACCAGGGCATTTTCTTATGGAAATGTTTGCTTCAGCTATGTGAATGTACTGTGTATTTACCCCAGACTCTCTCTCCCAGTCTGTTCCACCTAAAGTCTCAGAACTGACTTGACAAACCAGTATGTCATGTTCATACATTATTCTCCTAATCTACATTAATGTGTATAATGTATAATATACACATATAATAACGTATAATGTATAATATACACACGTAATAATGTATATTAATCTATTCTTCCTTTCTTCAAGATTCATGTCGATCATTTTATGGCCTGGGATGACTCACCTGGTGACAAGGTTATCTCAGAATGCATGTTATGGGTGAGGGGCCTGATGCCAGTCTCTGAGTTTTGAGACATTTCCTTTCTTTAATTAGCAGACTGCTGCATCACTGACTCAACGAACGTGAGTCTGAGTGAACTCCGGGATTTGGTGATGGACAGGGAGGCCTGGCGTGCTGCAATTCATGGGGTTGCAAAGAGTCGGACACAACTGAGCAACTGAACTAAACTGAACTGAACTGAGTAGTTACATAACATCCAGCTGAAGACTAGCGGGGGAGGGGCACTCTTTCTGTCCCCTTCTGACATCTATGTCAGAAGCTGTCTCTATCTCTTTTATACTTTAATAAAACCTTATTACACAAAAGCTCTGAGTATAATCAAGCCTCATCTCTGGCCCTGGATTGAATTCTTCTTCTCTGAAGGCCAGTACGTTCACATAGGGGCTTCCCTGGTGGCTCAGAGGTTAAAGCGTCTGCCTCCAATGTGGGAGACCCAGGTTTGATCCCTGGGTCGGGAAGATCCCCCGGAGAAGGAAATGGCAATCCACTCTAGTATGCACGCCTGGAGAATCCCATGGACAGAGAAGCCTAGGAGGTTACAGTCCACGGGGTCGCAGAGAGTCGGACACAACTGAGCGACTTCACCTCACCTCACCTCACCTCTGGAGGCCAAGAATCCCAGCATCTTTTGCAGTTCAGGAACAACCTTTCAAAGTATTGGAGCTTCAGCTTCAGCATCAGTTTTTCCAATGAATATTCAGGACTGATTTCCTTTAGGATTGCCTCGTTTGATCTCCTTGCAGTCCAAGGGACTCTCAAGAGTCGTCCAACACCACAGTTCAAAAGCATCGATTCTTTGGTGCTCAGCTTTTTTTATGGTCCAACTCTCACATCCATATATGACTACTGGAAAAGCAGTTTTGACTACATGGACTTCTGTTGGCAAAGTAATATCTCTGCTTTTTAATACATTGTCTAGGTTTGTCATAGCTTTTCTTCCAAGGAGAAGATGTCTTTTAATTTCATGGCTGTAGTCACCATCTGCAGTGATTCTGGAGCCCAAGAAAATAAAGTCTGTCCCTGCTTCGATTGTTTCCCCATCTATTTGCACAGTAAAAAGATCACAGATATCTCCTAGAATAGCCAGCCTCAGGGAAGGGGTCCGTTATTTCTTTCCTTCCTATACCACCCACAGGTGGACAGGTCAGGACATCTCCCTGACCAGAGGCACTTTGGTTTAACACTCAGGCAGTGGGATCGGGTTCCCATGCTGTTTCAAGTCGCTTCAGCCATGAGTAATTCTTTGTGGCTATGTAGGTAGTTAGAACAGGGAAAAAGAGTCCAAAATGGCAGTGGCTAGAAGACAAGGGAAAAGCCCATGAAACAGCAGAGGAAGATCCGAGGACTGGAGTGAGCTCCTCAGGGCTGACAGGCAGCACTCGCGGCCGCCCAGCTCACAGCGCAGGCCCAGGCGAAGGGAGGCACATGGGAGAGGGGCCACAGGGCCAGGGGCCTCCCTCCTGTGCCCACTCATGCTCTGTCTCTCTTCCTCCCTCTCTCTCTCCTATTTGCGTCTTTTGGGTCAGCATGCAAATCCCATGGACGGAGGAGCCTGGGGGCTGCAGTCTGTGGCGTCACTAAGAGTCGGACACGACTAAGCAGCTTCACCTTCACTTTCCCTTTCATGCCCTGGAGAAGGAAATGGCAGCCCCTCCAGTGTTCTTGCCTGGAGAGTCCCAGGGACGGTGGGGCCTAGTCGGCTGCCGTCTATGGGGTCGCACAGAGGCGGACACAACTGAAGCGACTCGGCAGCAGCCCTTGCGCCTCAAGGATGTATTATCCCTTTATTTTCTAAATAAAGCTGAGCTGTAACACAGATCTGTCAGAGAGCCTAGAGCCGTAGCGTGGCCTGTCTGAGAGCCTAGAGCCGTAGCGTGGCCTGTCTGAGAGCTGCAGCACGCCGAGGGCTTCAACACCCATCGCTTCAGATTTTTGTTCTGGTGAGACAAAGCTAAGGAAGTTACATGCTCCCCTGACGTGGCGCTGTGGGCTCCAGACCCCTCTGTCCCTGGGATGCTCCAGGCAAGAGCACGGGGGCGGGCTGCAATGTCCTCTTCTGGAAGATCTTCCTGACCCAGGGATGAGACTCGCGACGCTATGGGCTCCAGACTCCTCTGTCCCTGGGATTCTCCAGGCAAGAGCACAGGAGCGGGCTGCAATGTCCTCCTCCAGAAGATCTTCCTGACCCAGGGATGAAACCCATGTCTCTTATACCTCCTGCATTGGCAGAGGTACTCCTTACCACTGGCACCATCTGGGAAACCCAGGGTTCCCTAATGCGGACCATTATGTGTGGACAGTATCATTTTAGTGAACAGAAGCAACAGGGAGCAAAAGTCAGAGAAACAGATCCGACCTAGAACCAGTTCTTCCCTGCAACACAGTCCCAAAGCCCGCCTCCCCAGGCCCCTCTGTCCCTGCCCTTTCCCCAGGATGAAAAAGGAGGACCCACTAGGCTGACATGCACTGGGGCTTCCCATCACGCAGCCTCGGGGAGAACATGCCCTCTGGGGATGTGGCAGACAGCACAGGCACGGAAGACACAGGCTCTTCTCCCTCACTGTTTAGCCCTATAGAGACAAGCTGGGCGAAGCGTCTGAAGACTCTAGTAGGCTCACTGAAGTATTTCAAGTCTGACTGAACAGAAAAGATATCCAAATAGTACTATCTACTTATCTACCCAAGAAGATGAGCAAAGGATTTGGACAGCAGCCCAATGGCACACTGACCAGCTCACCAGGGACTATCCCAACATTTATAACAGTGGTGAGGGTACAATCCCAAATTTGGAGCCCACTTGAGATATAATTCCTGGGGGTGGGGGAGGGGGACAGAGAGCAGGAACCACTGGTCCAATGCCAATCAAAGGGACAAGAAAGTGCATTAGAAGGCCAGCCAACTGGGAAAAGGGCAAGGAAGCAACCCAAGAGAAAGAAGAAAGACATTGCTTAAACCTACAGACTCCTACGCCCCAGCAGCTAGAGGTGGCCTTTAGGGTGTTTAATAATCGAGGTCAGACTGAGAAAGAGGAAAAAACCTAACGTGAGTAGAGGCAGGCTAAAGCTCAAGCTGAACTGATGGCCTGCCCCTAGCCATGCCCTGCAACCCAGGAAGACTCAAAGGACAGAAGTCTCAGCCATCCACCCAGAGGCAAAAGCAACAGGACGGAGTGCTTCCAGCGCAAGCCAACCAGCCACTGGGCCCATGAGTACCAGAAGAGGCCGCCTGGGCCGTCACTTCAGTTCCATTCAGTCGCTCAGTCATCTGACTCTTCGCAACCCCATGGGCCACAGCATGCCAGGCCTCCCTGTCCATCACCAACTCCCAGAGTTTACTCAGACTCATCTCCACCGAGTCGGTGATGCCATCCAACCATCTCATCCTCTGCCATCCCCTTCTCCTTCTGCCCTCAGTCTTTCCCAGCATCAGGGTCTTTTCAAATGAGTCAACTCTCCACATCAGGTGGCCAAAGTATTGGAGTTTCAGCTTCAACATCAGTCCTTCCAATGAACACCCAGGACTGATCTCCTTTAGGATGGACTGGTTGGATCTCCTTGCAGTTCAAGCGACTCTCAAGAGGCTTCTCCAACACCACAGTTCAAAAGCATCAATTCTTTGGTGCTCAGCTTTCTCTATAGTCCAACTCTCACATCCATACATGACTACGGGAAAAACCATAGCCTTGACTAGACAGACCTTTGTTGACAAAGTAATGTCTCTGCTTTTTAACATGCTGTCTAAGTTGCTCATAACTTTCCTTCCAAGTAGCAAGCATCTTTTAATTTCATGGTTGCAGTCACCATCTGCAGAGATTTTGGAGCCCCAAAAAATAAAGTCAGCCACAGTTTCCACTGTTTCCCCACCTATTTGCCATGTACTGATGGGACCGGATGCCATGAACTTACTTTTCTGAATGTTGAGTGTTAAGCCAACTTTTTCACTTTCCTCTTTCACTTTCATCAAGAGGCTTTTTAGTTCTTCTTCACTTTCTGCCATAAGGATTGTGTCATCCGCATACCTGAGGTTATTGATACTTCTCCTGGCAATCTTGATTCCAGCTTGTGTTTCTTCCAGTCCAGCGTTTCTCATGATGTGCTCTGCGTATAAGTTAAATAAACATGGTGACAATATACAGCCTTGACGTACTCCTGTTCCTATTTGGAACCAGTCTATTGTTCCATGTCCAGTTCTCACTGTTGCTTCCTGACCTGCATACAGATTTCTCAGGAGGCAGGTCAAGTAGTTTGGTATTCTCATCTCTTTTAAAATTTTCCACAGTTTATTGTGATCCATGGAGTCAAAGGCTTTGGCATAGTCCATAAAGCAGAAATAGATGTTTTTCTGGAACTCTCTTGCTTTTTTGATGATCCAGCAGATGTTAGCAATTTGACTCTCTGGTTCCTCTGCCTTTTCTAAAGCCAGCTTTAACATCTGGAAGTTCATGGTTCACTGTAGTGCTGAAGCTTGGACTGGAGAATTTTGAGCATTACTTTCTTAGTGTGTGAAATGAGTGCAATTGTGCGGTAGTTTGAGAATTTTTTGGCATTGCCTTTCTTTGGGATTGGGGTGAAAACTGACATTTTCCAGTCCTGTGGCCACTGCTGAGTTTTCCAAATTTGCTGGCATATTGAGTGCAGCACTTTCACAGCATCATCTTTTAGGATTTGAAATAGCTCAACTGGAATTCCATCACCTCCACTAGCTTTGTTCCTTTGTGATGCTTCCTAAGGCCCACTTGACTTCACATTCCAGGGTTTCTGGCTCTAGGTGAGTAATCACATCATCATGATTATCTGGGTCATGAAGATCTTTTTTGTACAGTTCTTCTGTGTATTCTTGCCTAAGCCATGCACGGTCTGAAAACAGGTCACTGGACATGGAACTCTCTTTGACCCCAGGAGGAGGGGGATCCCTCTGCTGAGATCGCCATGCTGGATGGCTGAGAGGTGCTGTGGTTTAAGCCCAAAAGACATCTTCATCAAGGAGCCCCACGTGTCCCTTGATGTGGCAGGTAATAAGATCAATTTACCAATTGATCTACCAAGGAAATTTTCTCACTGTTAAGGAAGTTCTAGGACCCACACAGATTTCCCAACCTGGAGGCCCAGCAAAGGCACTGAGAACCCCCAGGGAATTTTACTTTGGAAGCCAGTAGGAGACGGAGCCAGATTTGCCTGTGAGTGTCCACAAGTCTCAGGTGGAGGAATGGGTCAACAGTTTGGCCTCAAGCCAAACAACAGGGAGGGAACTCAGCTCATCAATAGAAAATTGGATTAAAGATTTGCTGAGCATGGCCCTGCCCATCAGAATAAGACCCAGTTTCCCTCACAGTCAGTATCCTCCAACAGAAAGCTTCCATAAGCCTCTTGTCCTTATTTATCAGAGGGCAGACAGAATGAAAACCACAGTCACAAAAAACTAACCAAACTGATCACAATGGATAACACCCTGGTCTAATTCAATGAAACTATGAGGCATGCCATGCAGGGCCAACCAAGATGGATGGGTCATGGTGGAGAGTTCTGACTAAACATGTTCCACTGGAGAGGAAAATAGCAAACCACTTCAATATTCTTTCCTTGAGAGCCCCATGAACAGTATGAAAAGGCAAAAAGATAGGACACTGAAAGATGAACTCCCCAGGTCAGCAGGTGCCCAATATGCTCCTGAAGAAGAATGGAGAAAATACCTCCAGAAACACTGAAAAGAGGGAGCCAAAGTGAAAACAGCACCCAGCTGCAGATGCGACTGGTGAAGGACGTAAATTCCAATGCTGTAGAAAGCAATATTGCACAGGAACCTGGAATGTTAAGTCCATGAATCAAGGTAAACTGGAAGTGGTCAAACAGAAGATGGCAAGAGTGAACATCAACATTTTAGGGATCAATGAACTAAAATGGACTGGAACGGGCAAATTTAATTCACATGACCATTATATCTACTACTGTGGGCAAGAATCCCTTAGAAGAAACGGAGTAGCCCTCATAGTCAACAAAAGATTCTGAAATGCAATACTTAGGTGCAATCTCAAAAATGACAGAATGATCTCTGTTCTTTTCCAAGGCAAGCCATTCAGTATCACAGTAATCCAAGTCTATGCCCCAATCACTAATGCCAAAGAAGCTGACATTGAACGGTTCTATAATGGCCTACAAGACTTCTAGAATTAACACCAAAAAACGATGTCTTTTCATCACAGGGGATTGGAAGGCAAAAGTGGGAAGTCAAGAGATACCGGTAACAGGCAAGTTTGACCTTGGAACACAGAAAGAAGCAGGGCAAAGGCTAACTGTTTTGCCAAGACAACTCACCAGTCAGAGCAAGCACCCTCTTCCAAAAACAAAACTGACAACTCTACACATGGACATCACCAGATGGTCAACACCAAAATCAGACTGATTATAGTCTTTCCAGCTGAAGATGGGGAAGCTCTATACAGTCAACAAAAACAAGACGGGGAGCTGACTCTGGCTCAGATTATGCTCCTAACTGCAAAATTCAGACTTAAGTTGAAGAAAGTAGGGAAAACCACTAGACTGTTCAGGTATGACCTAAAGCAAATCCCTTACGATTATACAGTGGAAGTGACAAATAGATTCAAGGGATTAGATCTGATAGAGTGCCTGAAGAACTATGGATGAAGGTTCATGACATTGTATAGGCGACAATGATCAAGACCATCTCCAAGAAAAAGAAATGCAAAAACACAAAATGGCTGTCTGAGGAAGACTTACAAATAGCTGAGAGAAGAAGAGAAGCAAAAGGCAAACGAAAGATATACCCAGCTGAATGCAGAGTTCCAAGGAGAGATTAAGAAAGCCTTCCTCAGTGATCAATGCAAAGAAATAGAGGAAAACAATAGATTGGGAAAGACTAGAAATCTCCTCAAGAAACTTAGAGACATCAAGGGAACATTTCATGCAAAGATGGGCCCAAGGAAGGACAGAAATGGCATGGACCTAACAAAAGTAGAAGAGATTAAGAAGAGGTGGCAAGAATACACAGAACTATACAAAAAAGACCTTCATGACCCAGATAACCACAATGGTACGATCACTCACCTAGAGCCAGAAATCCTGGACCTTAGGAAGCATCACTACGTACAAAGCTGGTGGAGGTGATGGAATTCCAGCTGAGCTAATTCAAGTCTTAAGGATGATGCTGTCAAAGTGCTGCCCTCAATATGCCTGCAAATTTGGAAAACTCAGCAGTGAACACAGGACTGGAAAAGGTTAGTTTTCATTCCAATACCAAAGAAAAGCAATGCCAAATAATGTTCAAACTACCACACAATTGCACTCATCTCACACGCTAGCAAATAATTCTTAAAATTCTCCAAGCCAAGCTTCAACTGTATGTGAACCAAGAACTTCCAGATGTTCAAGCTGAATTTAGAAAAGTCAGAAGAACCAGAGATCAAATTGCCAACATCTGTTGGATCATCAAAACAGCAAGTGAGTTCCAGAAAAACTTTTATTTCTGCTGTATTGACTATGCCAAAGCCTTTGATTGTATAAATCACAACAAACTGTGGGAAATTCTTAAAGATCAGAATACCAGTCCACTTTACCTGCCTTCTAAGAAACTGTATGGAGGTCAAGAAGCAACAGTTAGAACTGGACATACAATAAAGGACAGTTTCCATATTTGGAAAGGAGAAAAATAAGAATGTACGTTGTCACCCTGCTTATTTAACTTCTATGCAGAGTACATCATGTGAAATGCCTGGATGGATGAAGCATGAGCTGGAATCAAGATTGCAAGGAGAAATATCAATAACCTCAGATATGCAGATGACACCACCCTTATGGCAGAAAGCGAAGGGGAATGAAACAGCCTCTTGATGAAAGTGAAAGAGGATAGTGAAAAAGCTGGTTTAAAACTCAACATTCATAAAACAAAGATCATGGCATCCAGTCCCATCACTTCATGGCAAATAGATGAGGAAACAATGGAAACAATGACAGGCTTTATTTTCTTGGGCTCCAAAATCACTGCAGATGGTGACTGTAGCCATGAAATTAGAAGACACTTGCTCCTTAGAAGAAAAGCCATGGCAAACCTAGGCAACAGATTAAAAAGCAGAGACATTACTTTGCCAACAGAGGTCCACACAGTAAAATCTGTGGTTTTCCAGTGGTCATGTATGGATGTGAGAGTTGGACTATAAAGGAAGCTGAGCATTGAAGAATTGATGCTTTTGAACTGTGGTGTTGGAGAAAACTCTTGAGTCCCTTGAACTGCAAGATCAAACCAATCAATCCTAAAGGAAATCAGTCCTGAATATTCATTGGAAAGACTGATGCTTATGCTGAAGCTCCAAAACTTCAGCTACCTGATGTGAAGAACTGACTCCTTGGAAATGACCCTAATGCTGGGAAAGGCAGGAGGAGTAAAGACCCTGATTCAAGGCAGGAGGAGAAGGGGACGACAGAGGATGAGACAGTTGGATGCATCACCGACTCAATGGACATGAGTTTGAACAGACTCCGGGAGTTGGTGATGGACAGGGAAGCCTGGCTTGCTGCAGACCCTGAGATCATAAAGAGTCGGGCACAACTGAGTGGCTGGGCTGAACTGAAAGCCTGTAACATTCTTAATATACAATGTGCATATTAGCAGGTTAGCATTTCTGGCTATAGAAAGCTTCTCTATAGGAAATGTGATATGATTTCCTATAGAGACATCAGAGATATGATGGGGTCTGCAAGGCTGGGGAAGCTGGACGGCTGCCAAGACATGGATCGCAGTGTGAAGGCTGGGCCACATCCTGTCCAGCTTCCTCTGGTTGGCCCTCAGTGGGAAGTGATGACGAAATCCAGGAAGCCATGGGGTATCAAGGAAGACCGGGCCATGGGAGGGCGCCACGGTAGCGGCAGAGCTTCCCAGGCTGTCGGCGGAGACAGGGGTCTGGCAGCTTGCAGGCCTGAGGTGCAGGGGAGCACTGGCCCCCGTCTGGCTCCTGAGCTGGTGCTGGGCGTTCTGGCTGCTGGCTGCCCGCATGGGCCATTGTTTTGAGACTGTCAATGGTCCGGCCTTGGCTCCAGTGTCTTACGAAGAGGAATGTTCATGAGGCCCCCTGGGATTTAATCTGGGCAAGCTGGCCCCTCCACCTCCCGCACAGATCTCCGGGCATCCCCCCTTCGCCTGGCCAGGGAGAGATCCCCAGCGAGTGTTGGCCTGTGAGGGGGGAGTCCAGGCTGTGGCCTTGGCCTTGTGTGAGGCTCCCTCGTGGTCTCGTGTTCTGTGTGAACCAGATCCTTGGTGTCTCTGTACAACCTCAGAGCTGCCCAACCCTGGGTGTTCTACCCTCGATCCCTGCAGGCTGCGGGGTTGTGTCAGCATCCACAGGATGTGATCTCCCAGCGTGGACGGCAGCTGTGAGGAGGGTCTTCACTGAAAGTGGACTCTCCTGTCAACGTGGCCTGGGCACTCTGTACTGGGCATGGGGCTGCCCTGCCCTGACATATGGTCTACACGCATAGCCACCCTCAGGAGGCCCAGAATGCCCCTGCCCCCAGTTTCCTCGTTATGTTCCTTTTCTAATTATTGATCATTTTCCTCCTGCTGGTGGCCACCCGGTTCTCCTTCCTGTGAAGCCCCCTGGTCACATGTGTTTCTGCTCATTGGTGCAGAGTGCTCTTTTTATCTGAAGGAACCCTGCCCTTGGGCACGTGTGTCCATCTCTCTGCCCTGTTTCCATGGGGCTCCAGCTGTACTCACCTGCTCACCAGGCCATCTAGGCTGGCTGCTGGGACAGGGCCTGAAGACTGGCTGCTTTGCCTGAGCTCAGCGGGTAGATGGGTCGGGTGGTGACTAGGTCCACCTTGATGCTGTGTAGCTGTATTTCTGTGGCCTCAGCACCGACTATGACTGATCCCTTAGGATATGCCCACTGGGAGTGGGACTGTTGTTTGACCTTCATGTGGGGAGGGGCAGTGAGTCTGAGCTGGAGGCCAGTAGAGCAGGTATGGTGGAATCCGAGCTTGAGTTTCTGTGGGCATCAAAGTATCTGAAGCAGGACAAAGTGTCCTGCCTTGTCCACTTGCTCAAACTCAAGTGTCCTGGCTGGACACTTGGGTCCTCGGGGCCAGTTCACTCCTCTGCCCCCGTCCCTCTGCCCTTTTTCCACATCCTCTGGTGGGGGCACCACTCACTTCCAAGGGACCACAAGCACTAGCCCAGAGTTCATTCGTGGGATTTTATTTTAAGGGAACTTTACTAGAAAGAGTCAGGAGAGAGAGGTCACAGTGATGCCACTGGTGGGGCCATCTGTCCTCTACCTCAGATCCCCCCTAAGATACCTGGGCCCCAAGGAATCTAATTAGGGGGATGAGGGCAATGGCCCCTCTGCAGCTCCTTCAGGCTGGTATTGGACTCCTGGACTCTTGGGCCGTGAACTCTGCCTGGTGAGTTCTGCTCCCACCTGGCTGAAATCTGCTGCAGGGAGTGGATGGGATCCTGCATCACCATCATCTGGACATGGAATGGCTGTGATCTGGAGGAGACAGGTCTTTCTACAAGGATAAATAGATGTGGGACAAAGGGGAGCAGAAGAAAGATAGAGGTCAAAGATCCTACAAGAAGTAGGATCCAGGAGAACCTGGACCCGCTGAGAGCCATCCTTCTGTGAGGTGATGCCTTAGAGGAGAAGCCCCGAGTATCTTTATGGACTTGACCTGTCCCGTTTACCCCAAGCCAGCATCGCTCATTTAACATGGTGGCAATTCACCCCGGGCAGCAGCTGGCACACGGAGGGCCATCCCAGGGGTCCCTATAGGCAGACCACCAGGAAATGGCAGACGTGGGTCTGGCTCCCTCTTCTGATTAGCCTCAGTTTGGGTCAAATAAGGGGTATCCAGGGCCTCCTAGCAACACGATGGCCCCAGTAAAACCCAGAAGTCTTCTCCCCAAAGTGGAGTGAGACCTTCAGGCACAATCAGAAAGGCACATGGGATCAAGCACTGTCAGACCAACATGAGAGAGCCCCAGTGCCAGGTGTGAAGCATCCCCCAGATCCCAGTCACAGTGCAGCGTGTAGAGGGAAGAGGCCCAGTGGGGAGACCAGGACCGAGAAAGGAACCCCTGTCAGTCAGTCCAGCTGTTCAGTCGTGTCCGACTCTTTGTAATCCCATGGGCTGCAGCACGTCAGGCCTCCCTGTCCATCGCCAACTCCCAGAGCTTGCTCAAACCGAAGTCCATTGAATCAGTGATGCCATCCAGCCATCTCATCCTCTGTCGCCCCTTCTCCTTCTGCCCCCAATCCCTCCCAGCATCAGAGTCTTTTCCAGTGAGTCAACTGTTTGCATCAGGTGGCCAAAGTATTGGAGTTTCAGCTTCAACATCAGTCCTTGCAATGAATACCTAGGACTAATCTCCTTTAGATTGGAGTGGTTGGATCTCCTTGTAGTCTAAGGGATTCTCAAGAGTCTTTTCCAACACCACAGTTCAAAAGCATTGATTCTTCACTCAGCTTTCTTTATGGTCCAGCTCTCACATCCATACATGACCACAGGAAAAACCATAGCTTTGACTAGATGGACCTTTGTCAGCAAAGTAATCTCTCTGCTTTCTAATGTGCTGTCTATGTTGGTCATAGCTTTTCTTCCAAGGAACAGGTGTCTTTTAATTTCATGGCTGCAGTCACCATCTGGAGTGGTTTTGGAGCCCAAGAAAACAGTCTGTCACTGTTTCCACTGTTTCCTCATCTATTTTGCCATGAATACCATGATCTTCATTTTTCGAATGATGAGTTTTAAGCCAGCTTTTTCACTCTCCTCTTTCACTTTCATCAAGAGCCTCTTTAATTCCTCTTCATTTTCTGCCATAAGATGTGTCATCTGCATATCTGAGGTTATTGCTATTTTTCTTGGCAATCTTGATTCCAGCTTGTGCTTCATCCATCCAGGCATTTCCCATGATGTACTCAGCATAGACGTTAAATAAGCAGGGTGACAATATACAATCTTGATGTTCTCCTTTTCCAAATTTGAACCAGTCTGTTGCTCCTTATCTGGTTCTAACTGTTACTTCTTGACCTGCATACAGGTTTCTCAGGAGGGAGTTAATGTGGTCTGGTATTCCCCTCTCTTTAAGAATGTTCCAGTCTGTTGTGATGCACCCATTCAAAGGCTTTAGTGTAATCAGTAAAGCAGAAGCAGTGAAATGCTGCCACGTTCTAGGTGGAGCTCACATATGGATATCACACACAAGCCTTGACCAAGCCAGCCCCTCATGGCAAGAACGTGCAGTGCTATAATCGATCTCAGCTATTACCCAGTCACTATTTACAAAATGTGGGGCAAGAGATCCTGAACACTCCATCTTGGCCAGTTTTCTCTCTCCTCATGGGTTGTTTAGCTTTTTTTTTTTTTTTAATTGAGCTGTATGAGCTGCTTGCACATTTTGAAAGTTTATCCTTTAGTGGTCATGTGATTTGCAAATACCTTCTCTCGTTCTGCAGGTAGTATTGTTTTGTTGATGGTTTTCCATGCTGTACAAAAGCCTTTTAGCTTAATTAGGTCCCATTTGTTTATTTTTCTTTTTATTTCTATTACTCTAGGAAATGGATACAAAAAGATGCCACCTTGGTTTATGTCAAAGAGTGCTTTGCCCATGTTTCCCTCTTTCTGTTTGACAGCGTTCCATTTCACACTTTTGTCTTTAATCCATTTTGAGGGTTTTTTTGCCCATGAATCTAGAAAATTAATAAGTTCATTTATTAAAAAGTAACAATCCAGCTTTTCCAGGACTCATTCAGCAGACTGTCTTCTCTCCACCTCGCACTCTCGCCTCCTGCGCCATGGGTGAGCTGGCCACAGGTGGGTGGGATCCCTCCTGGGCTGTCTGCCCTGCCTCATTGGTCACCGGCCTGTGGCTCTGCTTTGTGCCAGCGCCATGATGTTCCAATGGCTGTAGCTTTGTGGTATACTCTGAAGTCAGGGAGCCCGATGCCTCCAGCTCCATTTTTGTTTCTTAAGATTGTTTTGTCTTTATGTCTCCCAACAAATTTTTTAAAATTTTGTTCTGGGTCTGTGAAAATTGCCATTGGTCATCTGATAGGTGTTGCATCGAACCTGTAGGTTGCTTTGGGTAGAAGTGTCATTGGCACAATATTGATTCTTCTGATTTAAGAGTATCTTTTCATCTGTTTGTGTCACCTTAATTTCTTCCATTAGTGTCTTATAGCTTTCAGAGCACAGGAATTTTGCCTCCTCAGTTCAGTTCAGTTCAGTTCAGTCGCTCAGTTGTGTCCGACTCTTTGCGACCCCATGAATCGCAGCACGCCAGGCCTCCCTGTCCATCACCATCTCCCGGAGTTCACTCAGACTCACATCCATTGAGTCCGTGATGCCATCCAGCCATCTCATCCTCTGTCGTCCTCTTCTCTTCCTGCCCCCAATCCCTCCCAGCATCAGAGTCTTTTCCAATGAGTCAACTCTTCGCATGAGGTGGCCAAAGTATTGGAGTTTCAGCTTTAACATCTTTCCTTCCAAAGAAATCCCAGGGCTGGTCTCCTTCAGAATGGACTGGTTGGATCTCCTTGCAGTCCAAGGGACTCTCAAGAGTCTTCTCCAGCACCACAGTTCAAAAGCATCAATTCTTCGGCGCTCAGCCTTCTTCACAGTCCAACTCTGACATCCATACATGACTACTGGAAAACCATAGCCTTGAGTAGGGAAGGATTATTCCTAGGTATTTTATTCTTTTTGATGGGATGGTAAATGGGATTCTTTCCTTAAATTCTCTTTATGGTATTTCATCGCTGCCATATAGGATGCAACAGATTTCTATGTGTTAATTTTGTACCCATAAATTTTATCCAATTCATTACGGAGCTCTAGGAGCTTTCTGGTACCTTCTTTAGCATTTTGCATGTATTAAATCATGTCATCTGCAAACAGTGACATTTTTCTTACTTGCCATTCTGGACCCTGTATCCCTTTCTCTCCCCGACCCCTGAGCCTAGGGCTTCACTGTGCTGCGTTGCGGGCCCCTGCTGGTCACCTACTCCATATGCAGTCGTGCGGACGCATTAGCACCAGACTCCTAGCTTATCCCTGGGATGTGGTGGGTCAGCCAGGCACAATAGATTATGAGGAAGAGGGACACCGTGACGGCTGGGATTTCCACTCCTCCCCTGGGTGCGAGGGCGCCGCTTAAACCACCTCACCAACGCACAAGACGTACCTCAGCCGCATCTGGACTCCCCCAGGCCCTCTGAGACAGAAAACACTCAGAAGAAAAGGGAACTTCAGGAAGCAAGTCGCGTCACCAGGTTTCATTCCTGTTCTTAGTCTTCACAGCACTGGGGGAAGGGCCCTCACACCTCCTGGGACTGGTGCCCAAGTGCCAGGAAGCAGGGCTGCAGACACAGCACACAGATCCCAGGAGTACATGTGTCTGGGGCCAGAGCAGGGAAGGGGCCCGGAGCCCCGGGCTGCAGGGGAGCCCCCGCCACAGCCCCCACCATGGGTGAGTGGGGACCCCGAGGACGAGCACACAGGGACAGGAATGAGAGCCCTGGAGGGAGATCGGCCTCGGGACCCCAGAGGGACTGGAGCAGCCGAGTGGGCCTGGGGGAGGCAGCCGCCCCTAGTCACGGAGCAGGACGAGCACAGGGACGGAACCCGGGCAGGGTGCACCACACCAAGAGCGCTGCTGCCCGGGGCTGGGGAGCTCGGGGGGCAGTGGGCCATCGAGGAGCAGGACAGGCTGGAGACGGGAGGGGAGGGCTGCGCATGACCAGGGGCTCTGGAGGCCGGGGCTGGGCGGGCATGAGGACCAGCCAGGATGGAAGGAGGGTCTGATATGAGGAGCAGGGAAGGGAGAGAACCCCAGAGCAGTGAAGGCTCCTGGACAGGCCGGTGGAGCCGGCATGGGTCCCAGGGCAGGACCACATGCGGGGACTGTGGGTCCCGACTGGGCTGGGGCCGAGCACAGCGGCAGAGCTGGGGGCAGGGCTGCAGGGCCAGCTGGGTTCCGCATCCACAGCGGGTGGCACAGGGCTGAGCCCACAGCCCCCCGGGATGCAGGGGGCTGACCAGAGCCCAGGGCCTGAGGATCAGCAGTGGGAGCTGGAGAGAGGCAGGTGACCCGAAAACTGGAGGCAGCAAGGGGCCAGAGGAGGGCGTGGGTGCAGTGACAGAGAAGAGCGGAGAGCAAGGGCAGGACCTCCGCCAGGAGGGGCCCGGGTGGACAGAGCTCCTCCAGGGGAGGGCTGCCTGGAGGCCACGTGGGCACCTGGCAAGTCCAGGGATGAGAGCTGAGCCCAGGAAATAAAGGGGTGAGGAGTGGAGCTGGGCAAGGGTGAGGGCTCCCGGAGGGGCCAGGGGGCAAGAGAGGCTGAGGGGGCAGCCCAAGGACAGGGGGCAACAAGGCCACACATGAGCTGGGGCTGGGAGGGCAGGGGGGCCCCTGGAGATCTGGGGAATCAGGTACAGCTTGTGGGTGAGCAGCAGTTAGGAGGGCAGGGGGTCCCTGGTGTTTGGGGGAGCAGGTAGAGCTTATGTAGGTGAGCAGGGAGCTGGGAGGGTAGAGGGAGCCCCTGGTGCTTTGGTGGAGCAGGTACAGCTTGTCAGGGTGAGCAGGGGCTGAAAGGACAGGGGCTGTCCTGGTGTTTGGGGAAACAAGTACAGCTTGGGAGGGTGAGCAGGGGGCTGGGAGGACAGGGGGAGGCCCTGGTGCTTTGGGGGAACAGGCACAGCTTGAGAGGGTGAGCAAGGGGATGGGAGCACAGGGGGTTCCCCAGGTGCTTTAGGGGAGCAGGTACAGCCTGTGAGGCTGAGCAGGGGCTGGAGCACGGGGAGATGCCCTGGTGCTTTGGGGGAGCAGGTACAGGTTATGAGGGTGAGCAGGGGGCTGAGAGTAAGAGGGAGATGCCCTGGTGCTTTGGGGGAGCAGGTACTGCCTGTGAGGGTGAGCAGGGACTGGGAGGGCAAGGGAGATGCCCTGGTGCTTTTGGGAGCAGGTACAGCCTGTGAGGGTAAGCCTGGGCTAGGAGGGCAGGGGGATGCCCTGGTGTTTGGGGGGAGCAGGTATAGGTTATGAGGGTGAGCAGGGGGCTGAGAGTAAGTGGGGTGTGCCTGGTGCTTTGTGAGGGCAGGTACAGCCTGTAAGGCTGAGCAGGGGCTGGGAGGGTGGGGAGATGGTCTGGTGCTTTTGGGGAGCAGGTACTGCCTGTGAGGGTGAGCAGGGGCTGGGAGGACAAGGGGAGGCCCTGGTGCTTTGGGGGAACAGGCACAGCTTGAGAGGGTGAGCAAGGGGCTGGGAGCACAGGGAGTTCCCCTGGTGCTTTGGGGGAGCAGGTACAGGTTATGAGGGTGAGCAGGGGGCTGAGAGTAAGTGGGGTGTGCCTGGTGCTTTGTGAGGGCAGGTACAGCCTGTAAGGCTGAGCAGGGGCTGGGAGGGTGGGGAGATGGTCTGGTGCTTTTGGGGAGCAGGTACTGCCTGTGAGGGTGAGCAGGGGCTGGGAGGACAAGGGGAGGCCCTGGTGCTTTGGGGGAACAGGCACAGCTTGAGAGGGTGAGCAAGGAGCTTGGAGCACAGGGGATTCCCCTGTTGCTTTAGGGGAGCAAGTACAGCCTGTGAGGCTGAGCAGGGGCTGGGAGGGCAAAGGGAGGCCCTGGTGCTTTGGGGTAGCAGGCACCGCTTGACAGGGTGAGCAAGGGGCTGGGAGCACAGGGAGTTCCCCTGGTGCTTTGGGGGAGCAGGTACAGGTTATGAGGGTGAGCAGGGGGCTGAGAGTAAGTGGGGTGTGCCTGATGCTTTGTGGGGGCAGGTACAGCCTGTAAGGCTGAGCAGGGGCTGGGAGGGTGGGGAGATGGTCTGGTGCTTTTGGGGAGCAGGTACTGCCTGTGAGGGTGAGCAGGGGCTGGGAGGACAAGGGGAGGCCCTGGTGCTTTGGGGGAACAGGCACAGCTTGAGAGGGTGAGCAAGGGGCTGGGAGCACAGGGAGTTCCCCTGGTGCTTTGGGGGAGCAGGTACAGGTTATGAGGGTGAGCAGGGGGCTGAGAGTAAGTGGGGTGTGCCTGATGCTTTGTGGGGGCAGGTACAGCCTGTAAGGCTGAGCAGGGGCTGGGAGGGTGGGGAGATGGTCTGGTGCTTTTGGGGAGCAGGTACTGCCTGTGAGGGTGAGCAGGGGCTGGGAGGACAAGGGGAGGCCCTGGTGCTTTGGGGGAACAGGCACAGCTTGAGAGGGTGAGCAAGGGGCTGGGAGCACAGGGAGTTCCCCTGGTGCTTTGGGGGAGCAGGTACAGGTTATGAGGGTGAGCAGGGGCTGGGAGGACAGGGGGACCCCCTGGTGCTTTGGGGAAGCAGGTACAGGTTATCAGGGTGAGCAGGGGGCTGAAAATAATGGGGTGTGCCTGGTGCTTTGTGGGAGCAGGTACAGCTTGTAAGGGTGAGCAGGGGGCTGGGGAAGCAAGAAGTATCTCAAGAGCTTTAGGGGAGCAGGCAGTGCTTCTGCAGATGAGCAGGGTGCGGGGAGGACAGGGGTGCCCTTGGAGATGTGAGGGAGCAGGTACAGCTTCTGGGGATAAGCAGGGGCTGGGAGTTGAGGGAGCTCTCCCAGGGTATTAGGGGAGCTGACAAAGACCGTGCAGCTGAGCAGGCGCCGGGACACCACGCCTGCCGAGGGCCGCAGCTGACCATGTGTGTGCTCAGCACATCGGTAGGAAAGCACCCTAGGGCGTATGGGGAAGCTTGTGCTATGGGGCCAGATGCAGGGACACTGGGCAGTGTGAGCCTTGCAGAGAAGATGGGCCCAAAAGCACAGCCGTCCAGAGCTGAGTCCAGAGGGCTGAGACAAGGGGTGTGGTGCTGGACGAGGGTGAGGGGCAGGGGTCAGGGAGCAAGGACACAGGGCTGGGAGAGTTCAGGCCACAGCTGGTGAGGCAGAGGGCTGAGACAAGGGGTGTGGGCCGCCCTGAGAGCTAAACGGGGGCGCTGTTTGGTGGAGATTCTGCACGAAGAACAAAGCAAGGAGGAGCAAAGACCCAAGCAAGGGCTCTGGGCCACAGGGAAGGGGTGCCCTGAAGGCACCAGGTGGGCTGCACTTCCTGGCCCGAGGGTCCGCCTGTCCCAGCAGCCTGTGTGGCTCAGGAGCCAAAGCGGGGCCGGACCTGGCACGGTGTGCTTGATAGGGTGGTGCGAGGGGGCAAGGAAATACAGGGCGCCTTCTCAGCAGTCAAACAGGCTGCAGGCCCAGGGAGCTGACCAGGCTGGGGGAGCAGCGGCCATGGGTCAGGCCAGGCTCCAACAATGGGGCTCTGATCCAGGAGGCCACACTCACCAACCCCAGCTGTGTCCAGACACCCCAGCTGCAGCGCACAGAGCCGGGAGGCCGCCATGCCGGCCAGTTGTCAGACCCTGGAAGCAGACAGTGGCTGAGCTCAGAGGTGCCCCAGGCCTGGACACCTGAGGTCCTGCTGGACCCCGCATTCACACAGCCTCCTCTCTCACAGCCTCCACCACAGCCCCGAAAGTCTACCCTCTGGCTTCTTGCTGCGGGGACACGTCCAGCTCCACCGTGACCCTGGGCTGCCTGGTCTCCAGCTACATGCCCGAGCCAGTGACCGTGACCTGGAACTCGGGTGCCCTGACCAGTGGCGTGCACACCTTCCCGGCCGTCCTGCAGTCCTCGGGGCTCTACTCTCTCAGCAGCGCGGTGAGCGTGCCGGCCAGCAGCACCTCAGGAGCCCAGACCTTCACCTGCAACGTAGCCCACCCGGCCAGCAGCACCAAGGTGGACAAGCGTGTTGGTGAGAAGATGACCCTGGGGGAGGGTGTCCACTCCAGGAGACCAGGGTCAGCCTCTCTGCCTGCAGGGACCCCACCCCCAGGGGTGCTGTGAACCAGGCCCAGCGTGTCAGGGGAGGCCCTGTCTGTGTCTCTCCTGACGGTCTCACAGGCTTGGGGAGGGGGGTTGTCTGGAGTTTCCACCAGGTCCAGTGTGGCCACAGGCTGGTCGACGTCCACACGCCTGGACCCACAGACAGGCCCTGGGCTCAGACCTGCCAAAACCCGTCCCTGCCCTAAGCCCAGCCCATGGCTTCCTGCCCCTGGTAACCCCCAGTCTGCTCTCTCTGCAGAACTCAGATGCAATGGGGACCCCTGCAAACGTTGCAAATGCCCAGGTAAGTCACTCAGTCTCACCATCACACCCTGGAGTGGACCTGGCCTGGGAGGGCCACAGGCGAGGCTGTGGGGTCAAGAGGAAGTCTGCCCAGGGGCTGACACCTGTTGTGTCTTCCCCAAAGCCCCTGAGCTCCCCGGAGGACCGTCTGTCTTCATCTTCCCACCGAAACCCAAGGACACTCTTACAATCTCTGGAACGCCCGAGGTCACGTGTGTGGTGGTGGACGTGGGCCAGGATGACCCTGAGGTGAAGTTCTCCTGGTTCGTGGACAACGTGGAGGTGCACACGGCCAGGACGAAGCCGAGAGAGGAGCAGTTCAACAGCACCTACCGCGTGGTCAGCGCCCTGCCCATCCAGCACCAGGACTGGACTGGAGGAAAGGAGTTCAAGTGCAAGGTCCACAACGAAGGCCTCCCGGCCCCCATCGTGAGGACCATCTCCAGGACCAAAGGTGGGCCAGGTGGACGGGCCTAGGAGGCTCCTGTGGGCCAGAGGGACTGCTGTGCTAACAGGCCTGTCTGTCCCCACAGGGCAGGCCCGGGAGCCACAGGTGTACGTCCTGGCCCCACCCCGGGAAGAGCTCAGCAAGAGCACGCTCAGCATCACCTGCCTCGTCACCGGCTTCTACCCAGACTACATCGCCGTGGAGTGGCAGAGAAACGGGCAGCCTGAGTCGGAGGACAAGTACGGCACGACCACATCCCAGCAGGACCCCGACGGCTCCTACTTCCTGTACAGCAGGCTCAGGGTGGACAAGAGCAGCTGGCAAGAAGGAGACACCTACAACTGTGTAGTGATGCATGAGGCTCTGCACAATCACTACACACAGAAGCCCATCTCTAAGTCTCCGGGTAAATGAGCCACACATCCCTGCACCAGCAAGCCCTCACCCAGCCCACCCTCCCCGGGCTCCAGGTCCAGCCAGGATGCCCTAGCCCCTCCCTGTGTGCATTCCTCCTGGGCCGCCATGAATAAAGCACCCAGGCCGCCCTGGGACCCTGCAACGCTGTGCTGGTTCTTTCCGAGGCAGAGCCCTGGTGACCCCAGGCCTGCGGGGGGAGGGCTGAGCCCACTCTGGGCCACTTTGTTCAGCATCTGTCGGGGAGCTGACCCCTCTCCGGGCCAGACACACAGTGAGTGGGTCCAGCAGGCCACCTGGGGGCTGCCCGAGGCCGCGGAAGGGCTTGGCCAGAGGCGCAGCTCCACGGCCCCTCCAGCCACCACCTGCTGGGCCGGACTCTGGACAGGAACTGGGGAGGCCCCGAGACCCTCAGGGATTGAGGCCCAATGCTTCCCCACTCTGCTCCACCCCATGCTGTGGGGCAGGGCCGTGTCCTTGTCCCCAGGCCCCTGTCCCTGGGTGTCCAGAGCCCCTGTGTCCACTCAGGAGTGGCCCTGCTTCACCCTCAGGCTCCCGAGGTCAGGCGTCGCCCTACTTCGGCCAGGAGGCTCTGCCTGACTCTCCCTGCCCGGAACCAGGCCTATGCACCCATGGGGAGGTCGTCCCTGTGCCTGAAAGGGGCCCAGGCTGGAGCCCTGAATGTCCAGGGTGGGAACCTAGCTGCTCCCTGGGAACATTGAGCCCAGAGCCCCACACGCACACGAGACAGCCCACACTCAGCCTCCTCCACACACACTCAGGTGTCCACCTGCACACGAGCACACTTCACCCCCATCACACACCCACACGCCTGCACACACTCAGGTCTCGCACTCGGGGACCCATGGGGTGACCCCACAGGCCCAGACCCAGAGCTCAGTCTCGTGACCCCTCCCTGTGGACACCAGCTGGTCCCCATCCTCCAGCTCCCCTGGGCTGCTCAGAGGCCCTTTCCCACACTGCCCACACTGCCCAGGTCAGATATCTGTCCCTCGCCTCCCCTGGGGCACCCACGCCCCTCCCTAGCAGGCTGAGATACCCCCCAGCCCCTCGTCCCGGCACCCTCACCCCTCGGGCACAGGGACACAGCCCAGCACTGTCTGCCCTGCCTTCCCGGGGGGCAGGGCCCAGGCACCTGTGCTCTGCGGACCCTCCCGGCTCCAGGCCTGGCCCCCAGGGCAGAGGAGACCAGAAACTAAGCCTCTGTCCTGCGGGGAGGTGGAGTCATGGCCCCAGCTCAGGGCACAGCTCAGGATGGGAGCAGGACCCCACAGGCCAGGCCCAGACAGCGGCCAGGGCTGGAGGGGTGGGGGCTGGGGCTGGGGCCCAGAGACTGACCTCAGGTGANCACACTCAGGTCTCGCACTCAGGGACCCATGGGGTGACCCCACAGGCCCAGACCCAGAGCTCGGTCTCGTGAGCCCTCCCTGTGGACACCAGCTGGTCCCCATCCTCCAGCGCTCCTGGGCTGCTCAGAGGCCCTTTCCCACACTGCCCACACTGCCCAGGTCAGACATCTGTCCCTCGCCTCTCCTGGAGCACCCACGCCCCTCCCTAGCAGGCTGAGATATCCTCCAGCCCCTCATCC
This sequence comes from Litocranius walleri, assembly GCA_006410535.1. Lineage (NCBI taxonomy): Eukaryota > Metazoa > Chordata > Mammalia > Artiodactyla > Bovidae > Litocranius > Litocranius walleri. The sequence continues at coordinate 4,349,248 of SJYG01000171.1, read as the reverse complement.
CGGCACCCTCACCCCTCGGGCACAGGGACACAGCCCGGCGCTGTCTGCCGCTGTCTGCTCTCCCTCCCCAGGGGCAGGGCCCAGGCAGCATGTGCTCTGCAGACCCTCCCGGCTCCAGGCCTGGCCCCCAGGGCAGAGGAGGCCAGGAACTAAGCCTCTGTCCTGCGGGGAGGTGGAGTCATGGCCCCAGCTCAGGGCACAGCTCAGGATGGGAGCAGGACCCCACAGGCCAGGCCCAGACAGCGGCCAGGGCTGGAGGGGTGGGGGCTGGGGCTGGGGCCCAGAGACTGAACTCAGGTGAGTTCACGCCACCTCCCCTCTGTAGAGGGAGCCCTGCCCCGAAGCCCCAATGACCCCACCCAGCCCCCCTGGGCAGACAGCACTGACCACCCCTCCCTGTGCAGACCTGCTGCTGGAGGAGGAGAGCTGTGCGGACGCCCAGGACGGGGAGCTGGACGGGCTCTGGACGACGATCTCCATCTTCATCACGCTCTTCCTGCTCAGCGTCTGCTACAGCGCCACCGTGACCCTCTTCAAGGTGCGGGGCCGCCCTGCTGGGCCCTCGGGCCTCCTCTCTGCCCCCAGGGTCCCTGCAGAGCCCCTCACTGCCCCTTACCATCCCTCTCTGTCTGTTCATTTTCCCATCACTGTCACCTTGAAACAGCTTGGGGTCATTTCAGGGGGCGTCTGAAGAGTTTCTGTACCACATGCCTCCCTTCATGTCAGTGGGGAAAATTCAGCAAGGGGAGAGTGGTAGATGAGACCTGAGTTTTTAGACTAGGAGGCTTGTGACACTCTCGAGCGGTGAAGGGGCACTGCTGCTCCCTGAGAATTCGTGCACACTGTTTTCCATCGAAGGAGAAGTGGGAAGGGAAGACACCTTCTTGGTCTCTCTTGAGTAAATGGCGTGTTTTGGTCATCGGTTCCTCCCCCAGTTAGGCTAGAGGAGTTTACTTTTCCCTCTAGATGGTCAGGTCAGGACTGTCATCGACTCTGGAAAATATTTTAGGTCTCAGTACAATGAGGGTCTTTCGTTTTGGAAGTCAGCTTCCTGTAAACGCTTGCTTTTTGTGTGCAGAGAGCCTGTTTTAGCTCAGGGGCCCTCAGCTCACTGAGCTCACGGGGCAGGATGCGGGCCCAGGCCACGGCGCTTCGCTGCTCTGGAGTGCATCCCAGACTGCTGCAGCCCGGTCTTGTTGCTCAGCAAGAATGCTTAGTCTTTGGTTAAACCAACCTACTTTCTCCAGTAGTTGTTAATTTACAGTTAATTTACAGTTTCCCATATTTTTCAATTTATAATCCCCTAGTCAGATAGCTCTTTAATGACCTATTCTGCCCCTTCATTTTCTCCCTGTCGATCTCAGCATCCCATCACTGCCCTCACTGTCCTTAAACTGTCCCCTCACTGACCAGACTGTCCCCCAGTGTCCCCTCAGAGTCACCTCCTTATCACTTCACTGCCCCTCTCTGTCCCTCTCTGCCCCTCTCTGCCCCTCTCTGCCCCTCTCTGTCCCCCTCTGTCCCTCTCTGCCCCTCTCTGACCCTCACTCTCCCTAACTGTCCCTCACTGTCCCCTTCTGCCCCTCACTGTCCCCCTCTGTCCCTCTCTGCCCCTCTATGTCCCTCTCTGCCCCTCACTGTCCCTCTCTGTCCCCCTCTGTCCCCCTCTGTCCCCCTCTGTCCCTCTCTGCCCCTC
>SJYG01000171.1:4319174-4344357 GCA_006410535.1 Litocranius walleri | reverse complement strand
CTCTGTCCCTCTCTGTCCCCCTCTGTTCCTCTCTGTCCCTCTCTGTCCCCCTCTGTCCCCCTCTGTCCCCCTCTGTACCTCTCTGCCCCTCTCTGACCCTCACTGTCCCTTATGCCCCTCACTGTCCCCTCACAGTACCATCTGTCCCCTTGCTGCTCCTCACTGTCCACTCTCTGTCCCCTCGCTGTCTCATCGCTGCCCCTGGGGGAGGCCCCCATTAAGTCATCTCTGCTCACCCTGTCCCTGCCCCCTTTAGGTGAAGTGGATCTTCTCATCAGTGGTGGAGCTGAAGAGGACGATCGTCCCCGACTACAGAAACATGATCGGGCAGGGCGCCTAGAGCTCCTGTGAGCAGAGTGCAGGGTGGCCACAGACCCAGATGGACAGTGTCCATTATTTTCAGCATCAACCTGCACGAGGCCTGCTCCTTCATGCTCTGACCCAGCGACCTCTGACCTCTTGGCCAGCCTTGCCCGCATCTCTACCTGCAGGCCTCATGGTCTCCAAAACCTGTCCCCACCCCTGGAGACCCGAGTGGACAGCAGGCGTAGACCCCACCCGAGCTGATGAATGCTGAGGCCCTCTGGGAAGCCAGCAAGACACCAATGGGCTGCGAGTCCCCCATCAGGAACACACACGTCGGAGTTCAGTTCTGCCTGGAGGAGTAGGAGGCTGGGTCCAGGGCTGTCGGCACAGGGCACCCACGTCTTGTCCAGGGCAAGATCCAGAACACACAGTCTCTAAAGGAGGAAGCTGAGTTCCCACACCATATGCACAGGGCCCAACCCCTGCATCTTGTCCAGGCCTGGATTCAGACCACAGGTCCCTGGGGGCGGCCCCTGTGTCAGATCCTTGGGAACAGCTGTCCTGCAGGGGCCCAGCCTCCCAGCAGGGAAGCTCCTGGGAGGACCACTAACGGCTACTCAGGCCACCTCCACCGAGGACGCCGGCGCGAGCAGGGCCGGGGCCCACGGCTGCTGTGGGAGCCCTGGTGGGGGGAGGGGTGGCGTCCAGCCAGAAGGACCACCTGGAGACGGGCCTGGTGACCGGTTCCCAGTGGACAGAGCTGCAGGGGCTCCCAGAACACAGGCCAACAGGGCAGCCAGTCCATCCCGGGGCCAACAGCCTGACTCCCACTGCACCGAGAGTGGGGGTGAGAGGGGAGACCAGAGACCCACAGAGGCCCGGCCCCAGGCCCCGGGGCCCCACCTCGCCTCTCGGTACAGACTCTCCCATCGTTGCAGAAATGGGCGTGGGCTTCTCTGGATGGGAGGCGCTGCCCCTAGGACCGGAAGGACCACAGGCTTGGGGCTTGGGAAGCTTCTTCTGTATAATGTGGTGGCCTGTTCGTTCTCTTTGCTGTCTCTTTATCTCTTTAATGACAATAAAGCATCTTTACTTCACCTAGCTCACTGGCCAGTCTCCGTGTGTTGACACACCTTCTCCCTTTGAGGAGTCCACAGCCTGGCTGCCCCACTCCCACTGGCCCCTGGGCTTCCTGCCCCCCCCACCCTGCACCCAGGGTCTCTGGTCCATCCTTACCTGACCCTGGGGTGCCTGACCCCCACCCACTACCCAGCCCTAGGGCTCCACTCCGCCTCCCAGGCGGAGGCCAGCCCAGAGCCAGGGGAGCCACAGACAAGTGCCCCGTGTTGAGTGGTCAGCACAGGAGGCTTAACAAACACCTCAGGGGGCATGGACCACAGGCATCACCGCTCACTCCCTGGCGCCTGGGACCCCGGATCCAGGGGCACAGGGCCGGCTCCTGCTGAGGCCTGTCTCCGTGGGGTGTAGGCGCCGTGTCCTCACGGGACCACCCCTCTGTGCCCGTCTGTCCTCACCTCCTCTTAGAGGGTCTCCAGTCAGACTGGATGAGGGCCCACCCTGGGACCCCAGCTCACCCTCATCACCTCTTCAGAGACGCTGCCTCCAAAAGCAATGATGCTTGAGGTCTGGGGGTCAGGGCTGCAAGATTTGAATTTGGGGTCACAGTTCTGCCCAAAACAGGCTGGTTGGTGCCAGAAACCCAGAGCAGGAGGGGACACCAGTGAAGGCGGGCCGAGAGGGGCAGCTGGAGGAGGATGTCAAAGGGACCTGGTTCAGTGCTCAGGACACACTGGTCGGTGAGAAGGACCTCAGAGGGCGCTGGGGACACTGCGCTCAGCCTGGGCTGTGCAGAGGTGATGGCTGTGCCACAGCAAAAGCGGGAGGGGCCCAGGGCTCCAGAGAGGGACCAGGAAGGGTGGCCGCCTGCATGCAATGAGGCCTCTGTGTCCGCCAGCCGGCCTGGGTGCAGGATGCAGTTAGGATGCCATCCTCACAGACACTAGGGACAGAGGAGACTGGACATTCCCCAAGGGCGGAGGAGGATCCTGCTCAGGGACAGCTCCAGGAAGGGGGCCAGGGCCTTGGGGGGTGCTGGCCGTGCTGGGCTCTCTCTGGAGGGCATTTTCAGGGAGCTGAGTCATCATGGGGGCATGCTAGTGTTTGCCCAAGCCTTTCAGGGTTAGGCGAGGACCTGCCACTGGACAGCCCTGGTCCTTGCCTACTTTGTCAAGAAAGAATTCAGACGAGGAGGCAAAAGGTAAAACTGAAAAGTATGTTGAGAAAGAAAAGTACATGTGGAAAGACACCAGGGAAAACTCTAGAGAGAGCCCCAGGTCCGGGAAGCTTGGCGGTTTAGTCATTAAGTCATGGCCAACACCTGGGGCCCCATGGACTTTAGCCTGCCAGGCTCCTCTGTCCATAGGATTTCCCAGACAAGAATACAGGCAAGACTGGGCTGCCATTTCCTTCTCCAGAGGATCCTTCCAACCCAGGAATCAAACCCAGGTCTCCTGTACTGAAGGCAGATTCTTTAAGAATTGAGCTACAAGGGGTGGCAGTGTTCTGGATCTTTGTCTTCCTTCAAGCCAGTCATCTTGCTTTGTCAACAGCTCCCCCAGGCTAATTTGTCTCAGGACGCTCCCCTGGCTGTGCACCCACCCCTCAGCCAAGCTGGATCTCAAAATGAAGGTTCTGGGAGGAGCAAGACTCATTATGGCCTGGCGTTATTCCCTGACTTTTGACCCACAAGGAAACTTTCTGCACACGTGTAGTATTTCACATGTCCCAAAAAGGAGTAGAGATCCCTTAATTCTTTACTCAACACTGTTTTGCCCCTCTTTGTGGATTATTGCCATGACTATTACCTTAACATGTTTACAAGAGACAAAGACAGCCTATTTACCCTCTTTTCACCGATGCTGTAAAGAACAATATTGCATAGGAACCTGGAATGTTAGGTCCGAGAATCAAGTGGCCAGCAAGGAGACAGCAAGAGTGAACATCAGCTTATTAGGGATCAGTGAACTAAAAGGGATGGGAATGGGCAAACTTAAATTAGATGACTATTATATATGCTACTGTGGGCAAGAATATCTTATACTAAATGGAGTAGCCCTCATACTCAATGAAAGAGTCTGAAATTCAGTACTTGGGTACAATCTCAAAAAAAAAAAAAGGCAGAATGATTTCCGTTCATTTCTAAGGCAAACAGTTCAACATCACAGTAATACAAGTCTATGCCTCAACCATTAATGCCAAAAAGTCTGATGTTGAATGGCTGAAGACCTATAGGACCATCCAGAACTGATACCAAAAAAAGATGTCCTTTTCATCATAGGGGACTGGAATGCAAAAGTAGAAAGTCAAGAGATAGCTGGAGTGACAGGTAAGTTTGACCTTGGAGCACAAAAAGAAGCAGAGAAAAGGCCAACAGAATTTTGCCAAGAGAACAACACACTGGTCAAGCAAACACCCTCTTCCAAGAACACAAGAGATGACTCTAAACATGAACATCACCAGGCGATCATACCAAAATCTAACTGATTATAGTCTTTGCAACTGAAGACAGAAAAGCTCTATAAAGTCAAAAAAAAAAACAAACAAACAAGACCTGGAGATGACTGTGGCTCAGATCATGAACTCTTTATTTCAAAATTCAGGCTTAAATTGCAAAAAGTAAAGGAAACCACAGGACCATGCAGGTATGACCTAAATCAAAAGCCTTATGATTAAACAGTGGAGGTGATGTGGCTGATTCATGTCAATGTATGGCAAAACAAATACAGTATTGTAATGTAGAATAAAGTATAAAAAAATAATAATAATAAATAAAATAAACAGTGAAGGTGACAGATACATTCAAGGGTTAGATCCGGTAGACTGAGAACGTGAAGAACTATAGATGGAAGCTCATAACACTGTATCGGAGGTGGCGACCAAAACCACCCCAAAGAAGAAGAAATGCAAGAAGGCCAAGTGGTGGTCTGAAGAGGCCTCACACATAACTGAGAAAAGGAGAGAAGTAAAAGGCAGAGGAGGAAGGGAAAGATACACCCAACTGAATGCAGAGTTCCAGAGGGGAGATAGGAAAGCCTTCTTAAGTGAACAGTGCAAAGAAATAGAGGAAAACAATAGGATAGGGCAGGCTAGAGGTCTCTTCAAGAAAACTGGAGAGATCAAGGGAATATTTCATGCAAAGATGGGCACAGTAAAAGACAGAAGTTGTATGGGCCTAACAGAAGCACAAGAGATTAAGAAGAGGTGACAAGAATACACAGAAGAGCTACACAAAAAGGCCTCTGCTGTTGTTCAGGAGCTAAGTCACGTCCAGCTCTTTGTGACACCATAAACTGCAGCACGCCAGGCTTCCCTGCCCTTCACTGTCTCTTGGAGCTTGCTCAGACTCATGTCCACTGAGTAAGTAAGGCCATCCAACCATCTCCTCCTCTGTCACCCCCTTCTCCTCCTGCCCTCAGTCTTTCCCAGCACTGAGTCTGCCCTTCGCATCAGGTGACCAGAGTATTGGAACTTCAACATCAGTCATTCCAATGAATATTCAGGGTTGACTTCCTTTAGAACTGATTGATTTGATCTCCTTGCTGGGCAAGGGACTCTTAAGAGTCTTCTCCAGCAACACAATTCAAAAACATCCATTCTTCAGTGCTCAACCTTCTCTATGGTCCAACTTTCATATTGGTACATGACTACTGGGGGAAAAAGTCTTAATGACCCGGATAACCATGATGGTGTGATCACTCACCTAGAGCCAGACATCCTGGAGAATGAAATCAAGCAGGCCTTAGGAAGCATCACTATGAACAAAGCTAGTGGAGTTCCAGCTGAGCTATTTCAAATCCTGAAAGATGGCACCATTAAAGTGCTGCACTCAATATGCCAGCAAATTTAGAAAACTCAACAGTGGTCACAGGCCTGGAAAAGGTCAGTTTTCACTCCAATTCCAAAGAAAGGCAATGTCAAAGAATGTTCAATCAACAGTTGCACTCATTTCACAGCTAGTTAGGTTACACCTCAGATCCTTCAAGCCAGGCTTCAGTAGTGAACAGAGAACTTCCAGATGTACAATCTGGATTCAGAAGAGGCAGAGGAACCAGAGATCAAATTACCAGCATATGCTGGATCATAGAAAAAGCAAGGGAATTCCAGAAAAACATATACTTCTGCTTTGTTGACTATGCTAAAGCCTTTGACTCTGTGGATCACAGCAATCTTTGGAAAATGCTTAAGGAGATGAAAATACCAGACCACCTTACCTGCCTCCTGAGAAACCTGTATGCAGGTCAAGAGACAGCAGGTGTGACTAGACGTGAAACAGTAGACTGATTCGAAATGGGAAGGAGAGCATCAGAGCTGCACATTGTCGCCCTGCTCATGTAACTTCTAGGCAGAGTACACCGTGCAAGCTGCTGGGCCGGATGAAGCACAAGCTGAAATCAAGACAGCCGGGAGATGCATCAACTACCTCAGATATGCAGATGACACCACCCTAATGGCAGAAAGTGAAGAGATGAGGGTGACAGAGGAGAGTGAAAAGCTGGCTTCAAATTCAACATTCAACATTCAAAAAACAAAGATCATGGTATCCAGTCCCATCACTTCATGGCAAACAGATGGGGAAAAAATGGAAACCAAGGCAGATTTTGTTTTGTTTTTCTTGGGCTCTGAAATCACTTTGGCCAGTGACTACAGTCATGAAATTAGAAGATGCTTGCTCCTTGGAAGAAAAGCTGTAACGAACCTACTCATTGCTCAGGTGCTCAGCCGTGTCCACTCTGTAACCCCATGGACTACAGCGCACCAGCCTTCCCTGTCCTTCACTGTCTCCGGGAGTTTGCTCAACTCATGTCCATTGAGTCGATGATGCCATTCAATCATCTCATCCTCTGTGGCCCCATCTCCTCCTGCCCTCAATCTTTCTCAGCATCACTGTCTTTTCCAATGAGTTAGCTCTTCACATAATCTGCCCAAAATACTGGAGCTTCAGCATAAATCCTTCCAATGAATATTTAAGGCTGGTTTCCTTTAGGATTGACTGGTTTGATCTCCTTGCTTCCAAGGGACTCGCAAGAGTCTTCTTCAGCACCACAGTTCCCTCAGCCTTCTGTATGGTCCAACACTCACACCCATATATGACCACTGGAAAATCTACAGCTTTGATTAGATGGCTCTTTGCTGGCAAGGTGGTGTCTCTGGTTTTTAATGTGCTGTATAGGTTTGTCACAGCTTTGCTTCCAAGGAGCAAGCCTGTTTTATTTTCACGGCTGTGGTCACCATTCACAGTGATTCTGGAGTCCAAGAAAATAAAGTCTGCCACTGCTTCTGTTTTTCCACATATATTTGTCATGAAGTGATGGGGCCAGCTGCCATGACCTTATTTTTTTTAATGCTGACTTTTAAGCCAGGTTTTTCACTGCACTATGATCCTCATCAAGAGGCTCTTGAGCTCGTCTTCACATTCTGCCATTAGAGTGGTGTCATCTGCATATCTGAGGTTACTGAGGTTTCTCATGGTAATCTTGATTCCAGCCTGAGCTTCATTCAGCCTGCCGTTCTGCCTCATGCACTCTGCATAGAAGTTAGATCAACAGGGTGACAGTGTGCAGCCTTGATGCTCTCTTTTCCTCATTTTGAAGCAGTTTGTTGTTCCATGTTCAGCCCTAACTGTAGCTTCTTGGCCAGGATGTGGGCTTCCTGAGAGGCAGGTCGGGTGGTCTGGTATTTCAATATTTTTCAGAATTTTCCAGTTTGTTGTGATCCACAGTCAAAGGCTTTGGCATAGTCAATAAAGCAGAAGTAGATAGTTTTCTGGAACTCTCTTGCTTTTTCCACGATCCAGCAGATGTTGGCAATTTGATCTCTGGTTCCTCTGCCTTTTCTAAAACCAGCTTGAACATTAGGAAGTTCACAGTTCACGTATTGCTGAAGCCTGGCTTGGAGAATTTTGAGCATTACTTTACTAGCATGTGAGATGAGTGCAATTGTGCGGTAGTTTGAGCATTCTTTGGCATTGCCTTTCTTTGGGATTGGAATGAAAACTGACCTTTTCCAGTGCTGTGGCCACTGCTGAGTTTTCCAAATTTGCTGGCATATTGAGTGCAGCACTTTCACAGCATCATCTTTCAGGATTTGAAACAGCTCCACTGGAATTCCATCCCCTCCACTAGCTTTGTTCATAGTGATGCTTTCTAAGGCCCACTTGACTTCCACTCCAAGATGTCTGGCTCTAGGTGAGAGAACACAACATCATGGTTATCTGGGTCATGAAGATCTTTTTCTTCTGTGTATTCTTGCCACCTCTCCTTAATATCTTCTGCTTCTTTTAGGTCTATATCATTTCTGTCCTTTATTGTGCCCATCTTTGCATGAAATATTCCCTTGGTATTGCTAATTTTCTTAAGAAGATCTCTAGTCTTTCCCATTCTATTGTTTTCCTCTATTTCTTTGCACTGATCACTGAGGCAGGCTTTCCGATCTCTCCTTGCTATTCTTTGGAACTTGTCATTCAGATGGGTCTATCTTTCCTTTTCTCCTTTGCCTTTTGCTTCTCTTCTTTTCTCAGCTATTTGTAAGGCCTCCTCAGACAACCATTTTGCCTTTTTGCTTTAGTTTTTCTTGGGGATGCTCTTGATTCCTGCCTCCTACACAATGTCACGAACTTCCATCCATAGTTCTTCAGGCACTCTATCAGATCTAATCCTTTGAATCTATTTGTCACTTCCACTGCATAATTGTAAGGAATTTGCTTTACATCATACCTTAACAGGCTGGTGGTTTTCCCTACTTTCTTCAATTTAAGCCTGAATTTTGCAATAAAGAGTTCATGATCGGAGCCACAGTCAGTTCCCAGTCTGTTTTAGCTGACTGTATACAGCTTCTCCATCTTCAGCTCTAAAGAACATAATTAATCTAATTTCAGTATTGACCATCTGATGATGTACATGTGTATAGGTGTAACTTTTGTTTTTAGAAGAGGGTGCTTGCTATGACCAGTGCGTTCTCTTGGCAAAACTCTGTTAGCCTTTGCCCTGCTTCATTTGGTACTTCAAGGCCAAACTTTGCTGTTACTCCAGGTATCTCTTGACTTCCTATTTTGCATTCCAGTCTCTCATGATGAAAAAGACATCTTTTTTTGGTGTTAGTTCTACAAGATCCTATAGGTCTTCTAGTACCTACAACATCAGCTTCTTCAGCATTAGTAGTGGGGCATAGACTTGGATTCTATGATATTGAATGGTTTCCCTTGGAAATGAACAGAGATCCTTCCGTCATTTTTGAGCTTGCACCCAAGTACTGCCTTTCAGACTCTTTTGTTGACTGTGAGGTCTACTCCATTTCTTCTAAGGGATTCTTCCACACAGTAGTAGTTGCAATGTAATGAACTAAATTCACCCATTCTGGTCCATTTTAGTTCACTAGTTTCTAAAATATCAATGTTCAGTATTTCCATCTCCTATTTGACCGCTTCTAATTTACCTTGATTTATGGACCTCGTATTTCAGATTCCTATGCAGTATTGCTCTTTACGGCATCAGACTTTACACCCGTCACCAGTCACATCCACAGCCGGGCACTGTTTTTGCTTTGGCTCAGCCTCTCATTCTTTCTGGAGCTATTTCTCCGCTCTTCTCCTGTAGCATATCGAGCACCTTCCAACCTGGGGAGTTCATCTTTCAGTGTCATATCTTCTTGCCTTTTTATACTGTTCATGGGCTTCTCAAGGCAAGAATGCTGAAGTGGTTTGCCATTCCCTTCTCCAGTGGACCACGTTCTGTCAGAACTCTCCACCACGACCCGCCCGTCTTGGGTGACCTGCACAGCGTGGCTCACAGTTTCACTGAGTTAGACAAGGCAGCAACCCATGTGGTCAGCTTGGCTCGTTTTCTGTGATTGTGGTTTGTATTCTGTCTTCCCTCTGATGTATAAGGCTAAGAGGCTTATGGCAGCTTCCTGATGGGAGGGACTGGATGTGGGGGAATCTGGTTCTTGTTCTGATGGGCAGGGTCATGCTCAGCAAACCTTTAATCCAATTTTCTGTTGATGGCTGGGGCTGTGTTCTCTCCCTGTATTTTGGTATAAGGCCAAACTATGGTGGGGGTAATTGTTGTAATGGCAACCTCCTTCAAAAGGACTTTGCCAGCACCCTCCGTGGCCCCCAGGACCTTGGTATTCAGTGCCCTTGACCCTGCAGCAGGCCACTGTAGCCCATGCCTCTGCCAGAGTCTCCTGGACACTCAGAGGTAAGCATGGCTCAGTCTCTTGTTGGGTCACCACTCCTTTCTCCTGGGTCCTGGTGAGCACAAAGTTTTGTCTGTGCCCTACAAGAGTCTGTTTCCCCAGCCCTCTGGAAGTTCTGTAATCAAATCCCGCTGGCTTTCATAGTCAAATTCCCAGCAGTTCTCAGTCCCTTTGCTGGATCCCGAGGCTGGAGAATCTGCTGTGGGCCCTAGAAGTTTTGCAACAGTGCAAGGCTTATTTGATATGACTCTTCCCCAGTTTGTGGGTCGGCTGCTCAGCGGCTTTACGGTGGGGCTAATGGTGACCTCCTCCAAGAGGATTTAAGCCACATGCAGTGCCTGCCAGACCTGCTGTGCAGTGCTGCCCCCGCGGCAGCCGCTGCTGACCCGTGCTTCTGCAGGAGACACTCAGACACTCAGCGGCAGGTCTGGCTCAGTCTCTCATGAGCTCTCTGGGTCCCGGTGCGCACAAGGTTTTGTATGAGCCCTCTGAGCATCTCTGGCAGGTATGAGGTTTGATTCTAAACACAATTTTGCCCCTCCTACTGACTTTTTGGGGCTTTTTCTTTGCCCTTGGATGTGGAGTATATTTTTTTGGTGGGATCCAACATTCCCCTGTCAACAGTTGTTCAGCAGCCAGTTGCAATTTTGGAGTTCTCACACATCCTTCTAGACTGTCATCTTGAGACCCAGGCCATAGGAGGCTAGTAAGACAGGTGGTCCAGAGACTCCCAATTCAGTTCAGTTCAGTTGCTCACTCATGTCTGACTCTTTGAAACCCCATGAATCGCAGCACGCCAGGCCTCCCTGTCCATCACCAACTCCTGGAGTTTACTCAAACTCATGTCCATCGAGTCAGTGATGCCATCCAGCCATCTCATCCTCTGTCATCCCCTTCTCTTCCTGCCTCCAATCCCTCCCAGCATCAGGGTCTTTTCTAATGAGTCAACTCTTTGCCTGATGTGGACAAAGTATTAGAGTTTCAGCTTTAGCATCAGTCCTTCCAATGAACACCAGGACTAATCTCCTTTAGAATGGACTGGTTGGATCTCCTTGCAGTCCAAGGGACTCTCAAGAGTCTTCTCCAACACCACAGTTCAAAAGCATCAATTCTTCGGCACTCAGCTTTCTTCACAGTCCAACTCTCACATCCATACATGACCACTGGAAAAACCACAGCCTTGACTAAACGGACCTTTGTTAGCAAAGTAATGTCTCTGCTTTTTAATATGCTGTCTAGGTTGGTCATAACTTTCCTTCCAAGGAGTAAACATCCTTTACTTTCATGACTGCAATCACAATCTGCAGTGATTTTGGAGCCCAAAAACAGTCTGACAGTGTTTCCACTGTTTCCGCCTCTATTTCCCATGAAGTGATGGGACCAGATGCCATGATCTTCATTTTCTGAATGTTGAGCTTTAAGCCAACTTTTTCACTTTCATCAAGAGGCTCTTTAGTTCTTCTTCACTTTCTGCCATAAGCGTGGTGTTATCTGCATATCTGAGGTTATTGATACTTCTCCCGGCAATCTTGATTCCAGCTTGTGCTTCTTCCAGCCCAGCATTTCTCATAATGTACTCTGCGTATAAGTTACATAAGCAGGATGACAATATACAGCCTTGACATACTTCTTTTCCTATTTGGAACCAGTCTGTTGTTCCATGTCCAGTTCTAACTTTTGCTTCCTGACCTGCATACAGATTTGTCAAGAGGCAGGTCAGGTGGTCTGGTATTCCCATCTCTTTCAGAATTTTCCACAGTTTATTGTGATCCACACAGTCAAAGGCTTTGGTATAGTCAATAAAGCAGAAATAGATGTTTTTCTATCTCCTTTAGAATGGACTGGTTGGATCTCCTTGCAGTCCAAGGGACTCTCAAGAGTCTTCTCCAACACCACAGTTCAAAAGCATCAATTCTTCGGCACTCAGCTTTCTTCACAGTCCAACTCTCACATCCATACATGACCACTGGAAAAACCACAGCCTTGACTAAACGGACCTTTGTTAGCAAAGTAATGTCTCTGCTTTTTAATATGCTGTCTAGGTTGGTCATAACTTTCCTTCCAAGGAGTAAACATCCTTTACTTTCATGACTGCAATCACAATCTGCAGTGATTTTGGAGCCCAAAAACAGTCTGACAGTGTTTCCACTGTTTCCGCCTCTATTTCCCATGAAGTGATGGGACCAGATGCCATGATCTTCATTTTCTGAATGTTGAGCTTTAAGCCAACTTTTTCACTTTCATCAAGAGGCTCTTTAGTTCTTCTTCACTTTCTGCCATAAGCGTGGTGTTATCTGCATATCTGAGGTTATTGATACTTCTCCCGGCAATCTTGATTCCAGCTTGTGCTTCTTCCAGCCCAGCATTTCTCATAATGTACTCTGCGTATAAGTTACATAAGCAGGATGACAATATACAGCCTTGACATACTTCTTTTCCTATTTGGAACCAGTCTGTTGTTCCATGTCCAGTTCTAACTTTTGCTTCCTGACCTGCATACAGATTTGTCAAGAGGCAGGTCAGGTGGTCTGGTATTCCCATCTCTTTCAGAATTTTCCACAGTTTATTGTGATCCACACAGTCAAAGGCTTTGGTATAGTCAATAAAGCAGAAATAGATGTTTTTCTGGAACTCTCTTGCTTTTTCAATAATCCAGCAGATGTTGGCAATTCGATCTCTGGTTTCTCTGCCTTTTCTAAAACCAGCTTGAACATCAGTGAGTTCACGGTTCACATATAGTTACTGTTAATAACCTCTAGTCCAGTAACAATACATTGAGTGGCCTGTCAATGAAACCTTTTCCAGAACCAGGAATGAGCATTCTTAGCACAGTGGGATGAAACGCCCCCCAGAACTTGGTCAAATCCATGACCATGAAGGGACCCTGCCAACTGGAAACACACACTTGCCAGCTCTCTCTACAGGATTAATTCATGAACCACTATAGCTGCTGGCCTTCAATGCCCTCCAAAAGGAGTTCAGGGTGGAGGTCAGCAAAGAGGGTTTTTCTGTGCTCTGGGAAGACTGACAGAACAGGCCTTCAGATAGTCAGGTACTCTCAGGTAAGGATGTTTATAAGCCCAAATTCTTTCAACTTCTCATACCTAGAAAAACACTAAGATCATTCATGGTGACATCTGTTTGGGTTATTCAGGAAAAAATTACAATTAGAAGTCGAGAGGGAAGAACCGTGGTTCAGATATCCAAGGTAACATTAGAGGACACTATGGGTGTGATTTGACACAACTTCTTGTATTGCTGAGAACTTCAATTTTATGAGCTGCATCAGACTTGAGGCCATCAGCCATTCTCAAGACAATACCAGCTGGCAGCTGGTGGCTGAGCCTGACATTTTCAAAGTCTCATCTAGTACCTATGACATTTGAGACAATGAAATTGCTTTAGTCCATATATTAGCATAAAGAAGAAACAAATAGCGTCTATTATTTATGTGTTGATACCAAATTAAAGGTTAAAACCTGCTTAGATAAAACCAGACAACTGGCCACCTGGCTACAAGTCTCTTTGAAATATTAGGTCCAGACTGGGTCTCAGGCTTACTCTCTTGAAAAGAAACAAGACTGGTTTTGTTGGCTAACCTCCAGGTTGTCCAACTACTTCTAACTGGACCTACTAAACCCACATGCATCACAGTGGGCTAATAAAAAAGGACATTAAAAATGTATTTGACCATGGCAAGTGGCTCCATTCCTTTGAGCAAGATGATCCCGGCTCTGACTCTACTGCATCACAGTCAAAAGATCTCACCAAACATAAGCGTCTCGCTCCCGTCCGAGCCTCTGGTCACACATATTTTTTACTGACTCCTGATCCCGTCATCATAATCCACATGCTCAGTTCGTTCTCTTCAGAGCACTGCAGTCTTCTAGGCAAGATGACAGCGATGCAGAGATTCCAGCAGTTCATCAGAACAGATTCTTTCAAAGTAACAACAGAAGTCACCCTTGGCCCCGTAATAAAGCAAGGCAGAAACTCCGTGACCCCCAGGCAGGCGTCTATGAACGCACACCAGCCTGAAGAAGCCACAGAAGACAGATATTCACCCTCCACCTTCCAAATAAACATTTCTTGGGGTTCTCATCTCCCAGAGGATTTGAGGTAGTAGAGAGAAGAGCCCCAAGGCTGAGCAGGTGGAGTTTGCCAAGCACAGTAAGTGACTCCCTGACACTCCAAAGACAAAGCTAGTGGCAGGAGCTGAGCTCAGCTGGGATAAAGACAAGAGAGCCCATCTATCAGATAGGGAAGTCTCCCCAGATGTATTTGTGCAGGAAGGCGCCTTGAGGGTCGCAAAGGGTGGGTGGTGCGCCACCCCATAATAAATGTTATCGAACCTCCTGTTACCCATGCACTGCAATCTTTCTTGGTAAAAAGATCCACACGCATAAGGGCAGGGCCAAAGGACAGGTCAAATGTGGGGAAAGAGGTGAGATAATCAGCCAGAGGAGAACAAAACCCAGAAGAACTGTCCCATAGACATAAGCCAACACACACATGAGTCAGCACACACGTGAGTCAACACACATGTGAGTCTATATACACATGAGTCAACATAGACATGAGTCAGCACACACGTGAGTCAACACACACGCGAGTCAGCACACATGTGAGTCAGCACACACGTGAGTCAACATAGACATGAGTCAACACACATGTGAGTCAACACACATGTGAGTCTATATACACGTGAGCCAACACACACGTGAGCCAACACACACGTGAGCCAACACACACGTGAGTCTATATACATGTGAGTCAACACACACATGAGTCTATATACACGTGAGTCAACATACATGTGAGTCTATATACACATGAGTCAACAGACATGAGTCAACACACACGTGAGTCAACACACATGTGAGTCTACATAGACATGAGTCAACATACACGTGAGACAACACACACGAGTCAACACACATGTGAGTCTACACACTCGTGAGTCAACACACATGTGAGTCAACACACATGTGAGTCTATATACACGTGAGTCAACATAGACATGAGTCAACACACATGTGAGTCAACACACACGTGAGTCAACATACATGTGAGTCAACACACATATGAGTCTACATACACATGAGTCAACACAGACATGAGTCAACATTGTCATGAGTCAACATAGACATGGGTCAACACACACATGAGTTACCAGCCTCTTCACTGCACTCCTCCCCATTAGGGAGGATGACCACACCCTCTCTTTCCAGGCTGGCGTCTCTGCCTTGCTCTGTCCTGAATAAATAAACCTCTTCTCTGTGTGCTTTCCACATGTTGTGCTGCGTCTCTAACCATAAACTTCGCACCTGTATTTACAGTGTTTGCCTCCTCGGAACATTCCTGCTTTCAAATGAGGCAAGAGCCAGGCGATCCTTCCTTCTAGTCCCTAGCCCCTGGTGCTCTAGCTGCTAGGACTCCAGGGTTTCATCCAGGCTGTGTTAGTCCAATTCCAGGACAGAAAAATAAGCTCCTGCCTCAGGACCGCTCCCTGCTGTCTCTCTAAGGAAAAGACCTCCACCCACAGCACGTCTGGGGTAGGGGCTATAATGTCTCCCAATCCCCACTGCCCTATCTATGGGACGGCCAGGGTGCACATGGGGTGTAGGGTGCCCTACAGCATTTCACAGCACTGGAAACAGAGGGGCCCTGCCATCCACACGCAGCGAGGCCACTGTGCCCACAGCCAGCAGTGGAGGGGCTGCACCGTGTCTCTCCGTGGACCATCACTTTAGGCCCCAGTGACCACCACGACTCGGCCAACAGGCGACAGCCGTGGCCAGGAGGACAGCTGCCCGCTGACCGCAGACGTTGTCCGGCCTCTGTCAGATGTCAGAGCCATAGAAGAAGGCAGGGGGAGGAGGTGGGAAGAGTCAGGACCCAACAAAGACAGTGGTCTAGAGGGAAGCCCATCCGGGCTGGAGGACCAGGCACGGCCCGAGGCTGGGTCACACACTGGAACGACACACTCTACAGGGTTGCAGAGGAGCCCACCAGGGCTGGGAGGCCCAGAGGGCACAAGCGAGGGGCCCAGACCCTGGGCTGTGGTGCTTCAACCAGGCATAATCCCAACGGAAGGTGGAAAGCCGTGACGGCTGGGGTTCCCACTCCTCCCTTGGGTCCCAGAGGACTGCTCAAACCACCTCACTCACCCACAAGACGCAACTCGCTGCATCTGGACTCCCCCAGGCCCTCTGAGGCAGAAACCACCCAGAAGAAAAGGGAACTTCAGGAAGCAAGATATGCTACCAGGTTTCAATCCACTTCTTAGTGTTGGGAGACTTGTGGGCAGAGAGTTCACACATCAGGGTACTGGTGCCCAAGTGCCAGGGAGCAGGGCTGCAGACACAGCACACAGATCCCAGGAGCACATGTGTCTGGGGCCAGAGCAGGGAAGGGGCCCGGAGCCCCAGGCTGCAGGGGACCCCCCTCCACGGCCCCCACCATGGGTGAGTGGGGACCCCGAGGATGAGCACACAGGCACAGGAATGAGAGCCCTGGAGGGAGATTGGCCTCGAGACGCCCGGAGGGACTGGTGCAGCCGACTGGGCCTGGGGGAGGCAGCCGCCCCTAGTCACGGAGCGGGACGAGCACAGGGACGGAACCCGGGCAGGGTGCACCGCACCAAGAGCGCTGCTGCCCGGGGCTGGGGAGCTCGGGGGGCAGTGGGCCGTCGAGGAGCAGGACAGGCTGGAGACGGGAGGGGAGGGCTGCGCATGACCAGGGGCTCTGGAGGCCGGGGCTGGGCGGGCATGAGGACCAGCCAGGATGGAAGAAGGCTGTGATCTGAGGAGCAGGGAACAGAGAGGACCCCAGGGCAGTGAAGGCTCCTGGACAGGCCGGTGGAGCCGGCATGGGTCCCAGGGCAGGACCACATGCGGGGACTGTGGGTCCCGACTGGGCTGGGGCCGAGCACAGCGGCAGAGCTGGGGGCAGGGCTGCAGGGCCAGCTGGGTTCCGCATCCACAGCGGGCAGCACAGGGCTGAGCCCACAGCCTCCCAGGATGCAGGGGGCTGACTAGAGCCCAGGGCCTGAGGACCAGCAGCGGGAGCTGGAGAGAGGCAGGTGACCCGAAAACTGGAGGCAGCAAGGGGCCAGAGGAGGGCGTGGGTGCAGTGACAGAGAAGAGCGGAGAGCAAGGGCAGGACCTCCGCCAGGAGGGGCCCGGGTGGACAGAGCTCCTCCAGGGGAGGGCTGCCCGGAGGCCACGTGGGCACCTGGCAAGTCCAGGGATGAGAGCTGAGCCCAGGAAATAAAGGGGTGAGGAGTGGAGCTGGGAAGGGGTGAGGGCTCCCGGAGGGGCCAGAGGGGCAGGAGAGGCTGAGGGGGCAGCCCAGGGACAGGGGGCAGCGAGGCTGCAGGTGAGCAGAGGCTGGGAGGTAGGGGGCCATCAGGAGATCTGGAGAAAAAGGTACAGCTTGTTGGTGGGCAGGGGGCTGGGAGGGCAGGGGGAGCCTTTGATGCTTTGGAAGAGGAGGTACAAGTTATCAGGGTGAGCAGAGGGATGGAGGACAAGGGGTGTCCCTGGGGATTTGGGGGAGCAGGTACAGCTTGTGAGGGTGAGCAGGGGCTGGGAGGGCAGGGGGAGCCCCCCAGAGCTTTGGGAGATGGGGTAGAGTTGCAGGGGTGAGCAGGAGCCTGGAGGACAGGGGGACGCCTGGCGCTCAGGGAGCAGGCAGAGCTTGTAGGGGTGAGAGGGGCAGGGAGGGCAGGGGACTCTCTGGGATGTCTCAGGGGACAAGGTGGAGATTGCGCAGGTGAACCGGGCTCTGGGAACGAGCAGCTGGCCAGCTAGTGCTGAAGTCAGAGGCAGAGGGTCTGAGCTAAAGGGAGCCCTTTTGGTGGAGGGTCGGGGACAGCAAGGCCAAGTGCAGAGGAAAATGAAGGATGCTCTGGCCTGAAGTGGGAGGGCTTCCCGGTGAGAGCAGGTGGCCTCCACTCATAGGCCCAGGGTTCCCATTGTGCTGCAGCCGTCTCTGGGGAATCAGGATGGATGGGGGTCGGCCCAGGCAGGGGCAGCGGCCCAGGCAAGGGGCAGCGGCCGGCAGTGGACAGGGCCGGGAGCACACGAGGCTCTTCCTCAAGGTCTCAGATGAGGCTGCAGGCCCACGGAGCTGACCAGGGTCTAGGGACAGCCCGGTTAGACGGGCTGGGGCCCGTGGAGCCGCCCGGTGCTGGAGGTGCAGGCAGGGCCCAAGCTAGGCCCCCATGGTGCTAAGCGCGAGGTGCACCCAGGAAGATCAGGGCCTGGAGGGTCTGGTGAGGACAGCCGGGCAGCCAGGAGCGTGGAGCAGGGGCCGAGGGCCAATCAGGGGAACCAGGTGAGGGACGGGGCCAGAGACACACCTTGGGAGCCTGGTTGGACCACGATTGGGTGGGGACAATCAAGGAGGACAACTGAGACAGGGTCCAGGAACTAAGGTGGAGATTGCGCAGGTGAACCGGGCTCTGGGAACGAGCAGCTGGCCAGCTAGTGCTGAAGTCAGAGGCAGAGGGTCTGAGCTAAAGGGAGCCCTTTTGGTGGAGGGTCGGGGACAGCAAGGCCAAGTGCAGAGGAAAATGAAGGATGCTCTGGCCTGAAGTGGGAGGGCTTCCCGGTGAGAGCAGGTGGCCTCCACTCATAGGCCCAGGGTTCCCATTGTGCTGCAGCCGTCTCTGGGGAATCAGGATGGATGGGGGTCGGCCCAGGCAGGGGCAGCGGCCCAGGCAAGGGGCAGCGGCCGGCAGTGGACAGGGCCGGGAGCACACGAGGCTCTTCCTCAAGGTCTCAGATGAGGCTGCAGGCCCACGGAGCTGACCAGGGTCTAGGGACAGCCCGGTTAGACGGGCTGGGGCCCGTGGAGCCGCCCGGTGCTGGAGGTGCAGGCAGGGCCCAAGCTAGGCCCCCATGGTGCTAAGCGCGAGGTGCACCCAGGAAGATCAGGGCCTGGAGGGTCTGGTGAGGACAGCCGGGCAGCCAGGAGCGTGGAGCAGGGGCCGAGGGCCAATCAGGGGAACCAGGTGAGGGACGGGGCCAGAGACACACCTTGGGAGCCTGGTTGGACCACGATTGGGTGGGGACAATCAAGGAGGACAACTGAGACAGGGTCCAGGAACGGAGCTGGGACGTGAGCCCAGAGCACCTGTGCTCAGAGCCGGCCCAGAAGTCACAGGCCTACAGGGCTGAGGCCAGGCCGGACGGGGGCCAGGTGCAGAGCAGGATGAGGGGGACAGGCTCCTCCAGGCTGAGGGAGCAGGGGCCACGGGAAGGGCCAGGTGCCCACAGGAGGGAAGGGGCCCTGGGCTCTGATCCAGGAGGCCACACTCACTGACCCCAGCTGTGTCCAGACACCCCAGCTGCAGAGCACAGAGCCGGGAGGCCGCCATGCCGGCCAGTTGTCAGACCCTGGAAGCAGATGGTGGCTGGGCTCAGAGGTGCCCCAGGCCTGGGCACCTGAGGTCTTGCTGGACCCTGCATTCACCCAGCCTCCTCTCTCACAGCCTCCACCACAGCCCCGAAAGTCTACCCTCTGGCTTCTTGCTGCGGGGACACGTCCAACTCCACCATGACCCTGGGCTGCCTGGTCTCCAGCTACATGCCCGAGCCGGTGACCGTGACCTGGAACTCGGGTGCCCTGACCAACGGCGTGCACACCTTCCCGGCCGTCCGGCAGTCCTCCGGGCTCTACTCTCTCAGCAGCGCGGTGAGCATGACAGCCGGCACCTCAGGAGCCCAGACCTTCACCTGCAACGTAGCCCACCCGGCCAGCAGCACCAAGGTGGACAAGCGTGTTGGTGAGAAGATGACCCTGGGGGAGGGTGTCCACTCCAGGAGGCCAGGGTCAGCCTCTCTGCCTGCAGGGACCCCACCCCCAGGGGTGCTATGAACCAGGCCCAGCATGTCAGGGGAGGCCCTGTCTGTGTCTCTCCTGACGGTCTCACAGGCTTGGGGAGGGGGGTCGTCTGGAGTTTCTACCAGGTCCAGTGTGGCCACAGGCTGGTCGACGTCCACACGCCTGGACCCACAAACAGGCCCTGGGCTCAGACCTGCCAAAACCCGTCCCTGCCCTAAGCCCAGCCCATGGCTTCCTGCCCCTGTTAACCCCAGTCTGCTCTCTCTGCAGGGGTCCCCAGTGACTGCTCCAAGTATCCTAAACCACCTTGTAAGTCGGGAAACCTTTTCTCCATCCAGCAGATGTGGACAGCACCAGAAGGACTCAGGGTGTGGGGTTGGAGGGAGTGGCTGCCTTAGGTGAGTGAGACCCCGATACTAATCTCCTGCCATGTCTCTGCCATCAGGTGTGAGGGGACCGTCTGTCTTCATCTTCCCACCGAAACCCAAGGACACTCTTACAATCTCTGGAACGCCCGAGGTCACGTGTGTGGTGGTGGACATGGGCCAGAATGACCCCGAGGTGAAGTTCTCCTGGTTTGTGGACAACGTGGAGGTGCACACGGCCAGGACGAAGCCGAGAGAGGAGCAGTCCAACAGCACCTACCGCGTGGTCAGCGCCCTGCCCATCCAGCACCAGGACTGGACTGAAGGAAAGGAGTTCAAGTGCAAGGTCCACAACGAAGGCCTCCCGGCCCCCATCGTGAGGACCATCTCCAGGACCAAAGGTGGGCCAGGTGGATGGGCCTAGGGGGCTCCCGTGGGCCAGTCAGAGTGACCGCTGTGCTAACAGGCTTGTCTGTCCCCACAGGGCAGGCCCGGGAGCCGCAGGTGTATGTCCTGGCCCCACCCCGGGAAGAGCTCAGCAAGAGCACGCTCAGCATCACCTGCCTCGTCACCGGCTTCTACCCAGACTACATCGCCGTGGAGTGGCAGAGAAACGGGCAGCCTGAGTCGGAGGACAAGTACGGCATGACCACATCCCAGCAGGACTCCAACGGGTCCTACTTCCTGTACAGCAGGCTCAGGGTGGACAAGAGCAGCTGGCAGGAACGAGTTGCCTACACCTGTGTAGTGATGCATGAGGCTCTGCACAATCACTACACACAGAAGTCCATCTCTAAGTCTCCGGGTAAATGAGCCACACGTCCCTGCACCAGCAAGCCCTCACCCAGCCCACCCTCCCCGGGCTCCAGGTCCAGCCAGGACGCCCTAGCCCCTCCCTGTGTGCATTCCTCCTGGGCCGCCGTGAATAAAGCACCCAGGCTGCCCTGGGACCCTGCAACGCTGTGCTGGTTCTTTCCGAGGCAGAGCCCTGGTGACCCCAGGCCTGCGGGGGGTGGGCTGAGCCCACTCTGGGCCACTTTGTTCAGCATCTGTCGGGGAGCTGACCCCTCTCCGGGCCAGACACACAGTGAGTGGGTCCAGCAGGCCACCTGGGGGCTGCCCGAGGCCGCGGAGGGGCTTGGCCAGAGGCGCAGCTCCACGGCCCCTCCAGCCACCACCTGCTGGGCTGGACTCTGGACAGGAACGGGGGAGCCCCTGAGACCCTCAGGGATTGAGGCCCAATGCTTCCCCCCTCTGCTCCACCCCATGCTGTGGGGCAGGGCCGCGTCCTTGTCCCCAGGCCCCTGTCCCTGGGTGTCCAGAGCCCCTGTGTCCACTCTGGGCCTGCCTGGAGCCAGGCGTGCCCGGAGGTGGCCCTGCTTCACCCTCAGGCTCCCGAGGTCAGGCGTTGCCCTACTTCGGCCAGGAGGCTCTGCCTGACTCTCCCTGCCCGGAGCCAGGCCTATGCACCCATGGGGAGGTCGACCCTGTGCCTGAAAGGGGCCCAGGCTGGAGCCCTGAATGTCCAGGGTGGGAACCTAGCTGCTCCCTGGGAACACTGAGCCCAGAGCCCCACACGCACACGAGACAGCCCACACCCAGCCTCCTCCACACGCACTCAGGTGTCCACCTGCACACGAGCACACTTCATCCCCGTCACACACCCACATGCACACACTCAGGTCTCGCACTCAGGGACCCATGGGGTGACCCCACAGGCCCAGACCCAGAGCTCGGTCTCGTGAGCCCTCCCTGTGGACACCAGCTGGTCCCCATCCTCCAGCGCTCCTGGGCTGCTCAGAGGCCCTTTCCCACACTGCCCACACTGCCCAGGTCAGACATCTGTCCCTCGCCTCTCCTGGAGCACCCACGCCCCTCCCTAGCAGGCTGAGATATCCTCCAGCCCCTCATCCCGGCACCCTCACCCCTCGGGCACAGGGACACAGCCCGGCGCTGTCTGCCGCTGTCTGCTCTCCCTCCCCAGGGGCAGGGCCCAGGCAGCATGTGCTCTGCAGACCCTCCCGGCTCCAGGCCTGGCCCCCAGGGCAGAGGAGGCCAGGAACTAAGCCTCTGTCCTGCGGGGAGGTGGAGTCATGGCCCCAGCTCAGGGCACAGCTCAGGATGGGAGCAGGACCCCACAGGCCAGGCCCAGACAGCGGCCAGGGCTGGAGGGGTGGGGGCTGGGGCTGGGGCCCAGAGACTGACCTCAGGTGACCCCTGCCTGGCCCATGGGGGATCATGCCACCTCCCCTCTGTAGAGGGAGCCCTGCCCCGAAGCCCCAATGACCCCACCCAGCCCCCCTGGGCAGACAGCACTGACCACCCCTCCCTGTGCAGACCTGCTGCTGGAGGAGGAGAGCTGTGCGGACGCCCAGGACGGGGAGCTGGACGGGCTCTGGACGACGATCTCCATCTTCATCACGCTCTTCTTGCTCAGCGTCTGCTACAGCGCCACCGTGACCCTCTTCAAGGTGCGGGGCTACCCTGCTGGGCCCTCGGGCCCCCTCTTTGACCCCAGGGTCCCTGCAGAGCCCCTCACCATCCATTGACTGTCCCTCGTTGTCCACTCGCTGTCCACTCCCTGTCCCTAGGAGCAACCCAGTGATGTTCAGGCTGCACTCACCCCACTCTCCCTGGCAGGTGAAGTGGATCCTCTCATCTGTGGTGGAGCTAAAGCAGTCAGTCTCTCCCAACTACAGAAACATGATCGGACAGGGCGCCTAGAGCTTCTGTGGGCCACGACCGGTCCACCTCAGACCCGGCTCACCACCCCTTTCCGCTCATGACTCTCAGCCTGTGCCAGGGCTGCCCCATTGCCTTGTGAGCTCGCTAACCCTGAGCTCTCGGCCATCTTCCCCTGCACCTCAGAATTCCGGCACTGTAGCCACCACTGTCTGCCCCAGCCCCCTCAAAGACCCAAGTGGACAGCAGGTGATGCCCCAACCTGAGCTGATGGACGCCAAGGGCCTCTGCACAGCCCGCAAGACACCATTGCCACCACATGCCCCACCAAGAATGCATGGGTCCAGGGCTGTCTGCAAAGGGCACCTGCATCTGTCCAGGCCTGGATTCAGACCACAGGTCCCTGGGGGCGGCCCCTGTGTCAGATCCTTGGGAACAGCTGTCCTGCAGGGGCCCAGCCTCCCAGCAGGGAAGCTCCTGGGAGGACCACTAACGGCTACTCAGGCCACCTCCACCGAGGACGCCGGTGCGAGCAGGGCCGGGGCCCACGGCTGCTGCGGGAGCCCTGGTGGGGGGAGGGGTGGTGTCCAGCCAGAAGGACCACCTGGAGACGGGCCTGGTGACCGGTTCCCAGTGGACAGAGCTGCAGGGGCTCCCAGAACACAGGCCAACAGGGCAGCCAGTCCATCCCGGGGCCAACAGCCTGACTCCCACTGCACCGAGAGTGGGGGTGAGAGGGGAGACCAGAGACCCACAGAGGCCCGGCCCCAGGCCCCGGGGCCCCACCTCGCCTCTCGGTACAGACTCTCCCATCGTTGCAGAAATGGGCGTGGGCTTCTCTGGATGGGAGGCGCTGCCCCTAGGACCGGAAGGACCACAGGCTTGGGGCTTGGGAAGCTTCTTCTGTATAATGTGGTGGCCTGTTCGTTCTCTTTGCTGTCTCTTTATCTCTTTAATGACAATAAAGCATCTTTACTTCACCTAGCTCACTGGCCAGTCTCCGTGTGTTGACACACCTTCTCCCTTTGAGGAGTCCACAGCCTGGCTGCCCCACTCCCACTGGCCCCTGGGCTTCCTGCCCCCCCCACCTGCACCCAGGGTCTCTGGTCCATCCTTACCTGACCCTGGGGTGCCTGACCCCCACCTACTGCCCAGCCCTAGGGCTCCACTCCGCCTCCCAGGCGGAGGCCAGCCCAGAGCCAGGGGAGCCACAGACAAGTGCCCCGTGTTGGGTGGTCAGCACAGGAGGCTTAACAAACACCGCAGGGGGCGTGGACCACAGGCATCACCGCTCACTCCCTGGCGCCTGGGACCCTGGATCCAGGGGCACAGGGCCGGCTCCTGCTGAGGCCTGTCTCCGTGGGGTGTAGGCGCCGTGTCCTCACGGGGCCACCCCTCTGTGCCCGTCTCTGTCCTCACCTCCTCTTAGAGGGTCTCCAGTCAGACTGGATGAGGGCCCACCCTGGGACCCCAGCTCACCCTCATCACCTCTTCAGAGACGCTGCCTCCAAAAGCAGTGACGCTTGAGGTCTGGGGGTCAGGGCTGCAAGATTTGAATCTGGGGTCACAATTCTGCCCCGAACAGGTGGATCGGTGCTGGAAACCCAGAGCAGGAGGGGACACCAGTGTGTTGGGACCTAACAAATGCCATGATAGGCTTCAGGGACTAAGGTAGGCCTCACGGGAAAAGCTGAGTCATTACCCAGGGAGGTCATCCCCTCGGATGCCAGGACTTGTCCAATCAGCATATTCTGCATACCCTGGTCTGAGTCTATCAGGACGTAAAAGACATCCCCCAAGGAAGCCCGCTGGGCGAAAGACCAGCCAATTAGTAAATAAAAGGAAACCCTGCAGCCAATAAAGATTAGCCAATTAGTAAACATCAGAACACACTGAAACCATACTCACAGAAAACCAGTCAATCTAATCACACTAGGACCCCAGCCTTGTCTAACTCAATGAAACCAAGCCATGCCTGTGGGGCAACCCAAGACGGGCGGGTCATGGTGGAGAGGGCTGACAGAACGTGGTCCACTGGAGAAGGGAATGGCAAACCACTTCAGTATTCTTGCCTTGAGAACCCCCATGAACAGTATGAAAAGGCAAAATGATAGGACACTGAAAGAGGAACTCCCCAGGTCAGTATGTGCCCAATATGCTACTGGATATCAGTGGAGAAATAACTACGGAAAGAATGAAGGGATGGAGCCAAAGCAAAAACAATACCCAGCTGTGCATGTGACTGGTAATAGAAGCAAGATCCGATGCTGTAAAGAGCAATATTGCATAGGAACCTGCAATGTCAGGTCCATGAATCAAGGCAAATTGGAAGTGGTCAAACAAGAGATGGCAAGAGTGAACGTTGACATTCTAGGAATCAGTGAACTAAAATGGACTGGAATGGGTGAATTTAACTCAGATGACCATCATATCTACTACTGCAGGAAGGAATCCCTCAGAAGAAATGGAGTAGCCATCATGGTCAACAAAAGAGTCTAAAATGCAGTACTGGATGCAATCTCAGAAACAACAGAATGATCTCTGTTCGTCTCCAAGGCAAACCATTCAGTATCACAGTTATCCAAGTCTATGCCCCAACCAGTAACGCTGAAGAAGCTGAAGTTGAACGGTTCTATGAAGACCTACAAGACCTTTTAGAACTAATACCCAAAAAAGATGTCCTTTTCATTCTAGGGGACTGGCAT
>SJYG01000171.1:4297756-4316323 GCA_006410535.1 Litocranius walleri | reverse complement strand
CTGGACTGGAAGAAACACAAGCTGGAATCAAGATTGCTGGGAGAAATATCAATAGCCTCAGATATGCAGATGACACCACCCTTATGGCAGAAAGTGAAGAGGAACTAAAAAGCCTCTTGATGAAAGTGAAAGAGGAAAGTGAAAAAGTTGGCTTAAAGCTCAACATTCAGAAAACGAAGATCATGGCATCCAGTCCCATCACTTCATGGGAAATAGATGGGGAGACAGGGGAAACAGTGTTAGAGTTTTTTTTTGGTGGGAGGGCTCCAAAATCACTGCAGATGGTGACTGCAGCCATGAAATTAGAAGACACTTACTCCTTGGAAGAAAAGTTATAACCAACCTACATAGCATATTCAAAAGCAGAGACATTACTTTGCCAACTAAGGTCCGTCTAGTCAAGGCTATGGTTTTTCCTATGGTCATGTATGGATGTGAGAGTTGTACTGTGAAGAAGGGTGAGCACCGAAGAATTGATTCTTTTGAACTGTGGTGTTGGAGAAGACTCTTGAGAGTCCCTTGGACTGCAAGGAGATCCAACCAGTCCATTCTGAAGGAGATCAGCCCTGGGATTTCTTTGGAAGGACTGATGCTAAAGCTGAAACTTCAGTCCTTGGCCACCTCATGCGAAGAGTTGACTCATTGGAAAAGACTCTGATGCTGGGGGGGATTGGAGGCAGGAGGAAAAGGGGACGACCGAGGATGAGATGGCTGGATGGCATCATGCACTCGATGGACGTGAGTCTGAGTGAACTCCGGGAGATGGTGATGAACAGGGAGGCCTGGTGTGCTGCGATTCATGGTGTCGCAAAGAGTCAGACACGACTGAGTGACTGAACTGACTAACTGAAATACCAGGAAACCCCTGTAGCCAATCCACCCTTGCCAACTCTCTGTTTTTGTTCTAAACCTATAAATACTGCTGTAATTCTGGGCTCAGCGCTCTTGCTCCACTCCACTGCATTGGATGTGGTGGGAGCCCTAGCTCGAGCTAGAAATAAAACCCCTTCATGCTTTTGCATAACAAAATCCCTGGTGGCTCAGAGGTTAAAGCGTCTGCCTCCAATGCGGGAGACCTGGGTTTGATCCCTGGGTTGGGAAATCCTCTGGAGAAGGAAATGGCAATCCACTCCAGTATTCTTGCCTGGAGAATCCCATGGATAGAAGCCTAGTAGGTTACAATCCACGGGGTCACAGAGAGTCGGACATGACCGAGCGACTTTACCTTCACCTTCACGCTTTTGCATTGCCATGGACGTCTTATTCTCTCAGTTTTGGGGACTCGGACTCTGGGCATAACACAGTGAAGGCGGGCCAGGAGGAGCAGCTGGAGGAGGGATGTCAAAGGGATATGGTTCAGTGCTCAGGACACACTGGTCGGTGAGAAGGACCTCAGAGGGCGCTGGGGACACTGCGCTCAGCCTGGGCTGTGTGGAGGTGATGGCTGTGCCACAGCAAAAGCGGGAGGGGCCCAGGGCTCCAGAGAGGGACCAGGAAGGGTGGCCGCCCACATGCAATGAGGCTTCTGTGTCCGCCAGCCGGCCTGGGTGCAGGATGCAGTCAGGACACCATCCTCACAGACACCAGGGACAGAGGAGACTGGACATTCCCCAAGGGCGGAGGAGGATCCTGCTCAGGGACAGCTCCAGGAAGGGGGCCAGGGCTTTGGAGGGTGCTGGCCGTGCTGGGCTCTCTCCGGAGGGCATTTTCAGGGAGCTGAGTCATCATGGGCGCATGCTAGTGTTTGCCCAAGCCTTTCGGGGGAAGGGAGGTCCTGCCGCTGGACAGCCCAGGCCTGGGCCCAGCAAGACCAGCTCCAGACAGGGAGCTGCCATTATGTCAGCATGACCGCATCACCCCAAGGCCCTCGGAGGTGGTGATCCAGGCTCCTGTGGGTAGAGGGACAGACAGAGGACTTCACACATCACTCTGAGGACCAGACAGAAGACTGGGTGCTGGGAGGGGTCCAGCAGGATGGCCCCGGGGTGGACACCATGGTCCAGGAAACCATCTGGCCCTGGGGGACCTGGCCAGGCCACATGTACATGAGGTCTCTCTGCCAGCAAGCTCTTGGGGGCCCCCCTCACTCTGCTTTTCCCACACACTAACCATCTAACCAAGACGCTGACCATCCCATCAGCCGTCCAGCCTGCCCCGTCCTGGGCCCTGCCCCTCACGTCCATCTCCCAGACCAACAATCAGCCGCTAGCTGGTCCAGCCATCAGGAAGGCTAGGGTAGGCAACTCGAGCACTGGCTCTCTGGCCTCCTAGCTGAACACAACCCCTGGCAAGGCTACCCCTGGGCCCCTGGAGAACTGACCCCCCACACCACCTTCCAGGACTCCCATGCTGACCTCTCAAAAGCTACACCACAGGGCACCCCTCCTCACAGTTTCCCTCTGTTGATTTAAAAACATTCACAACCTAAAAGTTAAGAGTTATGTTTAATTGGGTGGGAATTTTCAGGACTTCAACCCCGGGGGCAGCACCTCAAGCACACTGAGAGAACTGCTCTGAGGAGGGGAGGGGAGGAGCCAGCATGTAGACATTTGCAACAAAGGCCAGGCAATCTGAATGTCAAACGGTTATTGCTAATTAAATAAAATCGGAAGCCCAAGTTAAGGGACTTAGCACTTCTCTGCACACCTGAAGATACAAGAGTCTGGGTTCGCTGACCGGTCCCTTTCGCACACACCTCAGCTACCCTGGGGCAGCACCCTGAGATTTCACATCCCGAGTTCCCTAGGGCTCACCACAGGGAGCGGCACCAGCCTGCGGGCTTCTAGGAGGCAAGTGTTCTCCTTGCTCCTGAGTGCCCTCAGGGCCACTGGCTCACATTGGAGGGATGCAGTCCCTGATGACTGTGGCATTCTCGTTTACTGATGTGGCAGGAAATACTCCATTTCTCACCCCAACCTCTGCACATTCCCCATGCCCCTCAAAGCCCAGTGGGGGTGCCTGCCCTGAGCCACTCCAGCTGTGCCCACATGAGCCTGAGGTCAGCCTCCAGCTGCCTCCTCACCCCAAGAGCCTCCAGAGTAAGAGCCCCGGGTCACACCTGACTGTGCCCCCTGGTGTACACGCACCTCCATCTGAGTCCACACAGACACACACAGTGTGTCACCTCCTGTACACACACCCCATCGGCATCTACAGACACCTCCATCTGTGTCTGTACACACACACAGACACACCTGTCAGCATGTTACCTCCTGTACACACACGTCCATCTGCGCACACACACACCTGTCCGTGCGTCGTCTCCTGTGCACACACTCTGTCTACATCTACACACACACATACACCTGTCAGTGTGGCACCTCCTGTATACACACGTCCGTCTGTATACACACACACACACACCTGTCAGTATATCAACTCCTGTACACACACCTCCATCTTCACTGACACACGCACATCTGTCAGTGTGTCTCCTGTACACACACCTCCATCTGTGTCTCCACACAGGAGCCCTGACACACATCTGCCAGTGCCTCACCTCATGCACACACACCTCCATATGCATCTTACACACACACACACACACACACACACACACACCTCCACCATGAGGCCCCCTGTCCCAGCCTCCTGCCTTATCCCATGGGAATCATCTGAACTCTGAAACCTGATGTAGCCTCCGTGGTGTGGTGTCTTTGGTGTGGTGTCCCGGGGATGGCCCAGGCTATCGAGTGGTCAGTGTGAGTGGGAGAGGGAAAGAAGAGGGGCAATGGACTGAATGTTTCCCCTGAGATTCCTGTGTTGAAGCCCTCAGCCCGAATGTGATGCCACTCAGAGGTGGGGCTTAGAGATGATGTGGTCCTGATGGTGGAGCCCTTTGGAAATGGATTGCCATCCCTGTCAGGACCTCCAGAGCTCTCAGCTCTCCTGTGTCAGGGCACAGCAGAGAGATACCACCTGTGAACCAGGAAGCAGCCCCCACAAGACACCGAGTCTGCCAGCACTGTGACCTTGAACTTCCTGCCCCAAGAACAGTGAGAGCATGTCTGCCATCCACACGTCTGTGGTACCCAGTCAGAGCAGCCAGACCCACTGAGACAGGAAACTCCTGGCCAGATGCCCCCACCCCCAGGACCCAGTTGGGTTGGCAGAGCAACACTTGGGCTACTGAGATGGGGGAGGGACCCACCACAATCAGGGTGTGGGCACGTGAGAGCCCACGCACTTGCTACCAAAGCCCCACCATAGCTCAGCCTGCATGGATGGGCCCAGGGACTGGCCAGGCCAGGGAGTAAGGTTCCTGTGGAGTCCTGGCAGGGGCTGTCCTGGTCCACAGGCTCCTGGCACTGCAGTTGCCAGGGCACCAGGCAGCCCAAATCACAGGGTCAGTCAGCCTGGGCCACCCCCAAGAGGCTCTTACAGGCATCCTCAGATGTGTCTGAACCCCTGAACAAGGGAAGCAGCCAGGATGGGCACCTATCTGCCCACTGCCCCTGTGGACTCGTCAGACTGCTCTGCAGGCTGGGGTCACTGTGGCCAAGGCCTGCCCAGACCCACCCAGAATGGCCCAGTTGTGGGCTGTGGCTAGGGACCAGTAAGTAGAGGTGTCGGTCACAGCATTAGCATGACTTCAGGTTGGGTGCCAGTCCCCACCACCACTACCTCCAGGCTCCCTTCAAATGTAGGCTGCAGAGGACCAAGCCAGATGAGGGGCCAAGGGAAACTGTAAAGCTTGCTCTGAGGGGAATCAATCCCGATGAGGAGCCAATAGCGTCAGGGACACAGACAGACCCAGCAGGGCACAGTCACAGGAGGATCAAGCCAGGCGAGGAGCAAACAGCGTCACAGACACAGGCAGACCCGGCAGGGCACAGTCACAGGAGGATCAAGCCAGGTGAGGAGCAAAC
The DNA here is from genome assembly GCA_006410535.1 of Litocranius walleri. Lineage (NCBI taxonomy): Eukaryota > Metazoa > Chordata > Mammalia > Artiodactyla > Bovidae > Litocranius > Litocranius walleri. Next base: position 4,311,455 of record SJYG01000171.1, on the reverse strand, counting down.
AGCGTCACAGAGAGCCAGACCCAGCAGGGCACAGTCACAGGGGGATCAAGCCAGGTGAGGAGCAAACAGCGTCAGACACAGGCAGACCCAGCAGGGCACAGTCACAGGGGGATCAAGCCAGGCGAGGAGCCAACAGCGTCACAGACACAGGCAGACCAGGCAGGGCACAGTCACAGGGGGATCAAGCCAGGTGAGGAGCAAACAGCGTCAGACACAGGCAGACCCAGCAGGGCACAGTCACAGGGGGATCAAGCCAGGCGAGGAGCCAACAGCGTCACAGACACAGGCAGACCAGGCAGGGCACAGTCACAGGGGGATCAAGCCAGATGAGGAGCCAACAGCATCAGGGACACAGGCAGACCCGGCAGGGCACAGTCACAGGACAAGGCTGACACACCCGCTCTCAGGTAGCTGGCTTCAGGCTCCTTGAGTGTGTCCTCATCCTGGGGGTGCGCTGGTGACTGTCCCCACGGCTCACCACGCACCCCCTATGGCTCTGTCCCTTAGTGCAATGATGCTCCCCTCCTACCGGCCTTGCCTCGGCTGCAGGAGCATGCATGGAAAGCGTCCATCACAGCCCACACCTGCTTCGTCCCTCCACTCTGACAATGGCAAGTTCCAGAAACATCTGCTCCTTTGGCCTGGATCCCAGAACAGAGAAGCCCAGACAGCCTGCAGGAGACACGGCCGCAAGAGAAATATGGCCTGACACCGTGGCCTGTTCACCTGGGGCTGGGACAGTGGCATCCTGGTGAAAGCTGGCAGCACAGTTGTCCTCAGACGCCACTGAGCAACGTAAGCTCAACAATGGGTATAAATGACATAACAAGTCTGACGTGTGCAGAGTCCTGACTGTTCCAGAGTTTTCAGAGACTATTAGAGTTGTCAAGAGAAACAGAACCAACAGGACAAAGATGACTCATGCATTGCATATATCCGTGCAATACAGCTACGCGTGTACGCATGTACACCTAGAGGCAGAGCTCTGAACACAGAGAAGGACGGGTCCGGGTATCGGTGACACACGCACATCCGTGTACACCTAGAGGCAGAGCTCTGAACACAGCAAAAGATGGGTCCAGGTATCGGTGACACACGCGTATCGACACACAGAGACGACAAGCTTTCTTTCAAAGACCTGGCTCTCTGCTAGCACGGGGCTGGCAGGCAGGGCTCACTCACGCGGGGCAGGCCAGTGGGCTGGAGGCTTAGCCAGGAGCAGCTGCTGCTGTCTTGAGGAGGAACTCCTTCCCCCCTGAGGAAGCCTCAGTTCTATTTTCAGATCCTTCACCAGTCAGGTGAGGCTTGCCCAGGTCGCAGAGGGTCAGCTCCCTTACTCAAAGCCCTTTGGTTGTAGGCATTAACCACGTGTACAAAATCCCTTCACAGCAACACCCGGACTAGCATCAGAATGAATCACCGCACTGAGTGGGCGTGTGAGACTGACCCTCACAAGGGCCTAAGCTCGTTTGTGCCCATGACACCCCACGAGGCCAGGCCACTGCCACTCCCTTGCCATTGAAGGAAGGAGCACCTGCAGCCGCTGTCCGTGGGGACCCCTGCCTCTGGCAGGAGGGGGGTGCCAGGGCTTCATCCATGTCTTCTCAGCCCAAAGCTCACGTTGTCTCCACTGTCCACGCTGCCTCTTACAGAGACCCTGGGAGGCCCTCCTGGTCAGATTCCTGCCCTCAAGACAGGTTGCCTGAGGGCATCCATCCAGCCGGGAGGCTTTCGGAGAGAAAGAAGCCCTGGAAGGTCTGTGAAGGTGCGTCTGTTTATCTACTGGACAGCTCCTCCCCAGACGGCAGCTCTGCCATCAAGCCAGCCACCGACTGTCCCTGATGAATGGCACCAGGTGGCCTCTGACCTCAGGGCCAAGGCAGGTGCCGAGTGAGTGGTCCCACAAGCAGTGATGTGAGGGCTGCCGCGACCAGCGCTATGAATGGGGAGCTGGGGCAGCAGGCCCTGCAGCAAGGGAAACAGCCCCTTCTGCGGGGTCAGGGCAAGCTTCCCAGGGCGCGCCCCGAAGCAGAGTCCCGGGGCAGCGGTGCGGCTGCCTTGGGCTGCTGGTCAACACCTGGTCTCTCGCCCTCCAGGCCACATGACTTCCTGGACTCGGCTGCGTGAGGCTGCTTGGGAGGACATCGCAGTGACCTGCTGAAGAGCAGGTTTCGAAACACGGTCTAAGGACGAGCGGACACACAAAGGACACTCCTCATAGAGCAGCTCACTCACTAGTGGGCACACCCAGTGCAAAGGAGAGTTCAAAGTGCCGCACGCACACAGCTGGGTCAGGGGCGCAGGAATGAGCTGATAGGGGCTTCCCTGGTGGCTCAGACAGTAAAGTGCCTGTCTACAATGCAGGAGAGGGGAGATCCTCTGGAGTGGGCAGTGGCGCCCCACTCCAGCACTACTGCCTGGAGAATCCCATGGACAGAGGAACTCGGTAGGGTACAGTCCATGGGGTCGCAAAGAGTTGGACACTACTGAGCGACTTTACTTTCACTTTCACTTTTCCTTGGTGATCCAGGGGTTAAAATTCCGCCTTGCAATGCAGGGGACACAGGTTAGCTCCTTGGCTGGGGAGCTAAGACCACACACGCCGTGGGGCAACTTTGCCTGCACACCACAGCTGCTGAGTCCGCATGCCACAATGCCAGATCCCAGGCCAAGACTAAGAGCAGCACAACCAAAGAAATGATGCCTTCTGGAGGGGCTTTCCTCGCAGCTCAGTAGCAAAGAATCCGCCTGCCCCTGCAGGATACGCGAGTTCCCTCCCTGATCCAGGAAGATCCCACATGCCCGGACAGCTAAGTCTGGGAGCCACAGCTATTGACCCTGCGCTCTGGAGCCCAGGAGCCGCAACTACTGAAGCCCATGCCCCTTAGCGCCCGCGCTGCACAAGAGAAGCCGCCGCAGTGAGAAGCCTGTGCACCACCTCTAGAAAGCAGCACCCGCTCACCGCAGCAACAGAGACCCAGCACAGCCGCAACTGAACAAATAAAAATGCTTTAAGAAATGAGTTGATAAACGGGAGGCAGGGAAGAAACAACTCTCCTTCCAAAACAGAATTTGCATTGCCATCAATTATCCATGGCTTATGGAGTTATAAAGTAGCTGAAAGACACTGAAAATTGTAGAGCCCTCGAGGGTCAGACAGCCTGGAAGGGCACACAAGACAGCACCTTGCTTTCCCCAGAAAACACAAGAAGCAGCCTTCTGGCCCACAGCCAAGTCTTTCACAGTTTCTCCTACTAACATACACAATAGAAACAGATCCAGAATAGAGACAGCTCCTGCAAACCAATCAGAAAATCAAACAGTTTGGCAGAGAAGTGGTAAAGAGAATTAAACAGAGGTTTCACAAAAGATGTCCAAACAGCTGTCAAACGTTTGAAAGGAAACATGCTAGTTACCAGGGAAATGAAAGTGAAAACCACATCAGAGAAAGTAGTTCTGATTCCAGCACAGGTGGGGCAGCCTGGCCCAGACTAACCCCTTGCAGATAATAATTATAAGCCATGGGAGAAAAAAAGCTATCTAAAAAGGACCTGAAGGCCCTGGGGAATGCCCGAAAGGCACTGGAGACCCTCTGAAAGGCTAGTCTGAGGAGGTGCGTGTGGCCAGGCACCAGGCGTGGCTGGGACAGAGCAGGGACTGCAGGCAGCTCGGGCGCCACATCACAGGATGCAGGACTGCACGCAAGGGCAGCTGGGACTTAAGGAGAGAAGTCCAGAAAAGGAGGGAGCCCCAGTGCTGCGGCCCCCTCTGTACAGGCCCTGTGCGCGCGCAGGGAGAGCCCCAAAGGCCTGGCAGAGGCACCAGCAGGAGGCCGAGGGGACTGAGAGGGACCTGAGCTGTCGCCAAGCACAGGAATGGCGCCAGAGCAGACAGACTGGAGCAACTGCTGCCCAGCAGGCCAGTCCTTGTCTGAGGAAGAGCACACAAGCCATCGCCTTGGTTACGTTTGATCTGCAACACCAAGCACACTCTCAAAAATCACTGCTTGTGCAAAGAAACAAGAAAATGTGACCCAAGTCAAAATACAAGGTTGTCAATGGAGCAGATAATCTCTACAGAAAATCTTCAAACTATTTACAAGAACCAAATAAAATTTCTAGAACTAGAAGTACAGTTCTGAATTTTTTAAGTCACTTGTGAGCTTAACAGCAGATTGAAGAAGCTAAAAGGTCAGAAAACTGCATTTCAATATAGAGATATTCTATATTTATTATAGATCTCTAACATGTTACATATGTAAAATACATTTTAAATAATATATAGATACACATTAAATCTGTATTTTATATATCCATAAAATGTTTTTAATCCAATTCCAAGAACACAAAGAAAAATTTTGGAGAAAATAAAGAAAAGAGACTCAGTGTCCTGCAGGACACTATGAAGCACTTGAAAATACATAAAATTGGAGTCCTAGAAAGGGACAAGCAATAGAATGGGGCAGAAGAAGTCTTTGAAGAGATAAAAGCCAAAAGTTCCCAGTGTGGCCAAAATATCAATTCACAGATTTAAGAAGCTCAGCCAGTTCCTAACAGTAAATACAGCAGGGCGCGCCACGTGGAGGCACACCGCAGAAACGGATGGAAAGCAAAGATGAAGAGGAGGCCACGAGAGCAGCCAGCGAAACGCCGCAGACGCATGGGCAGCAGGCTGCACCCGGCTCCTCAGGGAGAAGCGGCGGCCGGGGAGCAGCAGAGCGAGGAGCTTCGGCCGGGTTTCTGTGCCCAGAGAAAGTGGCGTTCAAGGGCGAGCGTGAGCATATAGTGGACAGTGGCAGACACACAGCGCCTGGGGGAGCGCATTCCCAAGAGACCTGCCGTGAAGGGAAAGCTGACAGAGAGCCTTTGTGCTGAAAGGAAGCGACACCAGCTGAAAATTCAGATCTACAGGATGGAAGGAGGAGCTTCAGAGATGGTGAATGTGCAAGTGCAAAAAATTACCCTGATTGATTCTTTAAAAATCGCCAGCAGCATGCCGTGGGGGTTTCAATGTGTATGGATGCAGCGTACACAGCGAGGGCACAAAGGATGAGCTCATGAATGAAACCAGAGTTTTTCAAAGACCTGATGACTTATGTGAGGTAGCAAACATCTAACCTAAGTTCATGCAGTGACTTCGGAATACACATCATATAGTCATGAAAACCATCATGCAAAGAGACTCACCCAAAAAGCCAACAAGGGAATTAGAATGGAATGCTAAGAAGCGCTTATTAACCCAGGAGAATGTCAGAAAGAAGGAATAAAGCTATAGGGAACACATCTGGCAGACAAATTTTAGAGGCATTCCCACAATATTGGAGGTGTGCCGTGGGGATCCCTAGTAATGTCCTTTCACAGCCTTGAGAAATCCCACAGAAATAGAATCTGGAAAAACAGCAGATATTAAAAAACTGTGTTAATGACTGACTTTCAAACCCCAAGGCCAGACCCAGAAGGGAGTACGACTGGGACCATGAAAACATGGGCCTTGGAACACTGGGTCGGCGCCGGGTGTGAACACTGCCTATGGACTTGCTAACTGTTCCCGAGACTAGACCGGAAGAGAATGGCCTGGGGTATAAACAAGGAGACCTGGACCGCGTCAGTGTCATCCAGGACATTCAGGGGCACACGATTAACACAGCATGCGTCTTGAGAAAGATAATGTTTGAGAAAGTCTTGTAGTCTCCAATCAGGAATAAAATCTGGGCTCAGAGTGTACTCTGCATGCCAGTCCAATAGAGGCTGCAGGTCCCCTGCCCCGTTGCACCAGGTTCCGTGTCCTGTCTTCGTCCTCGTCACTCACCCCTGGACCATTAGGGCACCAGAGATGAGGCAAGTGTGCCCGTCCCTTCTGCCATACTATTTTGCAGTGCTTTTCACACCTGTGAGCTATTTGTGGACTCTGAAATCAAATCAGAGAGTTACCTTTTTTAATAAAGAATAAAAAAACCTTTATATGGTTTCATAATAAAGGTTTTCAAATAAAAAACCTTTTGTAATAAATAAAGAAAATGAGACAAATCTATGCATTGTATAATAACAAGACTAAATGTCTTCATGAAGCTCTTGTTTCAGTCGGTCACACGAATGAACACGCACAATCACGTCAGATGCAAATGATGTCGGGCTTCCCTGGTGACCCAGACAGTGAAGAAACCAGCTGCAGTGAAGGGGACCTGGGTTCAGTCCCTGGGTGGGGAAGATCCCCTGGAGAAGGAAATGGCAACCCACTCCAGTATTATTGCCTGGAGAATCCCATGGACGGAGGAGCCTGGCAGGCTACAAACAACAGGGTTGCAAAGAGTTGGACACAACTGAGCAACTAACACTTTCACTATTCTTTCATAAATAATGTATGTATATGAATTAAATTATAACGTAAAACAAAGACTGTGGTCGAAACAGTTTGAAAGATGGTCATTTAACAGATTATTGGAGGTCTTGGCCAATGGTACATGACAAGAAAAAAGAAACAGGGCTGTTACAATTGAAGAAAAGATGTGAAATAGGTATTATTTGCAGATGATATGATCATTTCCAAGGAAAAGCCAACACAATCAGCAAACTGTTAGAACTAACAAGAAAACCAGCACAATTTCTATGCAAGACCAGTTTACCAAAAGCAGTCATGTTCTTTATCAGCAAAAACCTACTAGAAACTGCAAGAGAAAAGACAGCACAGGGAATAACCTGGAAAAGAATGTCCCAGACCTTTGAAGGAAAAAATCAAATTCCACTCAAGGGCATAAAAGAAATCTGAATGGCTGGAGAGATACCCTAGTCAAGAAAGGGATGGCTTATTAAAGCATCATTCGTCTCCCAGACTAAGAGACACAGTATATGCCAAATCAAAATCCCAGCCGAGTTGGTTGGTTGGTCGGTTGGTGGGATCCATTTACAGCTTAGACCATTTTGAAACATAGAGCAAAGAATGAAGGGTTTTAGGGAGACTCCCCCTCAGTGCTGACACACACCCCTAACCATCACTGAAAAGGGTGGTCTCAGGCGCAAATTAGCAGACCCAAGGACTAGGAGAGCACTCAGAAGCAGCCTGGTTGTTCCTAGGAGCTTGGACTACAGGGAGTGTGGCACTGTCGGGCAGCAGGAAAGCTTCCGAGATGGCCACGGAAACTGGCTTCTTCCATGGAGAAATTCAACCTGCATTTCTACTCCACAGCAGTTGCAAGGTGAGTGGGTGGTGGGGGAGCCTGCTGGAATCCAACACTTACATCAGAAAGGGCAGCTTGAAGGCTGGAAGGCAAGGACTGGCCGAGGCTGGCAAAGAGTGGAGGCAGCGTCTCCCTGGTGCCGTGTGTGTCCCGCCAGAACTCCACAATGTGACCTTGTCTGGGCATGAGGTCTCTGCAAATGTCATTTGCTTAAGGACCTTGAGGTTACGTCACACTAGATTTCAGACGCACGTTAAGTCCAATGGCTTCAAACGGGAGCGCTGACGTGCGGGCAGATGGCCACGTGAAGATGGAGGCCAAGGCTGGGCACAGCAGGTGCTGGGAGAGGCAGGCGGGCTCCTCCCCTGCGGCCGTCTGGAGAGCTCAGACTCCCAGAATGTGAGGGCCCTTTCCTTCGTTTTAAGCCACCAACTATGTGGCCTTTGTTATGGCCCTGAAAGTGCAAGCTGGAGAGTAAGTAACTGATGAATCTGTCATGTGGAAATCAATAATTTCTGTTCAATGAAAAGGATTCAATAAGCAGCATTAATAGCCGAGGATTAACCAGGAGAAGTTTATCACAAGTTGAAAACTAGCAAGGGGGAACTTTGCTGCTGGCCCACCGGTTAAGACTCCATGCTCCCAGTTCAGGGGGCCTGGGTTCGATCCCTGGCCAGAGAACTAGCTTCCACGTGCCACAGCTAAAGGCCTCGCAGGCCACAACTAAGCTCCAGCACAGCCAGATAAGCACATATACTGGCTGGGCACCAAGGCCTCTGCCCTGAGTGCCCTCAGCAGGAGAGAATGAGCAAGGGGTGCCGGGGTAGGCCCAGGCACACAGGCCAAGCCCCAGGCAGACAGGCCCAGGCACACAGGCCCAGGCACACAGGCCAAGCCCCAGGCACACAGGCCAAGGCACACAGGCCAAGCCCCAGGCAGACAGGCCAAGGCACACAGGCCCAGGCAGACAGTCCCAGGCAGATGGGCCCAGGCAGACAGGCCAAGCCCCAGGCAGACAGGCCCAGGCAGACAGGCCCAGGCAGATGGGCCCAGGCAGACAGGCCAAGCCCCAGGCAGACAGGCCAAGCCCCAGGCAGACAGGCTAAGCCCCAGGCAGACAGGCCAAGGCACACAGGCCCAGGTAGACAGGCCAAGCCCCAAGCAGACAGGCCAAGACACACAGGCCCAGGCAGACAGGCCAAGCCCCAGGCAGACAGGCCAAGCCCCAGGCAGACAGGCCCAGGCAGACAGGCCAAGCCCCAGGCACACAGGCCCAGGCACACAGGCCCAGGCACACAGGCCAAGCCCCAGGCACACAGGCCCAGGCACACAGGCACAGGCAGACAGGCCCAGGCACACAGGCCCAGGCACACAGGCCCAGGCAGACAGGCCAAGCCCCAGGCAGACAGGCCAAGCCCCAGGCACACAGGCCCAGGCAGAGAGGCCAAGCCCCAGGCAGACAGGCTAAGCCCCAGGCAGACAGGCCCAGGCAGACAGGCCAAGCCCCAGGCACACAGGCCCAGGCACACAGGCACAGGCAGACAGGCCAAGCCCCAGGCACACAGGCCCAGGCACACAGGCACAGGCAGACAGGCCCAGGCACAGCCCCACTCACATCGCGAAGGCTGCAGGGCCAGACGCCACCTGGCAGGAGGCTCCCCGCTGGGGCTCTGCCCTCCCTGTGGTTTCTCTGAGAACCCTGGGTCCTTCCAGGGAACTCAGTGTTCTCCCGTCCACCTCCCATGCACCATCTGTCCCTGGGGCCAAGGGGGGAGGGGTGGCACAGACCAGAACAATCTGTTCTGGGGTCCTCGGGGCCCCAGCTCTGTGCACTGGGTCCACCCCCAGGCATCCAGCTGCCCCCCTGGGGTCTTCTGCCCTCCAAGGGGACCAGGCCTGACAAGGCCTCTGGCACGTAGACCTCCAACCCAGGATGTCCTGGGTACAGGGGACAGGGTCCTGCAGCCCAGGTCCACGACAAGGAGGCAAGGATGACACTCAGCCATCACCAGCTGAATGAGCATCAGTGAGCATCTGTGGGGGACCAGCTGCCCCACAGGCCAAAGGTCACTGCTGTCCTCACACCCTGGGCGGATAATGGCAGCCCAGGTGGCACAGTCCACCCCAGGCTCTAGGGAAGCTCGTGTCCAGCCTCCCCCAGGCCCTCGCTAGCCTGATGGGAGCCTGGCTGCAGGACAGTGATCGGGCAGCGGGCACACAGAGAACGAGACTGCCGGCAAGCAGGCTGTCGCTCCCCTACCTACACCCAGCTGGACTCACGGCCCCGCACACACAGCCAGGGCCACCCCAGCACCCCTCCAGCCTGCTCCTCCTGGCAGTGTGCCCTCGGGTAGCCCCAGGATCCACCGCAGGCTCTGGGGCCACCAGGCCTCGACCTCTCCCTCACAGAGTGGCCTCGGGGACAGAGGTGGTCGTGCTCACTGCCCTGTCCCTTCCTGGCTATCACACGACCACAGTGCATGCCAAGGGCTCACCAAGGCAGCTCGTGGCATTGAGGAGAGAGGCCATGAGGCAGCAGCAGAGGCCAGGGGGTGAGGCCACAGAGAGGAGCCTGGCCTGGGACCCCCCATCGCTCAGTCGACTTCCCAAGAACAGAGACAGAAGGGAAGTTCCAGGGCTGCTGAGGCCTCTGGGGGTTCCCACCCCATTTTTAGCTGAGAGCAGTGAGGCAGAGCTCCCCCAATCCCCGCCCAGGCCCTACCGTCTGGATGTAAAAATAACAGCAATGGGTATCAATGATTCACCTCACCCAGGAGCCTATCCAGGGATCCTGCAGATGGCCACCACTGGTCAGATGGGCCACATCAGCCATGGACACATGACGGAGGACCCAGCACCTCGGGCGCCCGAGTTCCTGGAGCCGCCCAGACCCTGCTGGGAGAAGATATCTGAACTGCCTGCCATAGGAACGCAGCCTCCAGGTCACTGCTTGTCTCTCTGCTGTCCACTCCTGCATGGGGACACAGGAAAGGGAGAAAATGCTTGAAGCCAACCTGGAGGAGACAAAGGGGTTGAGATTCTCAGACAGGTCAGGGCCAGGGGAGGGACCACACACAGGGCGTGGAACGTGGGCTGAGCGTGAACCTGCCCATGGCTGGCCCGGGCAGTGGTGGCCAGCCCAGGGTCGGAAGTCGCAGGGCTCAGTCCGCGTGCCAGCCAGCACAGCAGGAGTGCTGCACCCATTCGTCCAGCCTGAGCTGCCCCGACTCAGCACCCGAGGTGCTGGGTCCTCCATCACGTGTCCATGGCCTACCTGCCATGGACAGGGGCCAAGTGTGGCTTAGTGGACGGAGCTACAAGGAGGGAGACGAACCATCCTAGCCTCAGCTGGGCCTCACTGGCCATATGGGCTGTCCCCAGCCACGTGAGACTGTGCACTGAGCTGAAGGGAGCTGGGCTGCTCGGAGTCAAGGTGATTCAGGGTTAAACTGGGTGGACTGAGCCAGGTAGCTTGGAGAGATGCCGTCCTCAGGGGGCCAGGGTAGCCTGTCTTAGCTGTCCTAGACCAGGCTGGTCCAGCTGAGCAGAGCTCAGGAGTCACCTGTCCCGGGTTGGCTGAACCAGGCTGTGCTAAGCTGAACTAGGTGGACCTGGACTTGACTGGACTCGGCTGGACTGAGTTGGGCTGAGTCAGAAGAAACGGCTCAGCTGAGTACAGCCAAACTAGAATGGTAGGTGGGACAAAATGGGCAACCCAAACCCATCAGGGCTGGATGGGCTGGGCCGGGCTAGAATCTTCTCTAGTGAGCTTGCCCACCCTGGAGGGGTGGGGCTGAGTGGGGATTGGCTGAGTTGAGCTGTATCAAACTGGGCTGAGCTAGGTTGAGCTGCACTATGCTGGGCTGAACTGGGCTGACCTGGGTTTAGCTGGGCTGAACTGCCTGAGCTGGGTTGAAAAGGGTTGAGTTGGGCTGAACTAGGCTAAGCTGAGTTGAATAGGGTTGATCTGGGCTGAACTGGGCTGAACTGGGTTGAGCTTGGTTGAACTGGCTTGAACAGGACTGAACTAGGCTGAACCAGGCTGAGCTAGGCTGAACAGGGATGAGCTGGGCTGAAAACAGTTGAGCTGGGCTGAACTGGCTTGAACTGGCTTGAATAGGGCTGAACTAGGCTGAGTGGGGCTAAACTGGGCTGAGATGGTGGAAAAGGGTTGAGCTAAACTGAACTGGGTTGAGCTTGTTTGAACTGGCTTGAACAGGGCTGAACTAAGCTGAACGGGGTTGAACCAGGCTGAGCTGGGCTTAACAGGGCTGGGCTGAGATGAGCTAAACTGGGCTGAGCTGGGTTGAACTGGGTTGAACTGAGCTGAATAGAGCTGAGCTGGGATGAACAGGGCTGAATGAGGCTGAGGACGGCTGAACTAGGCTTTGCCAAGCTGAACAGACTGAACAGGGATGAGCTGGCCTGAGCTGCACTGGTCTGAACTGACTGAACTGGACTGAACTGTGCTGAGCTGAGCTGGGCTTGGTTGAGTTGAACTGGGCTTGATTGAATTGAGCTGGGCTGACCTGAGCTTAGATGGGTTGAGCTGGGCTGAACTTGGCTAAGCTGGGCTGAGCTGAACTGAACTGGGCTAAGTTGGGCTTATCTTGGCTGAACTGAGCTGAATAGGGCTGATTTGGACTGAACTGAGTTGAGCTGGGCTTAGATGGGCTGAACTAGACTGAGTTGGTCTTATCTGAGCTGAACTGAGCTAAACAAGGCTGAACTGGGATGAACAGGGCTGAGCTGGGGTGAACATGGCTGAGCTGGGCTTGGTTGAGTTGTGTTGAGCTGAGCTGAGCTGGGCTGAACAGTGTCGAGCTGGGCTGAAATGGCCTGAACAGGGCTGAACTGGGCTGAGCTGAGCTGAGCTGGGCTGAACTGGGCTGAGCTGAGCTGAGCTGGGCTGAACAGGAATCAATGGGGCTTAGCTGGGCTGAAATGGGTTGAGCTGGACTGAACTGGACTGAGTTAAGCTGGGATAAACTGGGATGAACAGGGTTGAATTGGGCTGAACTGGGATGAACAAGGTTGAATTGAGCTGAACTGGGATGAACAAGGTTGAATTGGGCTGAACTGGGATGAACAGGGTTGAATTGGGCTGAACTGGGATGAACAAGGTTGAATTGAGCTGAACTGGGATGAACAAGGTTGAATTGGGCTGAACTGGGATGAACAGGGTTGAATTGGGCTGAACTGGGATGAACAAGGTTGAATTGAGCTGAACTGGGATGAACAGGATTGAATTGGGCTAAACTGGGATGAACAGAGCTGAATAGCCTGAGCTGAATGAACTGGGCTGAGCCTGAGGGGGGCACTTCAGAAGGAGCTGAGGAGAGCCTTGAGGGGTCTTCATCCTCTCTCAACGGGGCTGTAGTTGGAATTCCCTGGGGATCTACAGGCAGAGAACCAGGGGGCCTGGGCTGTTCAGGGGAAGAATGAGGTGAAAGGGCAGCTGTGATGGAACAGCTCAGGGACCTGAAGGGCTAATCCATTGGCTGCAGGGAGCAGGGCCCAGAGGGCAGCAGGTGGATCCACCCAGAGGATGTCCACAAGGACTGGGGTGATTTCTGGGAAGTGGGGGCCTTTGGATCCCCAGGGGGATCTGAGTTAGGGTTGGGAGTGGGGAAACAGCCTGGTGATTCCTGAGGGTCTCTGACCCAGGCCAAGGCTAAGGGTGGGCAGAGGGGACAAATTCATGGTTTCCGGGGTTCTCAGGGTCCCTGATCTCCAACAGGGGTCTGAGTAGGGACAGAAGAAGAGCCTGTTATCTCCTGGAGGTCTCTCTGGTCCCCAGGCACTGACAGGGGTCATGGGCTCTGAGCACCCACCTCCAGGAGGTGGGTTGGCACCTCCACTCAAGTGTCCTGTGTCCAGGCACTCAGGCCAAAGGCAGTGACTGTCACTGCTCACTGGTGGGTCCCTGGAGGGGTCAGGAGGTGGAGCACAGCTGCTCGCTGGAGGGGTCAGGAGGTGGAGCACAGCTGCTCGCTGGAGGGGTCCCTGGAGGGGTCAGAACGTGAGAAAAGGACCCAGAAGCCATCTGTCCCTCAAGGCTGGAGCAGAGTCCCAGTGTTTCCTGAGTCAGACCACCCCACCTCAGCTCCACAGCCCACCCCGGGCGAGCAGTCAGACTGGCACACATGGATGATGGTCCCAAGACCAGCGCTGACCCTGGTCCTGTCCCCACAGTCTCCAGCCAGCATCCACACATCTACCCCTTGAGGACCTGTTGCATAAGCAAAACCTCTGTGACCCTGGGCTGCCTGGTCAAGGACTACTTCCCAGGGTCAGTGGCTGTGACCTGGGACACAGTGCCCCTGGACGGACGCACCCTGACCTACCCTAGCATCCAACTGGCAAGCTCCAGTCTCTACGTCACCACCAGCCAGCTGACCATCTCGGGCGAGCAGCCCAAGCAGTTCACCTGCAGTGCTTTCCACGTTGAGACTAACTTCACTGCCACTAAGGCCATCAGCACTGGTGAGCCAGGGCTGGGGTAGCTAGGAGTGGGGGCGGGCC
>SJYG01000171.1:4271852-4291264 GCA_006410535.1 Litocranius walleri | reverse complement strand
TGTGGCCTTGTCTTACCTCTCTCTCCTAACTTTTCCAGGTAAATTTCATTAAAGTAAAAAAATCCCATGAACATGCTTTAGGGGAGGCACCTGTGGCCCCATGGAAGTGGGAAGCACCTCCACCCCAGAAAGTAGGCAAGGGGCAGGGGGAGCAGGCAGAAGGCAGCCTGGGTTCTGAGCACCCAAGTGTCCAGCCAGGCCTGAGTCAAGCACCCTTTGATGCCCACAGAGACCCTGCCTCAGCCTCCACCACATCTGCTCCACTAGCCTCCAGCCCAGACTCACCGTCCTTCCCCACCCGGAGGTCAAACAACAGTTCCCTTCCCAGCAGGCAAACCCTAAGGGGTCAGTCATGGTCAGCGCTGACAGGAGGGACCATCGGTGGTGAGGGCCCTTCTGAGAGCCGCCATCCATGCTAGGCAACCACACCCCATGGGCACCAGCATGGGCCAGGCAGCCCGCAGGGATGGAGGGGAGAACACCCAGGCCTGGGCAGCTCTGAGGCTGTCCAGAGACACCAAACGTCTGGTCCAAACAGAGCCCGAGACCAGGGGAGAGCCTCATACAAGGCCGTGGCCACAGCCCTTGCTGTGCTCCACCCCCACAGGCGAACATGGCGCACTGGCACAGACCCGCACAGTCTCAGGAGACAGGCCCGAGACCAGACCCCACCTGCAGGGCTCTCTCGAGCCAAGGCCTGTCCCCTGAGCTGGGACTCCTGAGGGCAGAGTGGGCTGTCTTCTCTCTGACCTGCACCCCAGACCATCAGACCCACTGGGGACCCCAGGACGAAGGCCACAAGGGCTCAGCCTGTGAGCTGGGCATCACCACACACAGACCACACACGTCTTCCCAGAGTCAGGAGGGAAAGGGTGAGGTAAGAGAGAGGGGGCCCTGGGCTGAGCAGGTGGAGTTTGCCAAGTGCAGTAAGTGATTCCCTGACACTCCAAAGGCAAAACTAGTGGCAGGAGCTGAGCTCTGCTCAGGTAGAGACAAGAGGACCCCATCTATCACTCCTGAGGTCAGGGAATCCTCCCCAGCTGCACCTGTGAAGGAAGGCTCCTCTGGGGTCACAAAGGGAGACTGTAACCCATAAGTGTGGTCAAACCTCCAGTTAGCCTGTGCTAGAATCTTTCTCGGCAAAAAATGCATATGCATGTGGGGAGGGCCCAAGGACAGGTCAAGAGTGGGCAAAGAGGCGAGATAATCGGCCAAAGGAGAACAAAGCCCAGAAGAACTGCCCCATAGACATGAGTTAGCATACACATGAGTCTACACACACATGAGTCAACACACACGTGAGTCAAGGTACACATGAGTCAACACACACGAGTCAACTACACGCTATGTACGTGTGAGTCTACATACACATGGGTCAATGTACAGATGAGTCTACATACACACGTCAACATACATGTGAGTCAACACACATGTGAGTCAACACACACGTGAGTCAACATACATGTGAGTCGACATACACATGAGTCAACACACACATGAGTCAACACACGTGAGTCAATATACACGTGAGTCAACACACACATGAGTCTACATACACGTGAGTCAGCATACATGTGAGTCTATGTACATGTGACTCCACTTACATGTGAGTCAACATACATGAGTCAATATACACGAGTCTACATGTGTGTGTCAACACACATGTGAGTCTACATACACACAAGTCAACATACACGTGAGTCAATGTACACATGAGTCTACACACACGAGTCTACATACATGAGTCTACATACATGTAAGTCAACACACATGTGATTCTACGTAAATGTAAGTTTACATGCACATGAGTCAACACACACAAGTCTACATACACGAGTCTACATACACGAGTCAACACACCTGTGAGTCTACATACACGAGCCAACATACAAGTGAGTCAACACACATGTGAGTCTACATACATGTGAGTCAGCATACACATGAGTCAGCACACACGTGAGTCAACATAGACATGGGTCAACACACACATGAGTTAGCAGCCTCTTCACTGCACTCCTCCCCATTAGGGAGGATGACCACACCCTCTCTTTCCAGGCTGGCGTCTCTGCCTTGCTCTGTCCTGAATAAATAAACCTCTTCTCTGTGTGCTTTCCACATGTTGTGCTGCGTCTCTAACCATAAACTTCGCACCTGTATTTACAGTGTTTGCCTCCTCAGAACATTCGTGCTTTCAAATGAGGCAAGAGCCAGGCGATCCTTCCTTCTAGTCCCTAGCCCCTGGTGCTCTAGCTGCTAGGAATCTGGGGTTTCATCCAGGCTGTGCCGGTCCAATTCCAGGACAGAGAAATAAGCTCCTGCCTCAGGACCGCTCCCTGCTGTCTCTCTGAGGACAGTGGCAGGCAAGCCCTCTAGTGGGGCTGGACGGTGAGTGCTCAGCCAAAAGCAGGGCCACAGAGAAGGACAAGAGGAAGGGTCACGCCAGCCAGCTGGGCTCTGAACCAGCAGCCCTGCTGTACATGCCCTCCCAGCAGCAAGATGCCAGCTTTTCAGGGTCCCCTCTGTCCCTCCTCCTCTTCTTTCTCCATTAGCCCACCACTGAATGATGCCCCCCAGAAATTATGTCCACATCCTGAGCCCTGGAACCCATGAGTGTGACCTTATTCAGTCTTTGCAGATACAATTAAAGGATTTTAAGATGAGATTGTCCACGTGGGCCCTAAATCTAACGACAAGAGTCCTTACAAGGGACAGAGGAGGGGAGGTCAGACTCAGGGTGGGAGGTCATATGAGGACAGGGGCAGAGGTCAGGGCGATGCCTGGGATGCCTGGGTGATCAAAAGCTGGAGGGGGTAGGGAGGCAGGGCAGAGTCCTGCCCGCACCTTGATCTCAGGCATCTGGCTCCAAGTGAAAGTCACTCAGTTGTGTCCAACTCTTTGTGACCCCGTGGACTATACAGTCCATGGAATTCTCCAGGCCAGAATACTAGGGTGGGTAACCTTTTTCTTCTCCAGGGCCTCTTCCAAACCCAGGAATCAAACCCAAGTCTCCCTCTGGCTCTAAAGCATGAGATTAACTTTCTATTGTTTTGAGCCCTGCAGTGAGGTTTTTGTCATGGTTTCAGGACCCTCACTGCCAGCCGGCAGGCCTTGGCCATGCTGAGGCCCCTCCTGCTTCTGAAGAAGCCCAGGAGGACTCGTCCAGTCCCAGCTCTTTCCTCTCCAGCCTGGACCCACGTTGAACAAGTCCCTGACTCCCAAAGGTGCTCAGTGAATCTTATCAACAGTGCCCACTAGGGCTCAGACCCTTCCCCCAAACTCTGCAGCTCTCAGCCCTATAGACCCCACATCCATCCATCTCAAGTCCAAGCTCTTCTTTCTGCCCAAAGCTCCATGCCCATCTGTGGCCTTGGTAGGTAGTGTTGCCTGTATGGGGGCACAGGACGCTGGAGAGGGCAGCCCCCAAACCCACCACCACCTTCTTCTGTTTCCTGCATGCCCACCAGGCCACATGTGACCACACATCCTGAGGCCCATTCCTCCAGCTCTCTCAGGGACAGCACCAGAGGACATGAGGAACACAAGGACCCCCAGAAGGCACAGAGCCCAGGGCACTTGAGGGCCGGCAAGAAGGAGGATTCTCGGAGCCAGTCATCCACGATGCAGACACCGCTGGTACAGTGGGCATGGGGTGGACCAAAGGCCAGCCAGCAGCCTGGGAGGAAATGTCCCTTGTGGGTGGCACTATGGGTGACCCAGGGTTCATAATAGACCCCAGAGGTCCTTAAACCAAGCCAGTGTGTATGTGCCCACCTGGCATGCCGCCCTGGGCTCCCTTTCATCTCCATCCATCTCCTCCTACCCTCTTGGCCCCACCCCTGCCCCAGGGAAAAGCTGGTCTCCCCGTGAGGCCCAACATCTCCACCTGCCAGCTGCCCTCCCCACAACGGTGTTCTTCCCGGGAGGGGACTGTTGGTCCCTGTATTGCTCCAGAACCTTCTGTGTGTGAAGAAATGAAGGAACAGAGCTTCCCTGGCTGTCCAGTGGTTAAAAATGCCCCTTGCAGCGCAGGGCACACCAGTCCGGTACCTGGTCCAGAAAGATCCCACCTGCCGCAGAGCAACTCAGCCCGTGAGCCACAGTTACCGCGCTCTAGAGCCCGCAAGCTGCGCCTGCTGAGCTCACCCAGAGCCCGTGCTCTACATGAGAGAGGCCGCCACAGCAAGAGCCTGCGCACCACAGTCAGAGCAGCGCCTGCTGTCCACAACCAGAGAGAGCCTGCACACCACAGCTGAAGACCCAGCACAGCCAAAAGTTAAAATGGACAGATAAACTTTATAAGGACACAGACGCAAACCAAGCCCCTCAGCCCACTGTGTGCCCAGGCAGGGGCCGCCTCCGGAGGGCCACCAGGGAGGCCAAGCCCCTGGGCAGCTGAGAGGGCAGCTGGCAGGAGAGTTCTGAGCAGGAAATAGGGTGGAGGCAGCAGGGGCAGGCGGTCAGCCACCCCCACCACACAGGACTCCAGACTCCAGACAGGGGTGACCCCCACACCCTCACTCCAGCTCCAGTCAAGGACCCCGCCACTCCTGGAGGAGGAGGAAGGGTTGTGGCCAGGCTGGAGAGGCCCCACCCCCACAAGCCGCCCTGCACCCTGACGGTCTAGCAGGCCTGCTCGCTGGGGTCACCCTGAAGCGCCTGTCCCTCAGGGTGCCAGCCTCTGCTGACCCGTGCGGCCTCCTCCCCCTCCAGCCTCACTTCTTCTCCACTCTGGGACCATGTCTCCCTCAGTGATCCTAGGCCCCTGACTCTCTGGCTACTGTGGCCTTGCCTTCTTTCTACTTCGGCCCCCAGCACAGCCCCATGGACAGCCCCCTGGGGCTGTCCCCCCACCCATGGCGCCTGCCTCTGCACCCACAAGGTCCCAGGCCAGGGTCAAGTTCCTAGGGGTCCCACAGTCCAGGCCACACACACCTGGCCCCACCACAGCCAGACCACAGACCAGACATGACGTGGAGGCAAGCGGCCGCAACTGGTGGGACAGGAAGTGGGTGAGTGACCCCATCTATGGGGTCATGCAGCCGATCCCAGCCTGCCCCTCACAGCATCAGCCTCACCAACAGCCCAAATGGCCCAGAGCGGGACAGGGTCAGCTGAGACTACACAGCCATCAGGAGGGCCTGGACAAGGCCTAGGCCTCCACCCACTCTGGCGCCTCGGGGCAGGTGAGCAGAGGCACCTGCAGTGCGGGGCCGCACGGCCAGAAGGCAAGGGCCCCTCCCAGCCACATGGGCCCTTGGGCAGCCGTGAGCAGGTGGGTCCCAGAAGCTGCCGAGGGTCATCTCCTCTGTAGTTAGGCATTCTAGGGCCTCCTGGGGTGGGAGGACAGAGGGCAGTCTCCAAAAAGAAAGGCAGACTGCCACCCACCAGACACAGAGCAGGCTGAGCTGGGCTGGGGGCTGAGAGCGGACTGGCCTGAACTGGCTGGGCTAGGCAAGCTAAGCCGAACTGGGCTGAGCTGGGCTGTGGTGGGTGAACTGGGCTGGAGTGGGCTGAACTGGACTGAACTGGCTGGGCTAGGCAAGGTGAGCTGAACTGGGTAGAGCTGAGCTGAACTAGGCTGAGCTGGGTTCAATTAGGTTAAAATGGACTGAGCTGGGCTGAACTGGGCTGAGCCAGGTGAGCTGAACTGAACTCGGCTGAGTTGGGCTGAACTCGGCTGAATTGGGCTGAACTCGGCTGAGTTGGGCTAACTTAGGATGAACTGGGCTGAGCTGGGCTCAATTAAGCTAAAATGGACTGAGCTGGGCTGAACTGGGCTGAGCTAGGTGAGCTAAGCTGAGCTGAACTAAGCTGAACTGGGCTGAAAAGGGCTAAGCTGGGCTGAGCTGGGTGAACTGAGCTGAACTGGGCTGAAATGGGCTGAACTGGGCTGAACTAGCCTAGGCTTGGCTGAGCAGAGTTGAGCTGGCCTGAGTTGGGCGAGCTGAGATGAACTGGGAGGAACTGGACTGAACTGGACTGGGCTAGACAAGCTGAGCCGAACTGGGCTGAGCTGGGCTGTGGTGGGTGAACTGGGCTGGAGTGGGCTGAACTGGACTGAACTGGCTGGGCTAGGCAAGGTGAGCTGAACTGGGTAGAGCTGAGCTGAACTAGGCTGAACAGGGTTCAATTAGGTTAAAATGGACTGAGCTGGGCTGAACTGGGCTGAGCTAGGTGAGCTGGGCTGAGCTGAGCTGAGCTGAACTGGGCTGAGCTGGGCTAGGCCGGACTGAGCTGGGCTGAACCAGGCGGAGATGAGCTGAGCTGGGCTGAGCTGGATGAACTGAGCTGAACTGGGCTGAAATGGGCTGAACTGACCTAGGCTGGGCTGAGCAGGGTTGAACTGGCCTGAGCTGGGTGAGCTGGGTGAACTGGGCTGGACTGGGCTGAATTAGACTGAACTGGGCTGGGCTAGGCAAGGTGAGCTGAACTGGGTAGAGCTGAGCTGAACTAGGCTCAGCTGGGTTCAATTAGGTTAAAATGGACTGAGCTGGGCTAAATTGGGCTGAGCTAGGTGAGCTGGGCTGAGCTGAGCTAGGCTGGACTGAGCTGGGCTGAACCAGGCTGAGAAGAGCTGAGCTAAACTGGGCTGAGATGAGCTGAGCGGGGCTGAGCTTGGTGAACTGAGCTGAACTGGGCTGAAATGGGATGAGCTGGGTTGAACTGGCCTAGGCTGGGCTGAGCAGGGTTGAGCTGGCCTGAGCTGGGTGAGCTGGGCTGAACTGGGCTGGTCTAGGCAAGCTGAGTTGAACTGGGTAGAGCTGAGCTGAACTAGGCTGAGCTGGGTTCAATTAAGCTAAAATGGACTGAGCTGGGCTAAACTGGGCTGAGCTAGGTGAGCTGGGCTGAGCTAGGCTGACAGAGCTGAGGTGGGCTAGGTTGGGCTGAGCTGGGCTGAGACGAGCTGAGCTGGGTGAACTGAGCTGAACTGGGCTGAGATGGGTGAACTGAGCTGAACTGGGCTGAAATGAGCTGAACTGACGTAGGCTGGGCTGAGCAGGGTTGAGCTGGCCTGAGCTAGGTGAGCTGGGTGAACTGGGCTGGACTGAGCTGAACTGGACTGAACTGGGCTGGGCTAGGCAAGCTAAGCTGAACTGGGTAGAGCTGAGCTGGGCTAGGCTAGGCTGAGCTGGGCTGAACTGGGCTGAGCTGAGCTGAGCTGAACTAGGCTGAGATGAGATGAGCTAGGCTGAGCTGGGCTAAACCAGGCTGAGATGAGCTGAGCTGGGCTGAGCTTGGTGAACTGAGCTGAACTGGGCTGAAATGGGATGAGCTGGGTTGAACTGGCCTAGGCTGGGCTGAGCAGGGTTGAGCTGGCCTGAGCTGGGTGAGCTGGGCTGAACTGGGCTGGTCTAGGCAAGCTGAGTTGAACTGGGTAGAGCTGAGCTGAACTAGGCTGAGCTGGGTTCAATTAAGCTAAAATGGACTGAGCTGGGCTAAACTGGGCTGAGCTAGGTGAGCTGGGCTGAGCTAGGCTGACAGAGCTGAGGTGGGCTAGGTTGGGCTGAGCTGGGCTGAGACGAGCTGAGCTGGGTGAACTGAGCTGAACTGGGCTGAGATGGGTGAACTGAGCTGAACTGGGCTGAAATGAGCTGAACTGACGTAGGCTGGGCTGAGCAGGGTTGAGCTGGCCTGAGCTAGGTGAGCTGGGTGAACTGGGCTGGACTGAGCTGAACTGGACTGAACTGGGCTGG
Organism: Litocranius walleri; assembly: GCA_006410535.1. Classification (NCBI taxonomy): domain Eukaryota; kingdom Metazoa; phylum Chordata; class Mammalia; order Artiodactyla; family Bovidae; genus Litocranius; species Litocranius walleri. Next base: position 4,283,570 of record SJYG01000171.1, on the reverse strand, counting down.
GCTAGGCAAGCTAAGCTGAACTGGGTAGAGCTGAGCTGGGCTAGGCTAGGCTGAGCTGGGCTGAACTGGGCTGAGCTGAGCTGAGCTGAACTAGGCTGAGATGAGATGAGCTAGGCTGAGCTGGGCTAAACCAGGCTGAGATGAGCTGAGCTGGGCTGAGCTTGGTGAACTGAGCTGAACTGGGCTGAAATGGGTTGAACTGGGTTGAATTGGCCTAGGCTAGCTGAGCAGGGTTGAGCTGGCCTGAGATGCATGAGCTGGGCTGAACTGGGTTGAACTGGCCTAGGTTGGGCTGAGCAGGGTTGAGCTGGCCTGAGCTGGGCTGAACTGGACTGAACTTGGCTGAACTGGGCTGGTCTAGGCAAGCTGAGCTGAACTGGGTAGAGCTGGGCTCAATTAGACTAAAACAGATTGAGCTGGGCTGAATTGGGTTGAGGTAGGTAAGCTGAGCTGAACTAGGCTGAACTGGGCTGAACTAGACTGAGCTTGAAAGATTGTTGCTGAGCCATGAAATGATGCTGGAATTCTCGGCCTCCAGAGTAGAGGAATTCAATGCAGGGCCAGTGACGAGGCTTGATCTCTCAGAGCTTTTGTGTGATAAAGATTTATTAAAGTATAAAAGAGAGAGAGACAGCTTCTGACATAGACATCAGAAGGGGGCAGAAAGAGGACTCCCCTGCTAGTCTTTAGGAATAAGTTACATGCCTATCAGGAGGCTGTTAATTAGAGAAAGGAAATGTCTCAAAACTCAGAGACTGGCACCAGGCCCCTCACCCACAGCATGCATTTTGAGATAACGTTGACACAAAGTGAGTCATCCCAGGCCATAAAATGATTGACATGAATCTTAAAGAAAGGCAGGTTTCCAAGCAAATACATGGTCTTATTAACATAACTTAAGACAATATTTGCATGGGTAAAACATACTGGCTTGTCAAGTTGGTTCTGAGTCTTAGGTGGAACTGACTTGAAGACAGAGTACAGAGTAGAGACATAGCTCATTAGCATAACTTAGGAAAGCATTTCCGTAAGAAGAATGATTAGTCAGCTCAAGGCTTGAGAAAAGTTAAGTTCAGGTGGAACCAGGTGTCATCATGGCAACACAGAATTTTAAGAGAAACCTTCTTTTAAATTTGTACAGAGAAGGGAAAAAATCTGAGGCTTGTAGTCTGTTTCCTCCTGCCGCTTAAGAGAGATAAAAAATGTCTGACACTTACAGCCTATTTCCTCTGGAGACCCCTAGCCCTCCTGCCTGTTACCCTCTCAGTTGGTCTAAACTGGGCTCTTCTTGGCTGAGCTGTGATTAACTGGGCTGTACTGAGCTGGGCTGAATTGGGTTGAAATGGTTTCAACTGAGTTGACCTGGGCTGAGTTGGAGTGAGCTGGGTTAAAAAGGACTAATCTAGGCTGGGCTGAATGTGGGTGACTAGGCTAGGGCCTGAGTTGACCTGGAGGTGTGGGCTGAGCAGGCATCACTTCCAGAGCCCTGCTGTCCAGCCAGATAGCACCCCGTGTTTCCTGGGGCACACAAGGGCCACGCGGCCTCAGGGTGCACCTCTGACTCTCGCCCCTGCCTTCACCTGTTGGCAGGAAGGGGACTGTGGAAACACAGGTGCAGCTCACGCCCTCTGTAGGGGCCACCCAGGGGGCACCCCCGAAGGACTGATTTGTTACTGGGCTTCCAGCCTCAAAACCCTCATAGTCCACGGAAGCCAACTGCTGGTTTAGGAGAACGGGTGGGGGATTTGTCGGGGCGGGGACGGAGTGTGACTGAGACACCCACCACCCAGGGAGTGGGAGCGGGACACAGAAGGCAGCCTCCCCCCTCCCCACCAGAGCCCCAGGACGGCCAAGCTGAGCCCCACAGACTCAGCTTTGAGCCCAGGCCCCCGTCTCTGCTCAGCCCGCTCTCTACTTCTCACGATCCCCCACACCCTGGAGGAGGGCAAGCTGGGCCCCCACACAGAGGGCAGCCGAGGCTCCGACAGTGCCCACAGCCTCAGCTGGTCAGTGAGAGAGCCCTGTGTCAGCCAGGAGCCCCAGCCGGGTGTGGCCTGACCCAGAGGCCCTGTCTGAAGAGCGCGTGTGGTCCCCATGCTCAGAGCCCTGAGAGGCATGCTCAGAAATGGCTCGCCGGGACTCAGGTGGGCACTGCTGACCCCAGGGGCACCTCGTACAAGCTGTGTGACCTTGGGCCAGTCACTCACTCTCTGTGTAAAGGAAAGGTGGGCGTCGCCCTGTGTTCGTGGGGCTGGCGGGGGTCTGGTCAGCAGAGGGCTGCTGTCTCACGGTGAGCCCTGCGTTTCAGAGAGTGAAGCCAGCCCCAGCATCTTTCCACTGAGCCTTAGGGACAGCGACCCAGCCGGGCAGGTGGTCGTCGGCTGCCTGGTCCAGGGCTTCTTCCCATCGGCACCCCTGAGCGTGACCTGGAACCAGAGTGGCAGCGACACGCCCGCCACGCATTTCCCCGCCGTGCTGGCCGGGGGCCTGTACACCGCGAGCAGCCTGCTGACCCTGCCAGCCAGCCTGTGCCCAGAAGGCAAGTCCGTGACCTGCCAAGTGCAGCACCTCTCCAAAGCCAGCAAGACCGTGGACGTGCCCTGCAAAGGTCAGAGGGCAGGCTGGGGTAAGGCCCCGTCCTCCCAGCCCAACCCAATGTAGGCCATTTTCCTGTGGGTGCTCTACTCAGACAAGAGGGGGTTGAGCCCCCGGTGGGGGTGCCAGGAGGGGCCCGGGCTGGTGCTGGAGGCCAGGGGAGGCGGGCAGAGGGCTCACTGAATTGCCCCGCCTCTCTTTCAGTTCCTAAGTGTTGCATGTCGAACTGCAAGCCCAGCCTGTCCCTGCTGCCACCAGCCCTCGAGGATCTGCTCCTGGGCTCCAACGCCAGCCTCACGTGCACACTCAGTGGCCTGAAAAGCGCCGAGGGCGCAAGCTTCACCTGGGACCCGACAGGTGGGAAGACCGCCGTCCAGGGGTCACCCGAGGACGACTCCTGCGGCTGCTACAAAGTGTCCAGCGTCCTGCCGGGCTGTGCCGATCCCTGGAACAGCGGACAGACTTTCTCCTGCTCTGCCACCCACCCCGACTTCGAGAGCCCCCTGACCACCACCATCAGGAAAGACACAGGTGGGCCTGGACCACCACGTGGGCGGCTGGGCACTCCACACACAAGGCACCCTCCCCAAGCCTGCCCCTCCCTCTCCAGCCCTTACCACCCCTCACAGAGGGAGACTAAGGCACGGGGGGCCCAGGGCACAGGGGCGCGCTCTCCTCGCTGTGAGACCCCTGACCCCTGACCCACTCTCTGCCCTGCAGTGAACACGTTCCGGCCTCAGGTCCACCTGCTGCCGCCGCCGTCGGAGGAGCTGGCCCTCAACGAGCTGGTGACGCTGACGTGCCTGGTGCGGGGGTTCAGCCCCAGGGGCGTGCTGGTGCGCTGGCTGCAGGGCAACCAAGAGCTGCCCCGCGAGAAGTATCTGACCTGGGGCCCCCTGCCCGAGCCTGGCCAGAGCGTCGCCACCTTCGCCGTGACCAGCGTGCTACGGGTGGACGCCGAGGTCTGGAAGCAGGGGGACACCTTCTCCTGCATGGTGGGCCACGAGGCCCTGCCCCTGGCCTTCACCCAGAAGACCATCGACCGCCTGGCGGGTAAACCCACCCATGTGAACGTGTCCGTGGTCCTGTCAGAGGTGGATGGGGTCTGCTACTGAGTGCCCCACCCCCAGCCCTTGAATAAACGCCATGCTCGCCTGAAGCAGCTCCGCGCTTCCCTGCAGCCGCCTGTCTGTCCATGCTCCTCCTCGGGGTCTGCGCACACTGAGAGGGGGCAGGGACCACGAGGCAAGCCACAGCGCCAACCCTCTCCAGGCCTCAGTGTCCCCTCAGCCTGGCGCTGGACATGCCTTCACGGCTGTGCACGTGTGTGTGTGTGTGTGTGTGTGTGCACATGGGTATGAGCACAGCAGTGAGGGCTGAGCTAGGGCTGACCGTGTGAAGCAGACACAGCCTGGTGGGTACTGGGAGCAAGGGCCCCACGACAGTCCCCGCGGTGGGGAACGGGTGATTCGGTCACTTGCAGTTCAGGAAGCTGCCTCTAGGGGCAGCTGGCAGGCACGAGCCAGTCAGAGCGGGGAGCCTGCCGGCCAGACTGGAGGAGGAGGGGCTCAGAGAGGGCTGGGCTCCAGGGGCCCCGCGCCACCCTCTGCACAGGAAGCCCCTGATGGAGCAGAAAGGGGCCCCCCCGCCCGGGGCACCGCTGTCCCCACCCCACACCCCACCGCCCTGCACGTGTGCTCAGGGGTGCACGCACACACGCACACATGCTCTCGTGTATGCACATGTTCTCTCTCTCACACGCACACGCACATGCACGCGCGCGCGCACGTGCACGCCTGAGCCCTGCAGGTGCAGGAAGTTGGCAGCCCAGACCCAGCTCCAGGAAGGCTAGAGGAGTCCCCGCCCAAGCGCCCAGAAGTTCCCCAGGCCCAGCTCCACTGCCCCAGGCCCCTCCTGGCCTCAGCCCCCCGAGCGTCCAGCTGGGCAAGGTCAGGAACCCACTGCAGAAGCCCAGAACCTGCTTCCTGCTTGGCCCCAGATTCAAGCCTCCCATCCCTTCCTGAGCCCAAGTGTGGCCCACACCATGGACAGTATGGCGGGCAGAGGGACGGGCCAGAAGAGAGCGCCTCCACCCAGGGACCCTCGATAGCTTCTGCTCGGAGCTCCAGGCAGGAGGGGAGCCTGGGGAGACGGAGCCCAGGAGGACAGGCCATGACTGCTGTGGGGCACCTGCTCCAGGGCCCCACCAGGGGGCAGCTGGGCCCCTGCTGTCGTCTAGACACCTTCTGGGCCCCCCTGGGGGACATGGCCTTCTGGCTGCCTCTCTCCTCCCAGGGCCAAGGTGGGCTGGAGCCCCCTGCCAATGCTGGCCATTGCCCCCTCTCAAGGGCCAGTCCCGAGGGGCAATGGGTGAAGCAATGGGGAAGTGCTGCCACAAGGGAAGGTGTACCAGCTGCCAAGAGCCAGGACCTGACCACAGGAGGAGCTTCTAGAGAGATGGGGAGGAGGAAGGGCCAACAGATGAGGGTGGAGCCAGCAGACAGCACAGAGAGAACACATAATGGACAGAAGGGTGTGTGTGTGTGTGTGTGTGTGTGTGTGCACATGGGTATGAGCACAGCAGTGAGGGCTGAGCTAGGGCTGACCGTGTGAAGCAGACACAGCCTGGTGGGTACTGGGAGCAAGGGCCCCACGACAGTCCCCGCGGTGGGGAACGGGTGATTCGGTCACTTGCAGTTCAGGAAGCTGCCTCTAGGGGCAGCTGGCAGGCACGAGCCAGTCAGAGCGGGGAGCCTGCCGGCCAGACTGGAGGAGGAGGGGCTCAGAGAGGGCTGGGCTCCAGGGGCCCCGCGCCACCCTCTGCACAGGAAGCCCCTGATGGAGCAGAAAGGGGCCCCCCCGCCCGGGGCACCGCTGTCCCCACCCCACACCCCACCGCCCTGCACGTGTGCTCAGGGGTGCACGCACACACGCACACATGCTCTCGTGTATGCACATGTTCTCTCTCTCACACGCACACGCACATGCACGCGCGCGCGCACGTGCACGCCTGAGCCCTGCAGGTGCAGGAAGTTGGCAGCCCAGACCCAGCTCCAGGAAGGCTAGAGGAGTCCCCGCCCAAGCGCCCAGAAGTTCCCCAGGCCCAGCTCCACTGCCCCAGGCCCCTCCTGGCCTCAGCCCCCCGAGCGTCCAGCTGGGCAAGGTCAGGAACCCACTGCAGAAGCCCAGAACCTGCTTCCTGCTTGGCCCCAGATTCAAGCCTCCCATCCCTTCCTGAGCCCAAGTGTGGCCCACACCATGGACAGTATGGCGGGCAGAGGGACGGGCCAGAAGAGAGCGCCTCCACCCAGGGACCCTCGATAGCTTCTGCTCGGAGCTCCAGGCAGGAGGGGAGCCTGGGGAGACGGAGCCCAGGAGGACAGGCCATGACTGCTGTGGGGCACCTGCTCCAGGGCCCCACCAGGGGGCAGCTGGGCCCCTGCTGTCGTCTAGACACCTTCTGGGCCCCCCTGGGGGACATGGCCTTCTGGCTGCCTCTCTCCTCCCAGGGCCAAGGTGGGCTGGAGCCCCCTGCCAATGCTGGCCATTGCCCCCTCTCAAGGGCCAGTCCCGAGGGGCAATGGGTGAAGCAATGGGGAAGTGCTGCCACAAGGGAAGGTGTACCAGCTGCCAAGAGCCAGGACCTGACCACAGGAGGAGCTTCTAGAGAGATGGGGAGGAGGAAGGGCCAACAGATGAGGGTGGAGCCAGCAGACAGCACAGAGAGAACACATAATGGACAGAAGGGTGGACAGACAGGTGGACAGGAGGATGGATGGATGGACAAATGGACCAACAGGTGGTGGATGAGTGACTGGTCAGACAGATGGATGGGTGAACAGATGGACAAATGGATAGACAGAGAGAGCTGGATGTATGGAGGTTGGATGGGTAGATGGATGGATGGACAGGTGGGAGGTCGAATAAGTCGGCAGGTAAACGGGTGGGCAGGTAGTGGACGGATGCAGAGGTGGATGGATGGATGGATGGATGGATGGGTCAACTATGGCAAGCAGGTCCAGATCCCACTTAACAGGCAAGGCCTAGGCCTGGGACCCTGAGCTGGGCTTTCACCTGGGCCTTCCTTGTGTTCCTTGTAGCTTTATCAGCCATTTCCTGGAGAGCAACAGAGCCCTGGGCACACTGCGCGACAGACTGAGACCCGTGTCCCAGGCTGGAGCACCCTGAGGGTGGGCGTGGCTGGTCTTCTCTGGCCCCACCCAGGGCCCAGGCCAAGAAGGTCCAAGAGCAAGGGCTTGCTGAGGACACGGGCAGGGCTGGGAGTGGGAGACTGTGGCCTTTAACTCTCCTTGGGGCAGCAGAGCCGTGCTCACCCTCCTGCCCTGCCATGTCTCTCCCTGAGGTGTCCTGAGACCCCAGAGGTGGGGGGTCCCACAAGTGTATTCAGAGCTGCAGGGTCCTGGCCTCTTCCCTGGGCGTCTGCAGACCCAGTCCTGAGACCAGGCACTGGCTGCCAGTGTCCCCTCCTGAGAGTTGGGGCAGGGGCGGGCACTGGCCTGGCCCCACTCGTGCAGGCCCAGGCCTGACAAAGCCTCTGTGTCTTACAGAACCTCAGCCCTGGCTGGTGCTGGACTTGATGCAGGGCAACCCCGAGGAGGACAGCCTGTGGCCCACGACTGTCACCCTGCTCACCCTCTTCCTGCTGAGCCTCTTCTACAGCACAGCGCTGACCGTGACGAGCATCCGGGCCACGCCGGACAGCCGGGAGGTCCCCCAGTACTGAGCGGGAGCCAGCCGGGCAGGTGGGCAAGGAGGCAGAGCCTTGGGCTGAGGGGTGGGAGTGCCCAGCCTCACCAGAGCTTGACTGTCCCTCCCCAGTGGGGGACTGGCCCCAGAGGAGGATGATGCCTGCAGAGACTAAGGACGTGTGCAGGCCGGGGGCAGACCCTATGTGCCCCTCCAGGGCAGGGCATCCACTTCCCTGGGTGTGGCCATCCCTGGACTCAGCCACTGTACAGCAGGCAGGCCATGCTGGGGACAGGGCATTGGCAAGGACCCACCTCAGGAGGCCACCGGGCCCTGACCCCTCTTGTGTTGGCAGGAAGGAAACTTGAGGAGCCTCCAGAGAGCCCAGCTGGATAACAGACATCAGTCCCAGTCAGAAGTCACAGGCCCACCCACAAAGGCCTTCCCTTCTGGTGCAATAAATTATCCCAAAGGCAGACGTTTTCAGACTCTGAATGAGGGGAGGGGAAGAAGAGGGGCAGAGGCTCGGGAGACACAAATGCCTGCCTCACAGATGAAGGGGGGTCTCAGATGCACAGATGGATCACGAGCTGACACTGCCCCCGAAATATTAGGCAAAGACTAGAGCCATGCTTCATCAAACAGGGTATGAAGTAAGACCTCTACAATAACTGAACCCAAGTTCTTGGCCCTGATCACTGAGCCCTGGTCCTGATCACTGAGCCCTGGTCCTGATCACTGAGTCCTGGTCCTGATCACTGAGTCCTGGTCCTGATCACTGAGCCCTGGTCCTGATCACTGAGCCCTGGTCCTGATCACTGAATTCTGGTCCTGATCACTGATCTCTGGTCCTGATCACTAAGCCCTGGTCCTGATCACTGAGCCCTGGTCCTAGTCACTAAGCCCTGGTCCTGATCACTGAATCCTGGTCCTGATCACTGAGCCCTGGTCCTGATCACTGAGCCCTGGCCCTGATCACTGAGCCCTGGTCCTGGTCACTGAGTCCTGGCCCCCATCGTAGGGCCCTGACCCTCACTTGGCCCTGGTCCTCATCACTGGGCTCTAGCCCTCATATTCTGTCCATTCATCAGGAAGCCTCTGTTCTTTGGCTTCATCACTTGATCTTAAATCCTGAGCCCTCGTCTCACCCAGTGGGTCCTAGATCTTAAACTTTATAAAAAGTGACTCACATGGAGGAAGAACCTCCCAGGGACCCTGAGGCTCCTGGAGATCCTCTTGGTCTGAACACAGAATGGAAATGAGGTGATGCCCCATCACTGACTTCACCTCTTCCAGGGTCCAAAGGTGTTTGTAGATGCGAGACCACTTTGAAGGAAAGAAAATTGGCTCAGGGCCCAGGGTACAGGAACCAGAACCCCATCCACAACGGCCACCAGGCAGAATTACCAGAGGGGGAGGGCTTGGGTGCAGGGTGGGGGAGGATGGGGGAGGCAGTGGTGTTTGTGTCCTCTTGTTTTTCTCTTTCTTCTCAAGCGTCCTGCCCCTCATCACCTGCTGAAACATTCAAAATAGCTCTAGGTGGCTACTGAGTCATTGCGAGCACAGCCCAGCCCAGGTGTTCCAGCCAGGCTACTCTTCTGAGAATCCGGCCCCCAAACCGAGACTTGGCCAGGTGGGCCTGGGGCCTGGGCCCGGGGCCAAAGCCCAGGGGAGTCCTGGCAGGGCAGCGAGTTCCCCAAGGCCTGGAGAGGGCCCTGTCCCCTCCCCCACCAGCCTCCATGGGCCTAGGATCAGCCAGGGTCCTCCCAAGGTCAGCTGGAGGATAGCCTCTTATCTGATAACAGGGGATATCCTGGCTATCAGCCATCACTGGCTAATAGCCAATATCAGCCTAGGATTAGCCAGGATAACTAAGGTCAGTCTAGGATCAGTTAGGATCAGCCAGAGTCAACCAGGGCCAGGTCTTAGAAAGCCTAGGGTCAGCCAGGATTAGGCAAAGCATCAATGGGTCAGGTCAGTTAGCTCTAGGTCAGTCAGAGTCAGCTAGGGTCAACTCAAGGTCAGTCAGGGTCAGCCCTCAGTCAGACGGTGCCAGGCCGGGGCCAGGCAGGGCTCCACCAGGATCTGCATAGGTTATTCTGGCATCCACCTGGGTTGGGCCGGGTCAGAGTGCCCTTGCCAGCCACAGGACCCTTCAGGGTGTGGGTCTCATGCTGGCTGAGCCCATGGCAGAGCCGGGCCCAAGTATGGCCCAGCCATGGCCAGCAGTGACTCTGCCTGTCCCAAATCGCACTCACCCATCCCTCCTCTTCCCTCTGTGGGCCCTACAGCCAGAGGTGGATGGTGGGCTCAGCCCTGGGACCCCTGCAGCTTCCCCCAGACCTCAGAGCAAGACAGAAGCAGCCCACAGAGTGCACGGCAGGACCTCTCTCTCACACAGGGGCTCAGAGGGATCAGGGAGGGGCCACAGCACCAGGGTCAGCGAGAGGGACGGGGCTGCAAGAGAAAAAGCGATGGGAGAGGCGTGACAGACGGGGAGAAAGGGGCAGAGAAGAGCACAGGCCAACCAAAGAGAAACGCAGAGACGCCAAGAGAAGAGGAGACAGAAAGGGCCTTGAGGTGGGCACGGACCTCCGTGCAAGTCCCTCACACACACTCACCCACACGCTCCTCACCCCAGGCCCTTAGGGTGCCTGGAGCCCTGCTCAGGCTCACTCAGGCCCAGTCACGTCCTTTGGGGCTGAGAGCCTGCCAGGTGTCTGCGTCCACTGGCCCCACCGCTCACTAGCCGTGTGCCCCTGTCCTGCCTCAGGGGTCTCTTCTGGGAGGTAGGCACGTGCCCTCTGCCCAGGGAAGGCTCCGCACACATGTACACAGTGCGGGGTCAGCCAGGATCAGCCAGGGTCAACCAGGGTCCTGCCTTAGAGAGCCCAAGGTCAGCCAGGACTCGGCAAAGGTCAACCTGGGTCAGCCAGGGTAGGAGCCCGGTGAGGGGTGGGGGCAGAGGTCAGACAGGACCTGGGAGCAGCCGATGAGCCCTGGGTCAGAGCAGGGCCTGAGCGCGGGTGGGCAGGGCGGCTCAGGGACCCTCCTGCTCCTCTGGGGTCAAACCCCCGAGGTCTCTGGGATCCTTGGCCCTCCGCCCTGGGTGCTGACCTCCAGGCCTCAGGGAGAAGCCCACAGGCCTGTCTGGGCCCCAAGTATGGGGCTGGTGCGGGGGACATCATCTGGGAGACGGCCTGGGGACCCTGGGGCACTGGGGCCTGAGCCCCTGGGCTAAGACTCAGGCTGCTTCAGGGCCCCCTCAAGGGGCTGACAGCTAGGGCTGGAGGCTGCTGCCCCCTGAGCAAGCTCTCATAGGTCCTCAGAGCTGGGCCATCAGCCAGTCTGGCCTGAGGGTGGTGACGGATGCTGCGAGGCCAACAGATGGGGCTCTGGGGGCCATTTCCAGGTGGGGGCCTGGGAGGGGCCATGCAGGAGCTGGGTTCTGAGAGAGTGTCTGACCCATGAGCAGCCGGGGGGACAATGAATGGGGGGGAGCAGTGAGGGAGGGTGGCAGGGCCTGGGGGGCTGGGAGACTGGCTTGCTCTGACAACCCCCAGGTGCAGGCGTGAGCAGCTGGACCCCTGTCCCCTGAGCAGCTGAGTGAGGAAGGGATCCGGGTTCAGGCAGGGATGGGACCCGGGTCAGGGCAGAGACAAGGATGCAGGGTGGCGGCCCCATCCCATTGGAGTTCACGGAGGGCTCCCACTCCTCCAACCCTTCACGTGTCTCCGGGAACCTTCTGGAAGGAGAGGCATCCTCAGCTACTGTGTGGCAAGCACAGGGGACAAGGCGCCCTCCCATTCTTCACATTTTCAGAGCAGCCGCTCAGTCCCCGGGGCCAGAGGCCCACGTGGAGCTGCACCGCGGCCCTTCCACCAGGCAGCCGTGGCCTCCACATCACCCCCTCCCCTCGGCTACACCTCTGCGGCCACGGCCCAAGTTGCTGGCCCGGCGGCCAGGGCTGAAAGGCCCTCCAGTCTGCCCGTAACCATCGCCAAGGCCAGGGGACACCCAGGCCTCCGCCAGCACCAGCCCCTCAGAGGCACCTCCCTCCAGAGCCAGTGACACTCCGTGGCCACCAGAACTGGGCCTGGCTGCAGCCTCTAACACCAGCGGCAGAGCTGGTGCCCAGACCCTGTGGGCCCTCCCGCTGCCCAGGGCACCCGGGTGCTGTGTCCTGGCTGACCAAGGGCACGGGCGGCTGAGCAGGCCTCTGAGCCACACATTCTCCTCTAGGGGGCCCACCCGGGGGGCTGCTGGGGGCTTCCCTGGGGGCTCTGTCCTGAGCTGGCAGAGATGATGGCAGGCTGGGGGCTGCCGTGCCAGGGTCTCTGGGCCACGAGGCCAGGCTGGGGCCTGGGCCTGCTCCCTTGCAGCCCCTGCCCCCCATCCCCCCACCCCCCAGGCAGG
>SJYG01000171.1:4237804-4265304 GCA_006410535.1 Litocranius walleri | reverse complement strand
TGCACCAGGGTCAGAGGAGGCTGACGAGTGGGCCCCTCGTCTTCCCCAGCCCCCCGGGCAGCCCAGCTCAGTCACAGGGCCACGGGGAGGGGGCTGCCTGGGACGTGGAGTGGGGCTAATGGGCAGCTCCAGTCCCCTGTGTCTGGGGACCCCTGGGCAGCAGCAGGAGGCCACAGCAAGCATGTGCACATGTGTGTGCTGTGTGTGCACACACGGGTGGGGCTTGAGAGCATGGCCGGGCCTGCTGTTTCTGAGCCTCACTTTCAGCCTCGCCCCAGGGAGACTGTGGTTCTGGAAGGTTCCCTCTGGCAGAGCCATGGGCCATACCCAGACCTCCCCACCAGGGCCAGAACCCAGGCCTAGACTCCACATGCTGCCTGGGGCCGGGGCCAGACACCCTGCGCTCCCCCCAGGACCCTCTCTGGGAGTCCTGCCCTCTGCCCTCTCTGGGGAGGCCAGACGTGGGCTCCCCTCCCCCAGCCCAGACTGAGGAGCAAGGCCCAGTGGGCACCGCCTGTGCCCCGCCCCCACCCCACACAGCACAAACACACTTGCAAATGTTTCCAAAAACAGGCCAAGGCTGAACCGCAGAGCAGGTGGGGACCAGGGTGGAAAGCCCCACTCACCCTGAGACCGAAACAGCAGAACCCAGACCCCAGGCATTTGCATCATTGGGGGAGGGGGCCAGACTGGGCCGGAGGGCTGGGGTGGTTCCTGACCACTCTACCCCCCGGCCCTGGCCCCAGGCCCAGGCCCCGGTCCCAACCCCTCCCCACAGCTGGCCCAGCCTGTGCTGCGGCCAGGCCCCGAGTGACCAGACACCCAGGCCACATCCAGAGAAACGCCTGGAGGGGCCTGAGGGTCGAGGAGGCCAGGTCCAGCCCCCATGAGCAGCGCAAACATGGCTGTGCAGACTCAAGCAGGCACACAGACACACACGGAGACACAGAGAGACACAGAGACACACATAGAGAGACAGAGACACAGAGACACAGAGACACACAGAGACACAGAGACACACAGAGACACATACAGAGAGACAGAGACACAGAGACACAGAGACACACAGAGACACAGAGACACACAGAGACAGAGACACACAGAGACACACATAGAGAGACAGAGACACAGAGAGACACAGAGACACACAGAGACACACAGAGAGACAGAGACACAGAGACACACAGAGACAGAGACACACATAGAGAGACAGAGACACAGAGAGACACAGAGACACACAGAGACACACACAGAGAGACAGAGACACAGAGAGACACACAGAGACACAGAGACACACATAGAGAGACAGAGACACAGAGACACACAGAGACACAGAGAGACACACAGAGACACAGAGAGACACAGAGACACACAGAGACACACATAGAGACACAGAGACACACAGAGACACAGAGACACACGGAGACACAGAGACACATGTAGAGAGACACAGAGGTGCACAGACAGGCCACTCCCAGATAAATGCCTGGCGGAGGGGCCCTGAGGGTCGGGGGAGGCCAGGTCCAGTCCCCACAAGGAGCGCAAACATGGCCGTGCAGACTCAAGCAGGCACAGAGACACACACGGAGACACAGAGGTGCATGGAGACACACACTGACGCAAAGAGACACACAGAAGTGTGAACACACTCAGGACCTCAGATGCACTACAGGACACACAAAGAGCTGCCAACACATAGGCGCACCACAGACCCCAGAGGCACGAGAGCACGAGGCAAATGCGTGCTCACACAGACACCCTAGCACAGCCTGACACACAAACACAGACACACAGAGGCAACCTCACAGTCAGCCACGGTCACAAAAGCAAACGCACTCAGACACCCTCAAACACACACCTTTAAGAGGCTCACAGGAGGTGGAAGAGCATGTTTGACCACCATCATAAGACAGGCTCACACAGACATACAGGCTCACACAGGGTCACAGACTCACACAGGCTCACAGGCTCACAAGGAACACAGCCTCACACACACACACACACAGCCTCACAAGGCTCACACAGACACACACACACAGGCATACAGACTCACACAGGCTCACACAGACACACACACACACAGCCTCACAAGGCTCACCCAGACAGACACAGACACACACACAGGCATACAGATTCACACAGGATCACACAGACATACACATACACACAGCCTCACAAGTCTCACACAGACACACACACACACAGCCTCACAAGTCTCACACAGACACACACACACACAGCCTCACAAGTCTCACACAGACACACACACACAGGCTCACAGACTCACACAAGCTCACAGGCTCACAAGGAACACAGCCTCACACTGGCACACACTCACACAGGCTCACACAGACACACACACACACATAGCCTCACAAGGCTCACACAGGGTCATAGACTCACACAGGCTCACAGGCTCACAGAGGCTCACAGAGGCTCACAGGCTCACAGAGGCTCACAGACTCATAGGCTCACACAGGCTCACACAGGCTCATAGGCTCACACATGTACAAAGGCTCACACAGGCACACAGAGGCACAAAGGCTCACACAGGCTCATAGAGGCACATACAGGTTCACACAGGCTCATAGGCTCACAGAGGTTCACAGAGGCTCATAGGCTCACACAGGCACACACACACACACAGAGCCTCACAAGGCTCACACACACACACACACACAGGCTCACAGCCTCACAGAGACACACAGGCCCACAGGTTTACACAGGCTCACACAGGCACACAGACTCACACAGGAACACAAGCTAACATGGGCACACACTCACAAAGGCTCACAGAGGAACACACTGGCTCACAAGACACAGGCTCATACAGGCACACAGGCTCACAGGTTCACACAGGCTCACACAGGCTCACAGGCTCACAAGGCTCACACACACACACACACAGCCTCACAAAGTGCACGCAGACACACAGGCACAAAGGCTCACACAGGCTCACAGAGGCTCACAGATTCATAGGCTCACACATGTACAAAGGCTCATACAGGCACACAGACTCACAGAAGCTCACACAGGCTCACACAGGCTCATAGGCTCACACATGTACAAAGGCTCACACAGGCACACAGAGGCACAAAGGCTCACACAGGCTCATAGAGGCACATACAGGTTCACACAGGCTCATAGGCTCACAGAGGTTCACAGAGGCTCATAGGCTCACACAGGCACACACACACACACAGAGCCTCACAAGGCTCACACACACACACACACACAGGCTCACAGCCTCACAGAGACACACAGGCCCACAGGTTTACACAGGCTCACACAGGCACACAGACTCACACAGGAACACAAGCTAACATGGGCACACACTCACAAAGGCTCACAGAGGAACACACTGGCTCACAAGACACAGGCTCATACAGGCACACAGGCTCACAGGTTCACACAGGCTCACACAGGCTCACAGGCTCACAAGGCTCACACACACACACACACAGCCTCACAAAGTGCACGCAGACACACAGGCACAAAGGCTCACACAGGCTCACAGAGGCTCACAGATTCATAGGCTCACACATGTACAAAGGCTCATACAGGCACACAGACTCACAGAAGCTCACACAGGCTCACACAGGCTCATAGGCTCACACATGTACAAAGGCTCACACAGGCACACAGAGGCACAAAGGCTCACACAGGCTCATAGAGGCACATACAGGTTCACACAGGCTCATAGGCTCACAGAGGTTCACAGAGGCTCATAGGCTCACACAGGCACACACACACACACAGAGCCTCACAAGGCTCACACACACACACACACACAGGCTCACAGCCTCACAGAGACACACAGGCCCACAGGTTTACACAGGCTCACACAGGCACACAGACTCACACAGGAACACAAGCTAACATGGGCACACACTCACAAAGGCTCACAGAGGAACACACTGGCTCACAAGACACAGGCTCATACAGGCACACAGGCTCACAGGTTCACACAGGCTCACACAGGCTCACAGGCTCACAAGGCTCACACACACACACACACAGCCTCACAAAGTGCACGCAGACACACAGGCACAAAGGCTCACACAGGCTCACAGAGGCTCACAGATTCATAGGCTCACACATGTACAAAGGCTCATACAGGCACACAGACTCACAGAAGCTCACACAGGCTCACACAGGCTCATAGGCTCACACATGTACAAAGGCTCACACAGGCACACAGAGGCACAAAGGCTCACACAGGCTCATAGAGGCACATACAGGTTCACACAGGCTCATAGGCTCACAGAGGTTCACAGAGGCTCATAGGCTCACACAGGCACACACACACACACAGAGCCTCACAAGGCTCACACACACACACACACACACTCACAAAGTGCACGCAGACACACAGGCACAAAGGCTCACACAGGCTCACAGAGGCTCACAGATTCATAGGCTCACACATGTACAAAGGCTCATACAGGCACACAGACTCACAGAAGCTCACACAGGCTCACACAGGCTCATAGGCTCACACATGTACAAAGGCTCACACAGGCACACAGACGCACAAAGGCTCACACAGGCTCATAGAGGCACATACAGGTTCACACAGGCTCATAGGCTCACAGAGGTTCACAGAGGCTCATAGGCTCACACAGGCACACACACACACACAGAGCCTCACAAGGCTCACACACACACACACACACAGGCTCACAGCCTCACAGAGACACACAGGCCCACAGGTTTACACAGGCTCACACAGGCACACAGACTCACACAGGAACACAAGCTAACATGGGCACACACTCACAAAGGCTCACAGAGGAACACACTGGCTCACAAGACACAGGCTCATACAGGCACACAGGCTCACAGGTTCACACAGGCTCACACAGGCTCACAGGCTCACAAGGCTCACACACACACACACACAGCCTCACAAAGTGCACGCAGACACACAGGCACAAAGGCTCACACAGGCTCACAGAGGCTCACAGATTCATAGGCTCACACATGTACAAAGGCTCATACAGGCACACAGACTCACAGAAGCTCACACAGGCTCACACAGGCTCATAGGCTCACACATGTACAAAGGCTCACACAGGCACAAAGGCACACACAGGCTCACACAGGCTCACAGAGGCACACAGGCTCACACAGGCTCACAGAGGCTGACACAGGCACACAGGCTCACACAGGCTCACACAGGCTCACAGAGGCACACAGGCTCACACAGGCTCACAGAGGCTGACACAGGCACACAGGCTCACAAAGGCTCACAGAGGCGCACACAGGCACACAAAGGCACACACAGGCTCATACAGGCACACACAGGCTCACACAGGCTCACACAGGCTCACAGAGGCTGACACAGGCACACAGGCTCACACAGGCTCACAGAGGCGCACACAGGCTCACAGAGGCGCACACAGGCTCATACAGGCTCACACAGGCTCACAGGCTCACGCAGGCTCACAGAGGCACACACAGGCTCACACAGGCTCATAGGCTCACACAGGCTCATAGGCTCACATAGGCTCACAGGCTCACACAGGCTCACAGAGGCACACAGGCTCACAGAGGCTCACAGAGGCTGATACAGGCACACAGGCACACAGGCTCACACAGGCACACAGGCTCACACAGGTACACAGGCTCACAGGTTCACAGACTCACAGGTTTACACAGGCTCACACAGGCACACAGACTCACAAGGAACACAGCCTTACAAGGCTCACACAGACACACACAGGCACACAGGCACATAGGCTCACACAGGCACACAGCCTCACAAGGAACACACAGACACACACACAGGCTCACAGCCTCACACAAACACACAGGCTCACAGGTTTACACAGGCTCACACAGGCACACAGACTCACACAGGAACACAAGCTAACATGGGCACACACTCACAAAGGCTCACAGAGGAACACCGGCTCACAAGACATAGGCTCACAGAGGCACAGAGACCCACAAACACTCACATAGGCTCACACAACACACACACACACACACACACAGCCTCACAAAGCTCACACAGACACACAGGCTCATACAGGCACACAGGCTCAGAGGTTCACACAGGCTTACACAGGCTCACACACAACACAGACACATAGCTTCACAAGGGTCACACAGACACACAGGCTCATACAGGCACACAGGCTCACAGGTTCACACAGGCTCACACAAGCTCACAGGCTCACAAGGCTCACACATACACACATACACACACACACAGCCTCACAAGGCTCACACAGACACACAGGATCACACAGGCTCACACAGACACACAGGCTCACAAGGAACACAGGCTCACATGAGCCTAGAGGTTCACAGAGGCACACAGGCTCACACAGGCTCACAGAGGCACACAGAGGTTCACAGGCACACAGGCACACAGATTCACACAAGGACACAGACTCACACAGGCTGACAGACTCACACAGGCTGACAGACTCACACAGGCACAAAGGCTCACATGGGCCCAGAGGCTCACAGAGGCACACAGGCTCACACAGGCTCACAGAGGCACACAGACTCACACAGGCTCACAGAGGTTCACAGAGGCCCACACAGACTCATACAGGCACACAGACTCACACAAACACAGACTCACACAGGCACACAGAGGTTCACAGGCACACAGGCACACAGATTCACACAAGGACACAGACTCACACAGGCTGACAGACTCACACAGGCTGACAGACTCACACAGGCACAAAGGCTCACATGGGCCCAGAGGCTCACAGAGGCACACAGGCTCACACAGGCTCACAGAGGCACACAGGCTCACACAGGCTCACAGAGGCTGACACAGGCACACAGGCTCACAGAGGTTCACAGAGGTGCACACAGACTCATACAGGCTCACACAGGCTCACACAGGCTCACAGAGGCACACAGACTCACACAGGCTCACAGAGGCACACAGACTCACACAGGCTGACACAGGCACACAGGCTCACACAGGCTCACACAGGCTCACAGAGGCACACAGGCTCACACAGGCTCACAGAGGCTCACAGACGCACACAGGCTCACAGAGGCTCACAGAGGCTGATACAGGCACACAGGCACACAGGCTCACACAGGCACACAGGCTCACACAGGTACACAGGCTCACAGGTTCACAGACTCACAGGTTTACACAGGCTCACACAGGCACACAGACTCACAAGGAACACAGCCTTACAAGGCTCACACAGACACACACAGGCACACAGGCACATAGGCTCACACAGGCACACAGCCTCACAAGGAACACACAGACACACACACAGGCTCACAGCCTCACACAAACACACAGGCTCACAGGTTTACACAGGCTCACACAGGCACACAGACTCACACAGGAACACAAGCTAACATGGGCACACACTCACAAAGGCTCACAGAGGAACACCGGCTCACAAGACATAGGCTCACAGAGGCACAGAGACCCACAAACACTCACATAGGCTCACACAACACACACACACACACACACACAGCCTCACAAAGCTCACACAGACACACAGGCTCATACAGGCACACAGGCTCAGAGGTTCACACAGGCTTACACAGGCTCACACACAACACAGACACATAGCTTCACAAGGGTCACACAGACACACAGGCTCATACAGGCACACAGGCTCACAGGTTCACACAGGCTCACACAAGCTCACAGGCTCACAAGGCTCACACATACACACATACACACACACACAGCCTCACAAGGCTCACACAGACACACAGGATCACACAGGCTCACACAGACACACAGGCTCACAAGGAACACAGGCTCACATGAGCCTAGAGGTTCACAGAGGCACACAGGCTCACACAGGCTCACAGAGGCACACAGAGGTTCACAGGCACACAGGCACACAGATTCACACAAGGACACAGACTCACACAGGCTGACAGACTCACACAGGCTGACAGACTCACACAGGCACAAAGGCTCACATGGGCCCAGAGGCTCACAGAGGCACACAGGCTCACACAGGCTCACAGAGGCACACAGACTCACACAGGCTCACAGAGGTTCACAGAGGCCCACACAGACTCATACAGGCACACAGACTCACACAAACACAGACTCACACAGGCACACAGAGGTTCACAGGCACACAGGCACACAGATTCACACAGGCACACGGGCTCACACAGGCTCACAGAGGCACACAGGCTCACAGAGGCACACAGGCTCACACAGGCACACAGGCTCACACAGGCACACAGGCTCACACAGGCACACAGGCTCACACAGGCACACAGGCTCACACAGGCACACAGGCTCACACAGGCTCACAGGCTCACACAGGCACACAGGCTCACACAGGCACACAGGCTCACACAGGCACACAGGCTCACACAGGCACACAGGCTCACACAGGCACACAGGCTCACACAGGCACACAGGCTCACACAGGCACACAGGCTCACACAGGCACACAGGCTCACACAGGCACACAGGCTCACACAGGCACACAGGCTCACACAGGCACACAGGCTCACACAGGCACACAGGCTCACACAGGCACACAGGCTCACACAGGCACACAGGCTCACACAGGCACACAGGCTCACACAGGCACACAGGCTCACACAGGCACACAGGCTCACACAGGCACACAGGCTCACACAGGCACACAGGCTCACACAGGCACACAGGCTCACACAGGCACACAGGCTCACACAGGCACACAGGCTCACACAGGCACACAGGCTCACACAGGCACACAGGCTCACACAGGCACACAGGCTCACACAGGCACACAGGCTCACACAGGCACACAGGCTCACACAGGCACACAGGCTCACACAGGCACACAGGCTCACACAGGCACACAGGCTCACACAGGCACACAGGCTCACACAGGCACACAGGCTCACACAGGCACACAGGCTCACACAGGCACACAGGCTCACACAGGCACACAGGCTCACACAGGCACACAGGCTCACACAGGCACACAGGCTCACACAGGCACACAGGCTCACACAGGCACACAGGCTCACACAGGCACACAGGCTCACACAGGCACACAGGCTCACACAGGCACACAGGCTCACACAGGCACACAGGCTCACACAGGCACACAGGCTCACACAGGCACACAGGCTCACACAGGCACACAGGCTCACACAGGCACACAGGCTCACACAGGCACACAGGCTCACACAGGCACACAGGCTCACACAGGCACACAGGCTCACACAGGCACACAGGCTCACACAGGCACACAGGCTCACACAGGCACACAGGCTCACACAGGCACACAGGCTCACACAGGCTCACAGACTCACACAGGCACACAGGCTCACACAGGCACACAGGCTCACACAGGCACACAGGCTCACACAGGCACACAGGCTCACACAGGCACACAGGCTCACACAGGCACACAGGCTCACACAGGCACACAGGCTCACACAGGCACACAGGCTCACACAGGCACACAGGCTCACACAGGCACACAGGCTCACACAGGCACACAGGCTCACACAGGCACACAGGCTCACACAGGCACACAGGCTCACACAGGCACACAGGCTCACACAGGCACACAGGCTCACACAGGCACACAGGCTCACACAGGCACACAGGCTCACACAGGCACACAGGCTCACACAGGCACACAGGCTCACACAGGCACACAGGCTCACACAGGCACACAGGCTCACACAGGCACACAGGCTCACACAGGCACACAGGCTCACACAGGCACACAGGCTCACACAGGCACACAGGCTCACACAGGCACACAGGCTCACACAGGCACACAGGCTCACACAGGCACACAGGCTCACACAGGCACACAGGCTCACACAGGCACACAGGCTCACACAGGCACACAGGCTCACACAGGCACACAGGCTCACACAGGCACACAGGCTCACACAGGCACACAGGCTCACACAGGCACACAGGCTCACACAGGCACACAGGCTCACACAGGCACACAGGCTCACACAGGCACACAGGCTCACACAGGCACACAGGCTCACACAGGCACACAGGCTCACACAGGCACACAGGCTCACACAGGCACACAGGCTCACACAGGCACACAGGCTCACACAGGCACACAGGCTCACACAGGCACACAGGCTCACACAGGCACACAGGCTCACACAGGCACACAGGCTCACACAGGCACACAGGCTCACACAGGCACACAGGCTCACACAGGCACACAGGCTCACACAGGCACACAGGCTCACACAGGCACACAGGCTCACACAGGCTCACAGACTCACACAGGCACACAGGCTCACATAGGCACACAGACTCACACAGGCACACAGGCTCACACAGGCACACAGGCTCACACAGGCGCACAGGCTCACACAGGCACACGGGCTCACACAGGCTCACAGAGGCACACGGGCTCACACAGGCACACGGGCTCACACAGGCACACGGGCTCACACAGGCTCACAGAGGCACACAGGCTCACAGAGGCACACAGGCTCACACAGGCACACAGGCTCACACAGGCACACAGGCTCACACAGGCACACAGGCTCACACAGGCACACAGGCTCACACAGGCACACAGGCTCACACAGGCACACAGGCTCACACAGGCACACAGGCTCACACAGGCACACAGGCTCACACAGGCACACAGGCTCACACAGGCACACAGGCTCACACAGGCACACAGGCTCACACAGGCACACAGGCTCACACAGGCACACAGGCTCACACAGGCACACAGGCTCACACAGGCACACAGGCTCACACAGGCACACAGGCTCACACAGGCACACAGGCTCACACAGGCACACAGGCTCACACAGGCACACAGGCTCACACAGGCACACAGGCTCACACAGGCACACAGGCTCACACAGGCACACAGGCTCACACAGGCACACAGGCTCACACAGGCACACAGGCTCACACAGGCACACAGGCTCACACAGGCACACAGGCTCACACAGGCACACAGGCTCACACAGGCACACAGGCTCACACAGGCACACAGGCTCACACAGGCACACAGGCTCACACAGGCACACAGGCTCACACAGGCACACAGGCTCACACAGGCACACAGGCTCACACAGGCACACAGGCTCACACAGGCACACAGGCTCACACAGGCACACAGGCTCACACAGGCACACAGGCTCACACAGGCACACAGGCTCACACAGGCACACAGGCTCACACAGGCACACAGGCTCACACAGGCACACAGGCTCACACAGGCACACAGGCTCACACAGGCACACAGGCTCACACAGGCACACAGGCTCACACAGGCACACAGGCTCACACAGGCACACAGGCTCACACAGGCACACAGGCTCACACAGGCACACAGGCTCACACAGGCACACAGGCTCACACAGGCACACAGGCTCACACAGGCACACAGGCTCACACAGGCTCACAGGCTCACACAGGCACACAGACTCACACAGGCGCACAGGCTCACACAGGCGCACAGGCTCACAGAGGGTCACAGACTCACACAGGCTCACACAGGCTCACAGGCTCACATAGACACACAAGCTCACAGAGGCTCACAGGCTCACAGAGGCACACAAACTCACACAGGCACACAGGCTCACATAGGCTCACAGACTCACACAGGCACACAGGCTCACACAGGCACACAGGCTCACACAGGCTCACAGGCTCACACAGGCACACAGGCTCACAGGCTCACATAGACACACAAGCTCACACAGGCTCACATAGGCTCACAGACTCACACAGGCACACAGGCTCACACAGGCACACAGGCTCACTCAGGCACACTGACTTAGTAGACATGCCGGGCACTGAGGCCAGTCACAGGTGCAGGAGTCCGGTGTGGGGCCCTGAGGCGCCCGAGTGAGAGCCCTGGGCAGCCCGCAGAGGTCAGGCCTGCCCCAGGCATCACCCTGGCACTCACAGCGACACCCGCTCAGACTGGGCCACACTTTGTTAGGGCTGAGCCTGGACTGGGTCCAGACACGGATTTGGGGCTCCCCGCCACCCAGAGCCCCACAGACCCCAGTCCGTGCTACAGCCAGGGGGTGGTGTGTGCACGTGTGAGTCTGGGCCTGGACTCACTCACTCACACTCTTCACAGCCACACGCAGGAAGCTGGCCGCCAGCCCCATGAGGCTGAGCTCCCCGGGCCATGGTCCAGCTGCCCTGGGCCTGAGTCCCCGGCTGCTGGGCCGGCCACCTCTCAGAGGGCCCCGTGTTGATCCTCGTAGCATCTGTGCCCTGGGCATCGTTCTAGAGCCCACAGCTGGCCACATCCCCGTTGCTCTCGGGGTGAACCTGGCCGGCCCTGCCCTCTCCTAGCCAGCTTGTCTTGCTTCAGAAAAGCGGGAACGTTAGGTTTCTCGAGTCGGGTACTTTGGCGCCCCTCCCCGCCCACAGAGGCACACAGCGGGTGGGTCTGCTCTGCTGGTGGAAGCGACCCCACCTTGGCTCTGCCCTTTGCCATTTCACCTCCTGGATTACAGGGCCCTTCCCTCAGCAGCGGCCGGTCCGGGGAGGACGGGCAGCCAACAGGCAGAACCCAAATGGCGTCTCTCCCGTCAGGCTGTGACCCGTGCAGGGAGGCTGAGGGCTCTGCTCTGAGGCGCCTCGTGCAGGGCAGGGCTGGGGCTGATGATACACGCAGATCGAGGCCTTGGCCCACATGTGTGCACGTGTGAGAGCTTGAGAAACGGTTCCGGGGTCCCCCAGCCCCTCCACCCTCAATGCGGGTCCTCAGGGCAGCAGCCACGCTCCCGGAATCCCGGCCCCCCCAGATCCCCTCGAAGGCCCAGCCTCCCTCCCCAGGCAGGGACCTAACTCCTGCCACACGGGGACTCCCAGCCGGAGGGGTCAAGACTGCTGACCAGGACAGGTGTCCCCTCTCCCGTCCCCCAAGCACCAGTCTCACTGCGGGCCCAGCGCCCCTGAATTCTCCAAACACTGCCCTCAGTGGGCACGTAGCTCCAGCGCAGGCAGAGCAGCCCCCAGTTACCCAGGGCCGAGCGGTGACCGAGTGCCGCCTGTGAGCTCAGCCCGGCAGGGGTCGGGGTCCAGGCTGAGCCTGGGGCTGGGGTCCGCGGGACCTAGGGCCGGGCTCGGGGGAGCCCAGGGCTGGGCTCAGGGCCGGCGTGCCCTCTGGCCACTCCCTGTCTTGCTGAAAGCAACCCCGGGAGCTGGACCTCCAGCCCCTGAACACACTGGACTCGGCTGCCCCTGTGTGGCCACTGGCAGCATTGCATGCACTGGACCGCAGGAGGCTTTGCCCAGGCCCCAGGCCCTGCCGGGCAGGAGCAGAGGCAGGGGGCAGCAGCCGTGGCCAGCACCACCTGGAGGTGGGAATCCAGGTTCACCCTGGAGCCCAGTGAGGGTGTGCACCCTGGACCCCGTGCCCACCCCACGTCCTTGCAGTGCAGGTGAGCTCTGGGTTCCTTGGAACAGCCTTGAGGGAAGGGGCACACGGGGAGCCAGACACAGCCGGGGCCTGTGCCCGGGCACCTGCGTTGTCGGGTGTGTGCGCAGCAGGTGTGTCCGCAGCCCTGAGGGCTGCAGGCCCAGCCCGGGGCCAAGGGCACAGCCCAAGGGTCGCACTCTGCTCCCTGGTCCGCCAGAAGCTGCTCTGTCACTGCCGTTTGTGGGGATGCCCCCTGTGTGCCCGTGAGGTGACATCCAGGCCCCACCCTGCAGCCCGTCCCACGGTGCAGCAGGTCTTGGGCAAGTGGTCATGTCGGGTGTCCCTGAGGCGAGGCTCGGTGCCCCCTGGGGTCCATTCTGCACCTCTGCCGCTCTGTCAAACCTGGGGCATCAGAACCCTCCGCACAGCCCTGGGGCTCTGGGCAGGGCCTCTGTGGGCACTGTGTGGGAAGTCTGGGACTGAGTCAGGGGGGCGGGGGTCCCCCTGGAGCTGCACCGGGGCCAGAGCTCAGAGCTGCTTTTGGGGCCGGGCCAGGACTTGGTTCTGAGTGAGCAGGTCCATCACAGACGTGCAGACCAACCAGCTCTCCTGCATGGACCACAGGCAGTGACTGCCCAGCAGCATGCCAGGGGCTGCCACCAGACCCAGGCCCGAGCCCATCTGCGACAGGGCAGGACCAAGCCTGCATCTGGGTCTGGGACCTGGGTGGGCCCCGGTCTATATCAGGGCCGGGGGGCGGGTTCTGAATGGATGCTGTGGTGGCCAGCGAGAGGTGGGCAGCTGAGCGGAGCACTGCCCTGGCAGGCACAAGCCTCGCTCCCTGAGCTCCTGGGGCACTCAGCCCTCAGCCTCAAAGAATGCGCGGGACAGACCTGAGGACGGAAGCCCACTACGAAAATCACAAGGAAGAAAACAAGAAGCCAACTGTCGTTTCCTGTGACATGAGGAACCACAGAGGCAGACCCCGGGGGAGAGGAAAAGCCAGTTATCAGAACCATCAGACACAGGGGAAGCATCTGGGGTGGTTTTCTAAAGAGAATGCACTCGAGCACATTACAAAATAAGGTGAAAGTTTGAGATAAACCAAGAGATTTGAAAAAATCTCCTAGAACTGAAAAAGGTTTGACAAGGAAGTCAAAACAGACAAAACAGATAGCACACAGGACCCAGCCAGAGCGAGGATTCCTGTTGGAGGAGAAGTAAGGCAGCAGGGGGTTTTCCCAGTGGGTGAAGAACCCATCTGCCATGGAGGAGTCACAGGAGACGCAGGTTCGATCCCTGGGTCGAGAAAACCCCCTGGAGGAGGGCATGGCAACCGACTCCAGTGTTCTTGCCTGGAGAATCCCACAGACAGGGGAGCCTGGCAGGCTACAGTCCTTGGGGTCACAAAGAGTCAGACAGGACCGAAGCGACAGAGCTCGTAAGGCAGCAGAGATCCCAGGCAAGAGGACGTGGGACAGCAGCACCGGCCACCCCACGTGACTCATCTCCCAAAGGAGTGGGGGTGCAAGAGGCCAGGGCCCAGAGTGGCCCAGAAGAGAGGAGACAGGGCTCGGCACACTCGAGACCCCAGCAGACCCCATCAGGACAGGGTTGGGCCCGCTTGGGCTGTTGTGATCAGCACCAGACTCCAGGCAGCAGAAAGCGGACTGCACCTCCCAGTCCTGGAGGCCAGAGGGCTGAGACCAAGGTGGGGCGCTGGGCTCCGCCCGAGGCTGTGGCCTGTAGACACGTCCTCTCCCAGGCACCCCCAGGGCCTGTCTGTGTCCTCACGTCCTCCTCTTAGGGGAACACCAGCCAGACTGGGTTGGGGACCCCCAGGGACTGCATCTCAACTCGATTACCTCCATAAAGGCCCATCTCCAAGTTCAGCACAATCTGAGCTCCTGGAGGTTAGGGCTGCAACATCCGAATTTGGGCAGACACAGTTCCCTCCATAACATCAAATAAAAACAAAATGCAATTCCTGACACACTGAGGAGGACAAACCGGGTGCCCTGTGACAATCTGGAGGGATGGGAGGGGGGAGCTCAGGAGGAAGGGGATGCGGTTTCGCCCGTGGCCGATTAGTGTCTATGGAGAGAAACAACATCACCATATTGTAAAGCAACTATCCTCAAATTAAAATAAATGCATTGCTTAAAAAAAGAAAATGGAAGATTTTAGAAGCAGGTGGCCAGGCACGCCGGGCAGGGCAGGCTATGGCTGCTGGGCAGGGCTCCAGGCCTCAGGTCACAGCGGCAGGTCCAGTCTGGACTCGCTCCTACACCAGGTCCGCTCCCAGCAGTGACCCCAGGGCGAGACTCGGGGGCCCCCTGGTGGCCATTCTGCATCATCACATGCACATGTGGACACAAGGGTGTTTACACTGTGGGGTCTAACTGTTTGCTCCTTGGAAGAAAAGCTATGACCAGCCTAGTGAAGTGAAGTGAAATCGCTCAGTCGTGTCCGATTCTTTGCGACCCGTGGACTGTAGCCCACCAGGCTCCTCCGTCCATGGGACTCTCCAGGCAAGAGTACTGGAGTGGGTTGCCATTTCCTTCTCCAGGGGATCTTCCCGACCCAGGGATTGAACCCAGGTCTCCCACATTGCAGGCAGATGCTTTAACCTCTGCGCCACCAGGGAAGCCCATATGACCAGCCTAGACAGCATATTAAAAAGCAGAAACATTACATTGCCAGAAAAGGTCTGTCTAGGCAAAGCTATGGTTTTTCTAGTAGTCATGTATGGATGTGAGAGTTGGGCCATAAAGAAAGCTGAGCCCCGAAGAACTGATGCTTTTGGGTCTGTGGGGTTGGAGAAGACACTTTTTTTTCTGTAGTTTCTTTTTTTTTTTTTTTTTACTTTATAATATTGTATTGGTTTCGTCATACATTGACATGAATTCCCCCACAGGTGCACACGTGTTCCCCATCCTGAACCCCCTCCCACCTCCCTCCCCATCCCATCCCTCGGGGTCATCCCAGTGCACCAGCCCCGAGCGCCCTGCGTCACGCAGCAGGCCCGGACTGGCGATTTGTTTCACATATGTCAATATACATGTTTCGATGCCATTCTCCCAAGTTATCCCACCTTCGTCCTCTCCCACAGAGTCCACAAGACTGTTCTATATATCTGTATCTCTTTGGAGAAGATTCTTGAGAGTCCCTTGGACAGAAAGGAGATCCAACCAGTCAATCCTAAAGGAAATCAGTCCTGAATATTCATTGGAAGGACTGGTGCTGAAGCTGAAGCCAATTGTCTGGCCACCTGATATGAAGAACTGACTCACTTGAAAAGACCCTGATGCTGGGAAAGATTGAAGGTGGGAGGAGAAGGGGACGACAGAGGATGAGATGGTTGGATGGCATCACCGACTAGATGGACCTGAGTTTGGGCAGGCTCCAGGAATTCGTGATGGACAGGGAGGCCTGGCGTGCTGCAGCCCATGGGGTCGCAAAGAGTGGGACACGACTGAGCGCCTGAGCAACTGAACTGCACTGTGAGGTCTAATGCAATAGACCGAGGGGTCCCAGGGCAGCCCCTCCTGGCACACGGACCACCGTCTGGGCATTCCTCTAGACCTCACTGTGTACAATAAATGCCCTGAGTCCACACTGACATAACCACTTAATGGATTCAGAGTAAGGCATTGAATGAAAAAATTAAAATGGGAGAGAAGAGCCAGCTCTCCCTGCAGAAGAACTCCACACCTACGGAGATGCTCCCCTCCCCCAAGCGGAGGGCAGCAGCCCCGCACCCCGCGCCTGCGCCGCCTGTCTACCAACCCTAAGCGCAGACGGCGGGTAGGGTGCCGCCGCTCGCCGGTCGCTGCTTCATCGAGGGACTGGAGCCCCCGTGCTCTCTCTCGAGCTGGTCTGGGGCTAGGAGCCTGCTCTCTTCACTCACACACCCCGAAGAATCTCGTGTGCAGAACTGCACACGGCCCTGTGTGCTCCCGCACGACGGGATTCACACCGACAGCGGCCCTGGTGGCCACGCCCAGCCAGCCCTCAGCTCTAGAGTCTCCGGCAAGGGCCACAGACTTGGACGGGAGCACGTGGTGTGTGTGTGAGAGTGCCTGTGTTCACACGTGTGTAGCCCTAGCTCCACCCACCGAGCGGTCCCAGGAACAGCGATAAGTACATAAGGGGGAGCCGGGGAGCAGCCCACGGTTCCGCCTGATGCCCCTGCGGTTTGTAGGATCGGCGGGCTCTCACTGTGGACGGACGGGCCGCGTCGTCCTGGGGTCCGGCCTTGCAGCTGGGACTTTGGGCCTATGGACGGACCCCTTTGCGAAGGGGTCCGGGCGGCCCGGGGGCGGGCGTGGGGAGTCACCCTGCCCTTCGCGCCGCCACGGAGCACAGGCAAAGGCCGCTGGGCCGGGGCGGGGGCGGTCAGCAGCAAGGGGCAGCGAGAGCGGCCTGGGTCCCTTCAGTCCGCAACCAGCGAAAGCGCCCCAGCTGCCCGACGCACGGAGGCACCGGAGGGGTCTAGCTGCGCGTCTAGGCGGGCCGGACACGGCGAGCCCGGGCAGCTGGGGGCGGAGCCGGAGCGCCGGGCGGCCCCGCAGCCCGGGACCCTCCCCGCCCCTCGGCCGCCTCCGCGGCAGAGCCGGGGCCCCCGCGTCCGTCTCCCCGCAGCAGCGGCGGGGAGCAGCGGGGCAAAGCCCACCCTCCCCGGGCCCCAAGTGCTGACGCCGGAGACGCTGGCAGCAGCGGGGCACCCACGACCCCGAAGGCACAAAGGGCAAAGACGGGGCTCCAGCGACCCCCCGACAGAGGCGGCGGCGGCGCCTCCCTGGCAGAACCGAGCCCGCGGGCGCCGAGGCCAGAGACCTGCGCTGCGCCGCCTGCCGGACGGAAGGGAGGGCTCCGATCCAAACCACCGCCGGGGCTTCCCTGGGGCTCTGCGGGCAGAGTCAGCCCGCAGAGCTGAAGACCCGGGTTCGATCCCTGGATAGGGATGACCCCCTGGAGAAGGGAACGGCTACCCACTCCAGTCTGCTGGCCTGGAGAATTCCGTGGACTGTACAGTCCATGGGGTCGCAAAGAGTCAGACACGACTGAGCGCCTTTCACACCACTTGGAAGGTGCCAGCCAGGAACCCCCATTCCCCCTCCCAGTACCGAGAAGAAGCCGAGACATTGTGCCACAGAGAGAAGACGATTCTCCAGAAACCAAGCTTAAAGTCACGGAGTATGGAGAGTTAACTGACGGGCAAGTCACACAGCTGTCACGGAGACTCGGCAAGCCACAGGAAACTCAGAGGGTCACTTCAGTGAGCTCAGAAATGAATTTAATGAACGCAAGAGATAATTCACTAGGAAGATTAGAACTTTAGTGAAAAACTAACCAAACAGCAGCGCTGGAGCTGAAGAATTCAGTCAATGAGATGAAAGACGCATTAGAAAGCGCTTGAAACGGAGCAGCCTGCGTGGAAAGAATTAGTGAGCTCAAAGGTTGAAACCTGGAAATGTCGCCAAAAAGGCAGAGGCTCCGTGAGCTCCAGCTGACTCTTTAGGAAGAGCAAGGCGAGGGTGAGGGAATCCCACAGGGACAAGCAAGAGGGGAGGGGCAGGGTGTTTATTTAAGGAAACCATAGCTGGGCGTTCCCTGGCAGTCCAGTAGCTAACTCTCCGCACTTTCACTACCCCAAGCCCAGGTTTGATACCTGGTCCGGGAACTAAGATCCCACAAGGCACTTGGTGCAGCCAAGAAAGAAAGAAAAGAATAGCTGAGAACGTCCCAAACCTGGGAAGAAACCAGGTACACAAGTCCATGAAGCTGAGAGAACACCCAATTGCCTCAACACAAAAAGACCTTCCAAGCTCCTTATATAAAAATTGTCAAAAGCCACTGACAAAATTTTAAAGACAGCCAGAAAAAAAGATGGTCACCTACAAAGGAACCCCCTTAGGCTGCCGGCAGATTCATCAGCAGAAACCCTACTGGCCAGGAGAGAATGGAATGGCATTCTCAAGAGACCAGAAAGTTCCGCTATCCGGCAAAGGTGTCATTCAGACACGGAGGAGAAATAAAGTCTTCCGCAGACAGACAGAAGCTGAGACAGTCCATCACTAGCCCTGCCTCAGAAGAGCTGCTGGAACGAAAAGGCAGGAGCGCACAGAACTGAGCGAGGGGGCGAACAGACAGGCAGAGGCCTGCAGCCCCTCGGCAGCGCGGGCTCTGAAGCGCTCTGCCACAGCATGAAAGACAAGGGGCAGGCGGAGAAAGACCTGCGGCCGCTGCAGCCGGACACGCAGCCCGCGCCTGAGAGCGGCGCTCCGAGGCGCCGGAAGTACGCGGGGCGGGGGCGGGCCCGTCTGGCAGATGGAAATAGATGTTGTCTGCAGAAGGAGGACTGTCTCCTCTGTGAGGCGTTTCATACAAACCTCAGGGCGGCCACAAGACATGCACTGAGAGCAGAGGCAAGAGACATCAAAGAGGAAAACGAGAGAAAATCCAGAAGCCCCGAACCTAGACGGCAGAGAGAATGCAAGGGGAAAGCGGGGGAGACTGTTCTAGGCTGCTTTCGGTCGTGTCTGACTCTGCGGCCCTCTGGACTGCAGCCTGCCTGCCCGTGGGGTTCTCCAGGCGAGAATGCTGGAGTGGGGTGCCGTGTCCTCCTCCAGGGGATCCCGCCCCCCAGGGATCAAACCCGCGCCTCTTGTGTCTTCTGCATTGGCAGGCAGGTTCTTTACCACTGAGCCCCCAGGAAAGCCCCAGTGGAGAGACTTCGCAGCCATAAGACAAAAGGAAAAGAGCAGCCCTCAGCTACCAACGATCACCCTCAACATTAATGGACTGAACTCCCTGATGAAATGACACAGCGTGCCCAGACGGATTCAAAAACAAAGCCCAGCTATGTGCTGCCTCCAGAGACAGCTCAGCTCTGCAGACAGACGGGCCCAAGGGAAAGGGACGGGACTTGAACCCTGAGCACGGCCAAACGAAACTGCGTGCACTGCACTCGCATCACACAAGAGACTTCAAGCCAAAACGCGACGAGGGACAAAGATGGACTCTAGAGGATGATAAAAGGGACAGCCCATCAAGGAGACGTAACAGTCGGGATGCCCCTAGTGGCCCAGGGGCTAAGAATCTGCCTTGCAAGGGGAGGCGGTTTCAGCCCTGGGTCTGGGCAGGTCCCACACACCACATGGCACCTAAGGCTGAGCACCGTGAGTGTGCACCCCGGGCTCTGGAGCCCACACACCGCCAGCAAGACCCTAACACAGAAGCATCAGGATCTAT
The DNA here is from genome assembly GCA_006410535.1 of Litocranius walleri. NCBI lineage: Eukaryota > Metazoa > Chordata > Mammalia > Artiodactyla > Bovidae > Litocranius > Litocranius walleri. Next base: position 4,244,689 of record SJYG01000171.1, on the reverse strand, counting down.
GAAGCAATCATCAGGGGACCAACGGGGCGGGGGGGGGGTGCTGGCAGCAGTGCAGTGATCGCCGGGGACTCCCACAGCCTGCTTACATCAGCGGGCAGATCAGAAGTCAACAAGCAGACCGTGGCTGTGCTGAGTCACTGGACCAGATGGCAGACCTGTACTGAGCCGTCCAACCAAATGCAGCAGAGCACACGTCCTCCTCAAGCACACACGGCACTTCCTCAAGGCTCGAGCACGGCTCGGGACACAGAACAAGTCTCAGTAAATTTAAGAAGCATCTTTTCCAATCACAATAGCTTGAAATTAGAAATCAACTACAAGTAGAAAGCTGGAAAAATAACCAATATGCGGAGACTGAACCGCATGCTATGAAGACGCATTGGGTCAACGACCAGAGCAGAGGTTACAGGGAGGGGATGAGGGCGTGGGAACAGCAAGACGAGTAAAGGGGACCAGCTCTACGGCGACGGATGGAAACTGAATTTTTGGTGGTGAGCACGCTATAGGGTGGTGTCTTCCCCGCTGGCTCAGCAGTAAAGAATCAGGCTGCAATGCCGTGGTTGTAGGAGACCTGGGTTCGATGGCTGGGTCGGGAAGAGCCCTTGGAGAAGGTCATAGCAACCCACCCCAGTATTCTTGCCTGAAGAATCTTGTGGACAGAGGAGCCTGGCAGGCTACAGTCCATGGGGTCACACAGAGTTAGACACGACTGGAGAGGCTTAGCATGCACGCACACACGCTGTAAGGCAGACAGAAGTAGGAAAACATTGAACATATGAAACAATATTTTTTCTTTTCTATTTTTTAAATTATGAAAGTATGATAACACATTTACAGAAGACGGAAAATACAGAACAAAGTTGCCTATGGTCCCACTATATATTACAATCATTCTTTAAGTAAATAAAGTAAGATTTTTAGTTGGAGTTTCAATACCAAACTCTCAAAACTTAATAGGACGAATAGACAGGAAAGTAGAAGGGTATAGTAGGCCTGAAAAGCACTGTGAACCAATCTAACATCATTAAGATTCTAGAATTTTCACACAGCAGCAGGATACAGATGCTATTCAAATCCCCATAGACTTGAACCAGGAGACACTGGAACACATCCAGGGACGTAAAACGAAGTACAGAAATAAGCTAATGCTCCCTAGAGAAAAATAAATCTTTAGAGAGACATAACAGAGGGTCAGTGGGAGGTGTGAGCCCCGGGGGGGCTTCCAGCCCCGGACCTGAGCGACCATCGCAGCGAAAGCGAAGTGTGAGTCACTGCGTCCTGTCCGACACTTCCAACCCCCTGGGCTGCAGCCCGCCAGGCCTCTCTCTCTGTGGAGGCAAGAACACTGGAGTGGGTTGCTACTCCCTTCTCCAGGGGATCTTCCCCACCCAGGAACTGAAGCCAGGTATCCTGCATTGCAGGCAGGTTATTTACAGTCTCAGTCACTGAGGTGAGGGGACCCCAATATATGGCTGAGGTTTGGGAACTACCCAGCCGGCAGCAATCACGTTCAAGTGACCCTTCAAAGCCCTAAGGAGCCAAGAATGTCAGCCGAGCCTGAACCCCTGACCACACGCCTGGCGGGACAGTCAGTCGGACTCGGGCTGGGCTGTTTGTGATGCAGCCCGAGAGCCAGCACACGTCCCAGGCCTCGGCGAGGCTCTCCACGGGGACCGGAAGGCCCCTCCTCTCCGCGGGTGCAAAGCCAGCCTGCGGGCCACGCCGAGCAGCCTTCTCAGCATGCAGGCATCCCTGCCGCCGGCGCTGTAAGACCAGGGCCGAGGTCTCCCCTCGGATTGCTGGCTCTCTCGGGACAGACCCAGCACGTGCGTGTGCAGGTGTGGGAGCCGGAGAAGGCTCTGGGGCCCCCCAGCCCCTCTGCTCCAGTCTGAGTCCTTCACGCGGCAGCTTCCCCCCAAACCGGCAGCCCCAGACCCTCCCCGCAGGCCCACGCCACCCCCGCAGGCTCAGGCTCCCTAGCCAGGCAGGGGCCAGGCGCCCCCTCCTGCCACACCCCGAAGAAGCCGGGACGGGTGACTGTCCCCCAAGCACCAGTCTCACTGCGGGCCCAGCGGCCCTGAATTCTCCAGACGCTGCCCTCAGTGGGCACTCAGGACGCGTGCCGCCAGTGCAGCCCCCGATGACCCACGCCGTGGGGCGACCGAGCACGGCCAGTGGGCTCAGCCCGGCGAGGGTCGCGGTCCAGGCTGAACCTGGGGGTGGGGTCCGGGGGACCGAGGCTCGGGAACCTGGGCTGCTCGCTGCAGCGCCCCCTCTGGCCACTCCCGGCGTTGGTGCCGGGCAAGCCCCATGAGGAGGGCGTTGGGCCCCTGAATGTGTTGGGCTCTGCTGCCACCGTGTGGCCACGAGCAGCACTGCATGCACTGGGCCAGCAGGAGACCCGGGCGCTGGGCCGGCACGGGCAGAGGTCGGCCTGCAGCACCTGGTGATCGTGGCATCGGGTCCCATCGCTTCATGGCAAACAGATGCAGAAAAATTAGGAACAGTGACAGGCTTTATTTTCTTGAGATCCTGCGGACTGTGACTGCAGCCATGAAATTAAAAGACACTTGCTCCTGGGAAGAAAAGCTATGATAAACCTAGACAGCGTATTAAAAAACAGAGAGGTCACTTTGCCAACAAAGATCCGTCTAGTCGAACCTATGGTTTTTATGTAGTCACGTATGGATGTGAGAGTGACCATAAAGAAGGCTGGTGTTATTGTTCAGGCGCTCAGTCGTGTCTGACACTTTGCGACCCCATGGACTGCATTACGCCAGGCCTCCCTGTCCATCACCAATTCACGGAGCTCACTCAAACTCACGTCCATTCAGTCGGTGATGCCATCCAGCCATCTCATCCTCTGTCGTCCCCTTCTCCTCCTGCCCTCAATCTTTCCCACCGTCAGGATCTTTTCCAATCAGTCAGCTCTTCGCATCAGGGTGGGCAAAGTATTGGCGCTTCAGCTTCAACATCAGTCCTTGCAATGAACACCCTGGACTGATCTCCTTTAGGATGGACTGGTTGGATCTCCTTGCAGTCGAAGGGACTCTCAAGAGTCTTCTCCAACACCACAGTTCAAAACCATCAATTCTTCAGCACTCAGCTTTCTTTATAGTCCAACTCTCACATCCATGACTACTTGAAAAAATATAGCCTTGACTAGACGGACCTTTGTTGACAAAGTAACGTCTCTGCTTTTTAATATGCTGTCTAGGTTGGTCATAACTTTCCTTCCAAGGAGTAAGCGTCTTTTAATTTCATGGCTGCAATCACCATCTGCAGTGATTTGGGAGCCCAAAAAAATAAAGTCTGACACTGTTTCCACAGTTTCCCCATCTATTTGCTTTGAAGTGATGGGACTGGATGCCATGATCTTAGCTTTCTGAATGTTAAGCTTTAAGCCAACTTTTTCACTCTCCTCTTTCACTTTCATCAAGAAGCTCTTTAGTTCTTCTTCACTTTCTGCCATAAGGGTGGTGTAATCTGCATATCTGGAGAAGGCAATGGCACCCCACTCCAGTACTCTTGCCTGGAAAATCCCATGGACGGAGGAGCCTGGTGGGCTGCAGTCCATGGGATCGCTGAGTTGGACATGACTGAGCGACTTCACTTTCACTTTTCACTTTCATGCATTGGAGAAGGAAATGGCAACCCACTCCAGTGTTCTTGCCTGGAGAATCCCAGGGATGGGGNAATCCCATGGACGGAGGAGCCTGGTGGGCTGCAGTCCATGGGATCGCTGAGTTGGACATGACTGAGCGACTTCACTTTCACTTTTCACTTTCATGCATTGGAGAAGGAAATGGCAACCCACTCCAGTGTTCTTGCCTGGAGAATCCCAGGGATGGGGGAGCCTGGTGGGCTGCCATCTATGGGGTCACACAGGGTTGGACACAACTGAAGCGACTTAGCAGCAATCTGCATATCTGAGGTTATTGATATTTCTTCCAGCAATCTTGATTCCAGCTTGTGCTTCCTCCAGCCCAGCGTTTCTCATGATGTACTCTGCATAGAAGTTACATAAGCAGGGTGACAATACACAGCCTCGATGTACTCCTTTCCCTATTTGGAACCAGTCTGTTTTTCCATGTCCAGTTCTAACTGTTGCTTCCTGACCTGCATACAGACTTCTCAAGAGGCAGGTCAGGTGGTCTGGTATTCCCATCTCTTTCAGGATTGTCCACAGTTTATTGTGATACATACAGTCAAAGGCTTTAGCATAGTCAGTAAAGCAGAAATAGATGTTTTTCTGGAACTCTTGCTTTTTTGATGATTCAGCAGATATTGGCAATTTGATCTCTGGTTCCTCTGCTTTTTCTAAAACCAGCTTGAACATCTGGAAGTTCACGGTTCACGTATTGCTGAAGCCTGGCTTGGAGAATTTTGAGCATTACTTTACTAGCGTGTGAGATGAGTGCAATTGTGTGGTAGTTTGAGCATCCTTTGGCATTGCCTTTCTTTGGAATTGGAATGAAAAGTGACGTTTTCTAGTCCTGTGGCCACTGCTGAGTTTTCCAAATTTGCTGGCATATTGAGTGCAGCACTTTCACAGCATCATCTTTCAGGATTTGAAACAGCTCCACTGGAATTCCATCCCCTCCACTAGCTGCCTTATCTCTCCTTGCTATTCTTTAGAACTCTGCATTCAAATGGCTATATCTTTCCTTTTCTCCTTTGCTTTTCACATCTCTTCTTTTCACAGCTGTTTATAAAGCTTCCTCAGGCAGCCATTTTGCTTTTTTCCATTTCTTTTTCTTGGGGATGGTCTTCATCCCTGTCTCCTGTACGATGTCACGAACCTCCATCCATAGTTCATCAGGCATCTTGTCTATCAGATCTAGTCTCTTAAATGTATTTCTCACTTTCACTGTATAATCGTTAAGGGATTGGGCCCCTAAATATGTTGGGCTCTGCTGCCACCGTGTGGCCACCAGTAGCAGTGCATGCACTGGGCCCGCAGGAGGTCCTGCCCAGACCTGGGGCCCCTGGGCAGGCAGCGGGCAGAGAGCAAGGGGCAGAGGGCATGGCCTGCATCACCTGGAGATCATGGCATACAGTCACATCACTTCATGGCAAATAGATGGGGAAAAAGTTGAAACAGTGACAGACTTTATTTTCTTGGGCTCCTGCAGACAGTGACTACAGCCATGAAATTAAAAGACACTTGCTCCTGGGAAGAAAAGCTATGACCAATCTAAACAGTGTATCAAAAAACAGAGCCGTCGCTTTGTTGGAAAGGCCCGGCCCGTCAACCCTATGGTTTTTACAGTAGTCGTGTATGAATATGAGAGTTGGACCATAAAGAAGGCTGTTGTCGTTCAGGAGCTCACTCGTGTCCAGCTCATCACGACACCGCAGACTGCAGCCCACAAGCTTCTCTGTCCTTCACGGTCTCCCAGAGCTTGCTCAAACTCATGTCCATCGAGTCAGTGATGCCATCCAACCATCTCAACCTCTGTCGTCCCCTTCTCCTGCCTTCAGTCTTTCCCAGCATCAGAGTTTTTTCCAATGAGTCAGCTCTTTGCATCAGGTGGACAAAGGACTGGCGTTTCAGCTTCAGCATCAGTCCTTCCAGTGAATATTCAGGGTTGATTTCCTTTAGGATTGACTAGTTGGATCTCCCTGCAGTTCAAGAGACTCTCAAAAGTCTTGTCCAACACCACAGTTCAAAAGCATCAATTCTTTGGTGCTCAGCCTGCTTTATGGTCCAGCTCTCACATCCATACATGACTACTGGAAAAAAACCATAGCTCTGACTAGATGGACCTTTACTGGCAAAGTTTTGTCTCTGCTTTTTAATATGCTGTCTAGATTTGTCATGCTTTTCTTTCTAGGAGCAAGCGTCTTTTTATTTCAGTGGCTGAGCGCATCAAAGAACTGATATTTTTTAACTATAGTGTTGGAGAAGACTCTTGAAAGTCCCTTGGACAGCAAGGAGCTCAAACCAGTCAATCCTAAAGGAAATCAACCCCGAATATTCACTGGAAAGACTGATGCTGAAGCTGAAGCGCCAATACTCTAGCCACCTGATGCGAAGCGCTAACTCTGGAAAAGACCCTGTTGCTAGGAAAGATTGAACGCAGGAGGAGAAGGGGGCGACAGAGGATGAAGTGGTTGGATGGCATCACCGACTCAATGGACATGAGTCTGAGCAAGCTCCGGGAGTTGGTGATGGACAGGGAAGCCTGGTGTACTGCAGTCCATGGGATCAGAGTTGGACACGACTGAGCAACGGAATAATATGTTGGTCTCTGAGCTCCTGTGTGGCCATCGGCAGCATCGCACGCCCTGGGCCAGCAGGAGGCTCTGCCCATACCCGGGCCCTGCGGGGCAGGAGCAGAGGCAGGGGGCAGCGAGCATTCACCCTAGAGGTGGGAATCGAGGTTCACTCTAGAGCCCAGTGAGGGTGTGCACCCTGGACCCCGTGAACACCCCACGTCCTTACAGTGCGGGTGAGCTCTGGGGTCCTTGGAACGGCCTCGAGGGAAGGGGCACGGGGAGTCAGATACAGCCGGGGTTTGTGCCCGGGCACCTGCGTGCGCGGCAGGTGTGTCCGCTGTCCTGACACATTAAACTTGAAACTGTGATCGTCCGGATTAGTCCCAAAGCTGGTTGGTCCCTTTTCAGACCTATTTGTCAGAAACTGGGTTCAGTGAGTGGTTTGTTTCACACCCCAAACCGCAGGGATCTGACCCCGCGATATCCAAGAACTCTGAGGTTGAAACGTGCTCCTCCAGAGCTCCTCCACGCTGGGCTCTCACGCTAGAATCCCCAGGACGCTCCTCAGTGCTGCGCTCCTGCAGAGCAAGGGGTCCCTCCGCCTGGACTCAGCTTGGCGAGGCGTTGGGCCGGTAGGCAGCCCTGGCACCTCCCCCCCCCCCC
>SJYG01000171.1:4208042-4227059 GCA_006410535.1 Litocranius walleri | reverse complement strand
GCCCCCACCCCCACCTTGCAGCAGGTCTGATGGAGCTGCCACTCTTGGAGCCGGAGCCTGCCACGCCCCTACCAGGCCCCACCACCTCAGAGCCCATCAAGCTCCTCCCAGGCCTGTCCCACCCAGGCCGCAACCTGCTCTGAGGAAGAGCTCCCAGCACAGACCCCTGCCGACAGGCCCCGTGGCCTGGCTGCTTCCACAGGGACAGTCTGCCTGGCTCAGCATCAGGGCCTGCTCGGGGCCAGCAGGACGTGGACACTCAGTGAGGACCTGTGAGCCGATGAGCGAGGGAAGAACAGGCGGACAGTCAGCTGGCCGGCGCTGGGTCACTTCTGGGCTCCTGAAGCCACCTCAGGAAGCCAGGAAAGGCTTTCAAGGCCTCCTCAAATAGCCTGCTCCACAGCCTCACCAGGCCCAAGGCAAAGGGCCCCTCCCCAGAGGGTACGAGACCCTCCCAGGCCTTCTGGGTACCCAGAGTCTCATCTCAGGAGCAAGGGCCTGGGCAGAGCCGCAGAGAGCCCTGCAGATGGGATTCACCCCGTGGGCACTCCAGACAGACCAGCCAGCAAGGTGGCCGTGCTGCACCTCTGGGCACCGAGCCCTGGGCCGCAGGGGCTGCCGGCTCCCCAGGCATCTGGGCTCCACTCCCCTGTCCGGGGCCACAGGGAGCCAAGCTGGGGCAGGGTCCCATCTGTCATCCGTCTATCCTGGGCAGGGAGAGCCCCCGGGGTGCCAGGGAAACTTGGGCACTGGACACTTCCGGGCTGGGGATGAGGGGGTGGAGCCAGCATCTCGGGTATGGTGGTATGGGGTGGGGGTGGGGACAGGAACGGGGCGGGGTGCTGCAGGGTCTGTCTCAGAATGCCCAAGCAATTATGAGCGCGCAGGGGCTGGGGAGAGGCCCCTGGGAGGAGGCCTGGGAAGGACACAGGCCCCACCCGCCATCACTCCCGCACACCCCTCCCCGGCTGTCAGAGACTGGACGCATCAAACAGGCAGAGTACAGCCACGTTACATACAAAACTGTAAACACGAGTCTTTAAAATGACAGAGGCCTCCTCGGTCCCAAACGCTGAGCCAGAGGCCCCCACCGAGGGACCCCAAGGGACCAGACCTCGGCCCACTCTGTGCTCCCTTGCCACCCAGATCCCCCACAGATGGGGGCGAGACCCGGGCGGGACCCTCCCCGCTCCGCCACGGCCGCACACACTGGCTCACGGGCCGGGCCGAGGTCCGTGGTCCGAGGGATCCCTGAGATGAAGGCGCGGCCGCGGGCCCCGCGGGTAGGGGCGCTCTCCGCACCTGACCCCACCCCATCCCATGCAAACCGCGCGCGCCTGCCACCACGCGTCTCGGAGTCTGGGGGCCCCGGTCACGTGTCCAGGGCATCGCGCGTGGGCGAGGGCCCTCGGGGGCGGCCCGAGGGGCCGTGCAGCGGCTGGGGCGGCGGCACCGAGTTGCGCTGCGGGGCGGGCGGCTGCAGCTCCAGCGCCAGCGCGGGTGGCGGGAAGTCGCGCACCTGGCGCCGGTACTCCAGGAAGGTGCAGGCCTTGGTGGCCAGCGCCACCACGTTCTTGCCCACGAAGATGGCGGAGACGCGGCTGTCGCGGAACAGAGCCATGTTGGCGGCACGCGCCAGCACGGCCACCACGTTGACGGTGGCGAGGCTGAGCACCGGGTAGAGCATCATCTTCTGCGGTGCGATGTGCTCGCCCTGCATGCTGACCTCGCTGAGCGCCACGCACGGCAGCACCAGCAGCAGCATATAGCAGTAGAAGAAGGTGAGGCCCTCGGCCCACAGGGGCAGCCCGCTGCGCGGCGGCTCCCACAGGCTGGCCTGCATGTCCAGCAGGTCCAGCAGGTCCAGCGCCACCCAGAAGAGGCGGCCGCGCAGGTCCTCGCGCTTCCGGAAGGTGCGCACGTACTCCATGCGGTCGAGCGCCACCAGCAGCAGGAAGAGGCCCGGCACGCACACCGACAGCAGCAGCGTCAGCGCCTTGCGCGCCACCGGGTCGGCCGCGCCGCGCCGCGCCGCCTTGTAGTTTTGGAAGATGAAGTAGAGTTTGATCTCCAACACGAAGATGTAGAGGAACCAGAGGATCATGGCGTAGCCGCGCTTGGCCGTGCGCACCTCGGCGCCCACCCACACGGCCACATAGCGCAGCGCCAGCAGGAAGCACACGTCGCCCACCAGCACGATGATGCACACGCCGATCTTGCGCGGGCCCTGGTTCTGCTCCACCAGGTAGGCGTCCATGACCGCCATGCTGCCCATGATCACCAGCGTGGTCAGGCACACGTGGCGCCGGTCCGGAGGAGGCAGCACCATGGTCGGCCGCCTGGGCCCCGACCTGGGCGCGCGCGGTCCCACGCGAGGCGGGACGAGGCCCTGCGGCGGCGGCGGCAGCACTCAGCCCTCGGGCATGGCGCAGGGCCTGTCCAGCCGCCCCGAGGGCGCCGCTGCTCCGGGCCGGCGAGCGCGGAATCTGGGGAGATCAGAGCAGACGGGGTCAGCAAGCAGAGCAGGCGGCCGGTCCCCCACCCCCCGGCGCCCTTCCCTCGAGGGACCCTGTCCGGGCCCCAGGCCGGGCTCTGCCGCACGCCGCGCGCACGAGGGGCCGCGCGCCGAGCCCGGGCCTCCAGGGGGCGCCGCCGCCGCACCTGAGGCCGGGCCGCGTTCCCGCCGAAGCCCAGTGGGGACAGGGACCGAAGCGGCGGCTCCCTGCCGCGCACGGCCCCGGCGCCCCGAGGCTTTGTCCCTCTGGCTCCAGCGGCCCGCGCTGCTCGTCCGGAGTCCTGTCCCGCGGCCGTTGGCGGCCTCGCTCGCCGCGCCGCACCGAGAGAGAGGCGGGCCTGCGCCCTCGGCTCGGCGAGAAGCGAAGGCGCGTGGAGCCGGGGCTCGGAGCCAGTTCTCCGATCCGGGACTGAGAGTCATCCAGGTCCCGGGGGCTCCATCCCCAAAGCCCCTCCGCGCCCCCCTGCCCCTGCCTCGCAGCCCAGGCATCTTTCCTCCCTGCTTCCGCAAACGCGGTCTCGCCTGTGGTCCACTCTCCACAGGGCGTGTGGCCCATTCTCTTCCGCCCTATGCGCACCGTGGCTCCTTGCTGCCCTACTGCGCTGGCAAAGTCTCCTGCCCTCTGAACTCCCCCAGCCCTGACGCCAGCTCGCCCTGCTCACCACGAAGGGGTGGGCCCCCAGTCGCTCCCTGCCCCCGAGCCTTGGGGGCAATCTTAGGAAGCCTCCTCTGCTACCCGCAGGGCCACAAGCCCCTGCGCCCCTCTCACACCCCTGGCACTGGCCGTCATGGCGGGGCTGGTCACAGCCCCACTCCAGGCTGTGGGTCAGCACCCGTGCGCCTGCTGACACCCTCAGGAAAGACAGAGGGCCCCAGCCTCATCCACCCACAGTCACTTGAGGCTCACTCCTAGCCAGGCTCCCCACCCCTCCTGCCTCCCCCACAGCACCCCTGGCCCCAGCGCTCTGTTTACTGCCCTGTCTAGACAAAGACATAAAATTAAATGTCACTCGTGACTGTGGAGCCAGTGCTCGGCCTCCCCTGGTGACACTGCAGCCCCCACTGCCTGGGAAGGAAGGCCCCCTTCCAAGTGGGCACCGCCAGCCCTGGTCTCATCCTAGCTGCTGCGCCACCTGGCACCCACCTCCCAGAGGCAGTGCCAGCACATGCAGGACCCCACCACTCTGAGTGTGGACGCCAGGAGCAGAAGATGCCTTGGGAGGGTCATCAGCCTGGCTCCTGCGCCCACAATTCCATGAGCTCCTGCCCCCATCACACACACACCCCTTCTTCACCCCCACTGGGTGGACACACTTGACCCACGAAGCCCCTCCTCCTGTGGCTGCAGCAGCGGCCTGGGAATCTCCTTCATCCCAGCCCTCGGCCCGGCCAACGAGCCAAACAACCGCTGCAACGCGCACCCCGCCTCCCATCCACTCCACGGGCGTTTCCACTCCCTCACGCGCTCATCAGACCTGGGCCAGGGCCGCCGGGGCCAGACAGACCCTGTCCCGACAGGCGCTCACGCAGGGAGCCCCAGCCCCTGCTCCAGAAGGCCAGAGCCAGGGCCTGGCCGCCCTTACCCCGCAGCCGCCGGGCCTCTCCCTGGGGACCGGCCCCAGGCCCTGCTGCCCCCGCCGTCCTGAGCCCGGCCCGGGGCCTCCTGTTTGGCTGCCCGGACCTCACAGACTCCGGGGCCTCCGGGCGCTTCGCTGCCCGCCTCTACCCTGGCGCCTCGCAAGCATCCCTCAGTGCCCACAAGGGGTGGTAGGCGAGAGGAAAAGGAGGCCCTCCCGCAGCCCGATCGGACAGAGGCGAGGCCGGTGATGGGTTTGGGCCGCTCCCGGCAGCCTGCGGCTAGACTCCTCGGGCCGCTCCGCCCGCTCCCCCCGACAGGGCCTGGTCCAGGCAGTCTGGCCGCCAGGCCTCACCCCTGCAGCGCCGCCGCTGCACCCTGCCACCCCTGCGGCCGGCCACTCGGGGCTCACCGGGGCTCCCTGCCCGCGTGCCCTGCCCGCACCTACCCGCCGCCGGCCAGATGCTGCGCGCGCGGGGCCCGGCCCCACGGAGCTGGTCTGCGCGCCCGCCGAGGCCGCGCTCTCCTCGCCTCCGCGGCGCCCCCCGCCCGCGCGCGCCCCGCCCCCGGCCCGAGGCCCCGCCCCACGCTCCCGGCCGCCCGCGCCCGCCGGACCGGGACTGGGGTCCCCGCGGCCCCACCCCCTCAGCGGCGCCGGTTGCCAGGGCGACAGCACTGCGCGGCAGCGGCGCCCGGGACCTCGGCACTAGGAAGCCGGACGCCCCCGGGCTCCATGCGCGGCCCGGGAAGCCTCTCCACCGGCGTCACTCCGCAACCCGAGGGAGACTCGCCTGCGGGCGCCCTGAAATTCCGCGGCAGCCCACACCCAGGCCGGCGACCAGGGCGACTCTGATTGCTGGCAACAGGCGGCCTTACGGCGGAGCTGGCCCCGAGGAGGGCCCGGGTGGCCGCCGCCCAGCTGCAGGTGGCCCCACGGGGCCTCGTTTGGGGACGCGGTGCCGCCTCCCAGAGACCCTGGGTCCTGGGCTCCTCCGCCCCGCCCCTACCCCGTCCTCAACTGAGGCCAGAGAACAGGGGCAGTGAGCAGCCCTCCGGGCTCAGGCCGCTTTCCACCCACCGGAGTCCCCACCCTGCCCTCACTGAGCACCGCCCCCAACATCGCAGCCACTCTACCCTGGGATGGAGGAGGGGCGCGCACCCGCTGCCTGCCTGCTGCCTCTGAGAAGAGCAGGTTAGAAGGTGAAGGGCCCCCTGGGCCCCCACCGCACCTATCTGCCCACCCCCAGGCCCCTGCAGCGCCTGGGCCCACACAGGCAGCCGAGTCCGTGCAGATGTGGGTCCGCAGCCCTTTCCCAGCATCAGGCCTTCCAGGGGTGCCCTGGAGCCAGCAGGCTGTCCTGGGCCGTTCCCGAGAGGCATGAGGGAGACTTTGAGACGCTCTGGGGCTGAGCTCTCAGGATGGTTGACTGCTGGATACCAGCACCCGCAGCCACTCATACACTGGCTCTCACTGGAGGAAGTGCAGTCAGGGCCCCAAAGCTGCCTCTGCCCAGGGAGGAGCCCCAGACCCACGAGGATGGTTCACCTTCCCCAAGGAGTCTCCAGGGCGCAGGGGCCCGGGTACCAAGACCACTTCCTGCAGCATGAGGTGCAGGCCAGCGGGCACCACCAGCAGCCGTGTGGGAAGCCCGCCCTGGCTGGCCAGGGAGGCGGAGGAGACCAGGACAGCCCCAGGGCCCCCTGAGCCCACACTTCCCGCCGCCATCTGCCCCGGAGGAGGGGCTGCCCGCCAGGCCTCCCTGCCCACCTCCTGTCTCACTCTGCCCTCCCCACTCGCCCAGGGGCTGCTGGGAAAGTCCAGTCTTTACCCCAGTCCCACTTGTCTGCATCAGTGCTCTGCACCCTGCCCCCCCGCCCTGCCCCCGGCCAGGCCCAGAACACTTGGGACACGTGCCAGCTCCCTCTGGATGACATGATTAAATCACAGGCCTTGAGATCTGGGATCATCCCAGATTGCCGGGGCAGGCGTTGTCATCACCAGCCTCCTTGTGGGAGGGAGGTGGGGTGCAAGGGTCAGAGAGCTCTGACTAGAGGCTACAGCCGGCTTGGAAGGTGCAGAGAGTGGCCAGGAGCCAAGAAATGCAGGCGCCTCTAGAAGCTGGAGAGGCACGGAGGCCACTCTCCTCTAGAACACCTGGACTTGAGCCCAGTGAGACCGCGGGACTGTGAGACTAAACTGTGCCGCACTCACCTGTGGCGACTTGTCACGGCAGCAGTGAGCTCCTGATACAGCTGCCGGCCTGAAGTCTGGCTTTACTCAGACAGTTTGCTGTGGCAGGCTTGCTGAAGGAGGCACTCTGGGCCAAGAAACCTCAGATACGAGATCAGGGAGACAGGAGGGGAAGCTGAGCGCAAGACGCGGCAGATCCAAGGGGCAGTCTTAACACAGACTGTAACGGTAGTGATGAAAATGCTGAGCAGGGCTGCCCTGGAGGCCCAGAGGCTGAGACTCCGTGCTCCCAGTGCAGGGGCCTGGGTTCCGCCCCTGAGTGCCGCACGGAAGACCAGAGATTAAATAAACGTTTTTTAAACACAAGAGTAAACTGGGACTTCCCTGGCAGCCCAGTGGTTGAGGCCTCACCTTCCCATGCAGGGGGCGCACGTTTGATCCCTACTCAAGGAGCTGAAATCCCACAAGCCGCGAGTCTGAAAAAACAAAACTTAAAAACAGAAGCAATATTGTAACAAATTCAACAAAGGCTCTTTAAAAAAGTGAACTGAGGCACATTAAAAAAAAAATTTAGGTGCTTAGGAATGACTCTGCTTTAGAAAACATGAAGTCAAGATACAAACCACGTGGTCTATGAAGTAAGAGTGAAATGCAGAGGGCCAGCTAACTGTAGTGAGTTAAGGCGGCACCTGGCCGCTTCTTGCTGCAGAGCCGAAGGAACATAAGCAGACTGCAGCGTTCACACGCGTGGGAAGAAACCACGGAACTTTTCTCTGTAATCAGCCCCGTGGACAAGAAAAGTGGGGGGGGGGGGAATAGTGCAGCTGCAGAAATTAGAAAACTTCTAAAGACGGCAGGTTTACAAACTAATTTATCAGTAATTACATTAGCTGCAAATGGACTAAACATTCCCATGGAAAGACTAAGATGATCAGTCTGTTTTGTTTTTTATTTTTTTTTAATTAAAATGGATACTGTTTACAAGGGACACAGATAAATCATGAGATTGTGTATGGGGAAGGACTGGTCGTGCAAATATGCACTGAAGGAGACGGCGCGTGGCATCACCACGGGGGTCTCCGGGGCAGGCTGCTCCCCAGGAGCCATTTCTGGAGCGAGGCGTGATGTGTCCAGGAGGACTGGTGCCTGCAGTTCACCCTCCAGTGGTCCAGAATACAACGTCCATGTACACACACACACACTCCCTTCAGTAAAGAAAAGCCAGAGGAGTCCAGACAGGAAGCGCCACCCAGGCAAGACGAAGGAGGCTCGTTTGTTTGTGGTCTTTTTCTTTAACGTCTCCTGTGCTCCTGCTTTGGTTGAGATGGGCCTGGTCCCTCCCAGCGAGCACACCTGCGGAGAGAGGCACTGAGGCCTCTGAAGACAGAGCAGAGACAGACAGATGGCGGGGGCAGGGGACCAGAACTGGAAGCACCAAGGCGGTGAGTTTCAGGGTCTTTCCCCCGCGTCCCTGGCTGGACTCCGCTGCGCCAGAGGTCAGCCAGGGGCTGTGACAAGGACAGGGGCTCCGGAAGCCCTCTGGCTCTGGCTCAGGAGGGAAGAGGGATGGGGGGGCTGTTTGCTGGTTTGGGGCCCCAGGCGGTCCCAGCTCTAGCCGGGCTGCGGTCAGGGCAGCGGGGCTCACAGGCACCTGTTTAGGGGCAAGACCCTCCTCTCCAGTCAGAGGAGACACGCTCCAGAGGGTGGGACCCACTTGCTTCGAGGGGCGGGGGAGAGCCAGGCCCTTTCTGTCTCAAGATGCAGGCTCAGTCGGGGGAGTGTACAGGAGGGTGGGGTGAGTAAAGTCCCAGGCTTCTGCCAGAAGACTGGAAAGCAGGGCCCCAGGCAGCCAGAAGGCGACAGGGACAAGCCAAGAAGGGGCTCCAGAGAGCAGCCGTGAGATGGGCTATGACTTCCGGGCTCACCCCAAGCTGTGTGCCACACCAAGTCCAAACAGTGAACGGCAGGACACAGCATTGCCCAGGCCCCACACTAGCCACTTGGCAGTGCCCACACAGGACAGAGTTCAAGCAACACTGCAAAGGCTGTGAAAGCAGAACTGACGCTGTCCACACAAGGCGATCTGGAACTTGCAGCTTGAACCCAGCCGGGTTGACTGTGTGCCAAAACAAAAATGTCACCATTCCCAATAGGGTTTAAACAAAACCAGATATTTATAGCATAATGTTTAAATGTGAAGGATACAATCCAACATTACTCTGCATACGAAGAACCAGGGAAAATCCAAGCAACCCACAAGGGAAACGAAAATCCAATGTCATCATGTCATAAAAATCCTCGTCAAAATATTAGCAAATATAATAAAGTAAAAACCACAACCACATGAAGATTATCTCAGAAAAACAAGGCTGGTTCCACATGGGACAATGAATCAGGATGATCCCCTATACTAGCAGTCTAAAGAAGAAACCACAAGAGCACATCAACTCATGTAAAGAAAGCACTTGACAGAATTCAGTATCCACCCATGATAAATACTCTCAGCAAACTGGACACAGGAAAATCTTTACTAGATATAATAAAGGCCATCTCAAAGAAAGACAGGAAAAACAAATCTACAGCTAATGTGACAGTTAATTCTGAATGACTGAGTGTTTTAATCTAAGATCAGAAACAAGGCAAAGATGTCCCCTGGATCCACTCAGTTCAGTTCAGTTCAGCCACTCAGTCNGCAGGGCCCCAGGCAGCCAGAAGGCGACAGGGACAAGCCAAGAAGGGGCTCCAGAGAGCAGCCGTGAGATGGGCTATGACTTCCGGGCTCACCCCAAGCTGTGTGCCACACCAAGTCCAAACAGTGAACGGCAGGACACAGCATTGCCCAGGCCCCACACTAGCCACTTGGCAGTGCCCACACAGGACAGAGTTCAAGCAACACTGCAAAGGCTGTGAAAGCAGAACTGACGCTGTCCACACAAGGCGATCTGGAACTTGCAGCTTGAACCCAGCCGGGTTGACTGTGTGCCAAAACAAAAATGTCACCATTCCCAATAGGGTTTAAACAAAACCAGATATTTATAGCATAATGTTTAAATGTGAAGGATACAATCCAACATTACTCTGCATACGAAGAACCAGGGAAAATCCAAGCAACCCACAAGGGAAACGAAAATCCAATGTCATCATGTCATAAAAATCCTCGTCAAAATATTAGCAAATATAATAAAGTAAAAACCACAACCACATGAAGATTATCTCAGAAAAACAAGGCTGGTTCCACATGGGACAATGAATCAGGATGATCCCCTATACTAGCAGTCTAAAGAAGAAACCACAAGAGCACATCAACTCATGTAAAGAAAGCACTTGACAGAATTCAGTATCCACCCATGATAAATACTCTCAGCAAACTGGACACAGGAAAATCTTTACTAGATATAATAAAGGCCATCTCAAAGAAAGACAGGAAAAACAAATCTACAGCTAATGTGACAGTTAATTCTGAATGACTGAGTGTTTTAATCTAAGATCAGAAACAAGGCAAAGATGTCCCCTGGATCCACTCAGTTCAGTTCAGTTCAGCCACTCAGTCGTGTCCGACTCTGCGACCCCATGAATCGCAGCATGCCAGGCCTCCTTGTCCATCACCAACTCCCGGAGTTCACTCAGACACGTCCATCGTATCGGTGGCGCCATCCAGCCATCTCATCCCCTGTCGTCCCCTTCTCCTCCTGCTCCCAGTCCCTCCCAGCATCAGGGTCTTTTCCAGTGAGTCAGCTCTTCGCATGAGGAGGTGTATGCACCGCTGTTCACTACTGGCCTCGCAGCCCTAGCCAACGCAGTGCAACAGGAAAAGTACACGGCATCCATGACAGAAAGTGAGAAGCCTCTTTCTATTCATGCCTGCATGCATGAGTGTGTGCTGAGTCACTTCAGCTGGGTCCGATTCTTTGCGACCCCATGGCCTGTAGCCCATCAGGCTCCTCTGTCCATGGGATTCTTCAGGCAGGAACACTAGAATGGGCAGTCATGACCTTCTGCAGGGGGTCTTCCCAACCCAGGGATCGAACCCGCATCTTTTTCATCTCCTGCAATGGCAGGCAGGTTCTTGACCACTGAGCTACCTGGGAAACCCCCTCTCTATTCATAGATGACAATGAAATCTATGTAGAAAATCCCAAATGTTCTACTTAAAAATATCTGAGAACAAATAAGTGAGCTTGGGAAGGCTGTAGGCTACAAGATCAAAACAACTGCAATTCTGCTTCTACTGGAAGCAAACAAGTGAAAACCAAAAATTTAGAGGAATAACACTTTAGCTCCCCTCAAAATTAAATACTTTGATATAAATCTAACAAAACATGTATAGGGTCTGTGTGATGAAAATTGCAAAATGCTGATGAAAGAAATCAAGGACTAAATAAATAGGAAACTGTGTTCCTGAGGTAGAAGGTGCAATGTCGTTAAGATGCCAGCTCTCCTCCCAAATGACCCACTGATTTAATGTGACTCCAACCAAAATCTGTGGAGGAAATTCTGTAGATGTAGACAAGTCACTCGAAAGTTCATATGGAAATGGAAAGGGATGACAGTGGCCAGGGCAGCCCTGAGAAAGAAGGGGAGGGGCCGGGGCCTCCCAGGAGCTGGCTTTAGGGAAGAGTTCCTTCTATGTTTCGGATACAGGTCGCTTGAAAGTGGCAGATCCCTTCCGTCAGCCTGAGGAAGCTCCTGCTTTCTCCTGCTTTGTCGAGTGCAACCAACACGCTCTAACTAAGCTGTGAAGATGATTTGACAGAGAAGGGGTGGAATTTTCACTAACTGGACGTTCATATGCCAAAAAAAAAATCCTTAAGCTAACCTAATATCTAACACAAAAATTAACACAAAGTGGTTAGTGTGTCTAAATGTAAAAACTATAAATTTGCAGAAGGGAACATAAAAGGAAATCTTCATGACCTGGGACTGGTCAAAAACCAGAAAAAACCATGACACCAAAAGCAGAGCCCATAAGAGATGAAGTGAGAAACTGGACCTCATCAAAATCAAAAACTTTACCATGTAAAAGCCAAGTCCAGGCCTTCCCTGGCACAATGGTTAAGACTCCACACTCCCAGGGCAGGGGGGCTCCACACTCCCAGTGTTGGGGGACTAGGGTGGGGGGGACCCCACTCTCCCAGGGCGGGGGGCATAGGTCAACCCCACACTCCCAGGGCGGGGGCACAGGTCAATCCCTGGCCTGAGTGCTGCCCAGTATGACCAAGAAAACAGTTTCAAGGCCTAAGTAATTCCTATCTTAGTAAGTTATTCCAGAAAATAGATGGCAGAGGCTATGATGAGGCCAATGTAACCTTGATTCCATAACGTAACAATGGAAATACAAGGAAAAACAGAGAAGAAAGAAAGTCCTAGGCCTGTTTCCCCTCGAGTATCGATATAAATGTTCTAAATAAAACTATGCCCAGTTATACCCGACTGCATATTTAAGTGTTGCAGCAGTGCGACCAAACAGGACTTCTCACAGGAATGCAGGGGCGGCTTGACTTTGGAAAGGGGGCTGATGTGTCAATATAATGAAATTCATTATGATAAAGTAAAGGAGAAAATCATATGACTGTCTTAATTAATGAAGATAAAGCATTTGATAGTTATGATTCTAAAAAGGCTCTTAGGAAAATAAGAGTGGAAGAAAACTTTCTAAAAGTTGTGAAAAGTTTTGTACCAGAAGAGCACAGATGGCGCTGTACTTCACGGGGAACCTGAAGACTAAGAACAGGGTCACCTTGCTGACTGGTGAGCGTCAGCAAGATGGCCAAAACGGAGCTACCGTCACCATGGGATCTTGCCACACCAGCAGCCGCAGACAGCGCATCTCTTCCTCTAGAACCTCCACTGGTTCTGCTCCTAAGGGTGGACCCTGACGAAACGCAGGGTGCTGAAAGCAGCGTGCTATGGCGCGTGAACTGCCCGGTGGGAGAGAAGGGGGCCGAGTGTGGAGGAGCTGACGGCACAGAGCCGGGAGGGCCGGGCGTGCTTGTGTGTAGACGGGGTTGGCAGCTGGCTCACTGCGTGGGAGAGAGCTGAGCCCTGTCTGTTTGCACACACAGAGTGGACTCTCGATGGAACGCAGCAAGAACTGACAGAAGGAGATGCGGAGAGGACGGCACGAGGCGGAAGCGCATCTTCTAACGCCAACCGTAAAAAGCAAAAGGCAGAAGCACGATTCAGTTAAAACAGAACTTAGAGTTTCCATCCAACAAAGGGAGGCCACGAGCAAATGTTCACCGACGACAGAATGGAAGGTGAAAGTCGCTCAGTCGTGTCCGACTCTTTGCGACCCCGTCCAAACAGTCCATGGAATTCTCCAGTCCAGAACACCAGAGTCGGTAGCCTTTCCCTTCTCCGGAGGATCTTCCCAACCCAGGGGTCAAACTGGAGCCTCCTCCACTGCACGTAGATTCTTTTATCAACTGAGCTATGAGGGGGACAGAATGGAGACGATATCTATAATGTGTGAAGCTAATGATGTGTTTATATCTCGAATTTTCAAGGAACTCCTGCAAAGCAATTTTTGAAAAGTCAGCAAACATCAGGCAAAAATCCATGTGCATCAGTTAATTCAGGTGGCAACATTCAATCTGATTAATGTTTGAAATAAAATTTGAAAATAAATGGTTAGGATGGCATAAAAAAGAATGAAATAATGCAACTTTTAGCAACATAGGTGGGCCTAGACATTATGATACTAAGTGAAGTAAGTCACACAGAGAAGGAGAAGTATTAACATCATGTATCATTTACAAATGGAAGCCAAAAAATGAGACAGATGAATTTATTTACAGAACAGAAATAAACTCAGGACTTCCCTGGCTGGGAGTCTGACTGCCAATGCAAGGGACAGGGGTTCGATCCCCAGTCTGGGAGGATTCCACATGCTGCCGAGCAGCTAAGCCCGTGAGCCTGGAGCCTGTGCTCCAGGAGAAAAGCCGCTGCAGTGAGAAGCCCCAGCACTGAGGAAAAGACCAGCCCACGCCACTAGAGGAAGCCTGAACACAGCAGCGAAGGCCCAGTGCAGTCAAAAACATTAATCAATTAATTCTTAAAAAAGAAGAAGCAGACTCACAGACATAGGGAAAAAAAACTTGCAGTTACAGAAGGGGAAAGGGGGTAGGGAAGAATCAGTCAGGAATATGGGATTGAGATCCTTTGGAGGAGGGAATGGCAACCCTCTCCAGGATTCTCGCCCGGAGAAGTCCAAGGACAGAGGGCCCTGGGGTCACAGAGTCAGACACTACTGAGCGGCTAACACTTTGACTTCCATGGTATTAAAGATACAGTCTACCGAGCGTGAAACAGGCAACCAAGGTTTACTGTATAACACAGAGAAATATATTCAATATCTTGTAACAGCCTATAATGGAAAAGAATCTGAAATATGTCTATATATAATTGGATCACTTTGCTATATACTAATACAGTACTGTAAATATATTGTGAATAGAGTATTGTAAATCTACTATATTTCAATTTCTAAAAAATGATTTTGTGTTCACGTTCAGTCGTGTCCGACTCTCTGCGACCCCATGGACTGTGGCCCGCCAGGCTCCTCTGTCCATGGGGTTCTCCAGGCCAGAGCACTGGAGGGGCTGCCGTGCCCTCCTCCCGGGATCTTCCCCACCCAGGGGTTGGACCTGTGCTGCACTGGCAGGCAGATTAAGATGGCAAGTTTAATGTTGTGTTTTATACCACAATTTAGAAATGTCCCTAAATGGGAGGCGGAGAGATGGGACTTGTAAATAAAGACCAGAAGAGGGAACCCCTGTTGGCCCAGTGGATGAGGCTCCACACTCCCAGCGCAGGGGCATCTATTCAGCCCCTCGCTGGGGGTCTCAGGTCCCACACACCACAGCCCAGCCCCGAGCCCCAGCTGGACAGGCCACAGTGAAGATGCAGGGCTGCTAAAAAAAGAGACGGGCTATAAGAAGAAAAACAGTTTTAAAGGCAAGCCACCAGTAAACACGCCCCACAGCCAAGAGAGCGACAGACGCCAGCCCGACCCTCACCCACCCTTCACTGGGCCCCAGACCACCTGGGGGCAAGGGGCCTTTCAGAACCAAGACAGGACCTGGCCCTGGGCAGGGAGCCACCCCCACAACCTGAGACAGGAGAGCTTGCAGTCCGTGCCCCTCCCACAGCCTCCCGGAAGCACCCCTTTTCCTGCCCCTGCTCCTGGACAGGACGCTCAGCACGCTGCCGCCCCACCTCCACCCGCACGGGCTGCTCTGAGCCCTGCTGCACCCCCGGCCTCCCCACCCTGCAAGGCAGGCCCCTACCCCTCACGCAGGCTCGTCTGGGTGTCCGCTCTGCCCCAGGCGCCAGGGCCCCCTGCCCCCGCCTACCCCCAGCCCCCGAGCAGCCCCGGGCACTGCGGTGGTCCTGGACTAGTGGAGAGTCAGCCCCACCCCACCGGGCAGAGAGCCCCGGCCACACTTGGCAGCCAGGACCCAGCTGAGGCCCCAGAGCTCACGGGCACCTCGTGGGCAGCGGCCACGCCCACGGGGAGTGCACGGTGTCCAGCTGGGCCCCACCGACAGAGGCTGCCTCCTGCATGCCGCTCGGAGATGCTCCGGCCCACCCGCACCTGGACTTCAGCGGCATCAGGGAACAATCCTCAGGCCGCCGGGAGGGGCGTCTGGGGGGACTGTGGTCCTGACTAGCCAGTCACACCCCCAGGCCCAGGTTGACCAGTGCAAATAAGGCGAGGGAGATGGGGGCCAGCCAGCGGGCAGGGAGGTCCGGCGCCTGGAGAACCACAGAGACGGAGTGGCGGGGATGAGAGTCCGGGCGCGGGGGGCGGAGCTGCCCGGCTGCGGGGGGCACCTGGGCCCTCGCCCTGCCTTCTGAGGCCACAGGTGACCCAGGACAGGGGCCCGGGGGCGAGTGGGACCCCAGAGCCGCACGTCTCCAAAGTCACGCAAGCGTGATCAGCGCTTTTTTTTTGGCCGCATCACGCGAGGATCTTAGGCCCTCGACCAGGGGTGGAAGCAGCGTGTCCTGCGGCAGAACCACGGGTCTAAGGGCCCCCGGGGGTGAGCCCTCCCTGCCCGAGTCACGGCTGTTCTGCCTGCAGGTCTGCACGTCTTCTGCGACGGGCTTGTTTTCTGGAAGACTCAGAGCTTCGGCCCCTGGGCCCGAGGAGGCCTCGGTAGGGGGCCCGCGGCCGTGACCCTCGCTCCTTGCCTCTCCCCTTGGCGACAGCGGGATGCCCACCTGGAAAGATGTGCCTGAGGGGGCTTGGGGGGGCGTGGTTCGAATCCAGGCGCCCCGTCCCCGCCCTACCCCTCACCCACAAGTGGCCCTGCCCGTCACCCTTGGTTACAGCGAAGGCTCATCTGATTGCCCATGTCCTCTCCTCTGGGGCCCCTGGACAGACAGCTCCATCGCTCCACTCCAGCCTTGACACAAGGCCAGTGTCGCAAAGAGCTGCGGCTCCAGCCTCTTTCAGTGGCCAGGCCTCTGCCTCAGTGAAGTGAGTCCCCAGCAAGCGGGGCATGGTGTGCCCGTCTCCTGCAGGGCTGTGTCTTCGGGTGGGAGGCCGGGCTGGCTCCAGGGCCCAAGTGGGCCTGCGCTCCCCACTCAAGGCCAGGGGTCGTGGGCAGGATCTGAGCCCAGGGGTCCAGCCTGTGAACCTAACATCACACGCAGAAGGGGACTCTGGTGGCCGGCAGGCCAGGGGAGGTGCAGAGGTGGAGAGGCAGCGAGCGGAGGGTCAGAGGAGCTGGGGAGGTCTGAGGCCCAGGGCACACTCTCCAGGGCCCCTGGCCTGCCCACTGGACCTCAGTCCCCCGGAGTGGCCGAACGGTGACCATGCTCACTTATTATGACAGCAGGAGGAGCCCGACCCTGGGGGCCCAGCTTGCACCCCACAACCTGGGCAAGTTCCTGTCTCAGGGTCACCACAGGGGGCCCCACCGCCCACCAGCCTGGCCTCTCAGGCTGGGCCACCTCGTGTTTCAGGATCAGCACCCCGAGTCCCACAGACACACGGACACACGGGGGTTGTGGCTGAACTGTACTGGGCCCGCAGGTCAGCGGAGGAGGGACAGCACCAAGGCACTGAGTTTCCACTTGAGTTTCTAAAGCTCGGGTTCCCGAAGGCCATGGCCATCACAGCCCCAGGGAGTCCACAGGAGGCAGGGAGTCCTTCCGTTGACTTGGTCCCGTCCGTCAGGCAGGAGGGTGGTGGCAGGGAGATGAGAAGCGGCCTCAACACCCGAGGCAGAGGGCCTGGGTCAGGTGACTGGACCCCAACTGCAGGCAGCAGGGAGCCACAGCCTTGGCAGGAGGTCTCCGGCCGGGGAGGGGGTGCAGGGAATCCAGGGGCCGGCCGAGGGGCAAGGCCAGACAGGTGGTCCTCACAGGGGTGTCCGCACGCCACTGCTGGATCTGGCCGATGCTCCAGAAGCCAGTGCAGAGGCTCCATGGGCATGCCCCTACCCAGGATGAAGGCCTGGACCAGCTGGTGTCCCGGGCATGGGCCAGCGTGCCCCAGGCGGATGGCAAAGTACCAAGGAGAACGTACTCCAGGGGGCCCGGGGACCCGGGAAGAGGGCAGCCTGGCCCAGGAGGCTGGGCCCCGGCTGTGCCCGGCCTGGGGCATGGGCATGAGAAACCGAGCCCCAGTGATGGGGACAGGCTGGCTCCGGCGGGACATCCCCGGACAGATGGCTCTTTGTCAGGCCGGGCCCCGCTCCTGCACAGCCTCGGAAACAAAGCGGCTCTGTCCGCACTGGCCTCCCTCCTGGGCCCCTGGGCACCACCCCCAGGGACAGAGCAGAGCCCCCACCCAGGGCTCCCATCGGGCATCCCGATCTGACACTCACACATAACCACACATGTCCCAGGCACAGGCTGGCCCAAGTGGGGTGTGCAGGGGCACCCAGGGCACGCTGCCCAACACCCGCCCCACGCTGCAGTCCCTGCCCGTCTGTCCATCACCCGGGCAGCCCCAGGCCGGCCCCGCCTCGCCACCCTGCCCAGGGGCCCTCCACAGACCTAAGGGGCGCCCGCCTCCCCAGACAGAGGCCAGCTGGAGCCTCGGCTCTGCTAGCAGGCCTCCACGGCATTCCTCCGAGTGCTCAGCAAGGCCTGACGCCCATGGCACCACGGTGTGCTGCCACGACCTCCTCGGGGGCACAACCCAGGCCTGCTCCAGGCCCGTAGGGTGCAGGCATGCTCTGCCCGATGTGGGGCCCCAGGACCCAGAGCCTGTGCCGCTGGGGGTGGGCCCCGCCCATCCAAGGCGTCCGGACTCGGGGCGCCTGCAGCACTCAGCGTGTGGGCGGTGGGACCCAGATGAGGCCAGGCCGCGCTCCTGCCAGCCTGGCCAGCTCCTGCCGACACTGGCCCTGCAGCTGGCGCAGCACTGCCTCCAGGCAGGCCTCCCGGGCCCGGAGCGCCTCCGTCGCCTCGGTGGCCCACAGGCCCGGGCCGCCAGGCGCCCTGGCCTCGGTCCTCACCAGCCGGTGGGGCCCGTGGGGCCGGGCCCGGCCCTCGCCCCGCTCCCAGGCCCGCTGCAGGGCTGCCAGGTCCTGCGCCACGGCCACCCGCAGGGCCTGCCTCGCAGCTCTCCACTCGGGCCCGTGGCCACCAGCCTGTGTAGGAGACGGCAGCACGTGAGCCGAGGGCAAGCCGTCCACCAGAACACAGCCCCGGGCCCCTGGCTCTCACTGAGCCTGACCCCCGCCCTAGCCCCGCCTAGACGCCACTGCTCCCGGGGCAAGGGACGACCCGGAGGTGGCACCGAGGCCTGGTCCCTCCAGGCTGTCTCACCCTCACTGAGCACCTGAGCCCCAAGCCAGGGGTGCTGGGTGCCAGGGACTCGGCCCGCAGCCTGAGCACCTCCACAGCCCTGAGCCCTCAGGACCACCCTGCCTTGGGCCCAGCTCCTTCCTGAGGCGTGGTGGGGAACTGGGCCTGGCTGCTGCCTGCAGGCCGAGTCCCAGGGGCCTGCTCAGAGCCCAGGATGCAGACCCGGGGAGCCCACCCCCAGCCCCACCCAGCACTCCAGACATCCAACAGGGTGGCTGGGGTGGGGCACCGGGGAGTCTGGCAGGTGAGCCCATGTCTTCCAAACAGCGAACGGAGCAACCCCAGCGTGGAAGTCCACAGCCAAGCGGCCCAGGCCCGCAGCCAGCTCACCGCAGCCTGCCAGGTGGCCCGCCGGACCTCTGCCGCCTCCCGCAGCTCCTCCTGCAAGGCCTGCAGCTCCTGCGCCAGCAGCTCCACCACTCCAGCCCCCGGCTCGGGGACCCTGGGCAGAAACGTGGGCGGTGAGGCCTCCGGGGAGCAGGCGTCCAGGACTGTGTCCTGCAGGGAGAGACCTCAGTGAGAAGGAGGGTGGCAGGCCCGGGCCTCGACCATGGGCCAGGCTCCCCAGCCAGCGGGGACAGCAAGCAGGGCTCAGCTACCACCCCAAGGCCACAGAGGGGGCTGGACCGACCCTCACCCCAGGGGGCCTGGATACCAGGGACGCACAGAGGCCAAACTCCCAGAAGGCGGAGACCCCCTGAGGAGTCTAGGTCTCCCCAGGAGCTGGGAAGGGTGGAGATGGGACAGACAGATGTCTGTAAAGAGCTCCACACTCGAAACCCAAGGCCCAGGTGAAAAACTGGCTTCAGGGTTGGGCGAGGGGGCATCCCCGAGACCTCTCTTCTCTCCTGGAGAATAGGAAGACCCACCAAGGCCCAGGGCTCCCGTGGCCAGGGCAGGGCAAGGGAG
>SJYG01000171.1:4187328-4207577 GCA_006410535.1 Litocranius walleri | reverse complement strand
GAGGGGTGGGGCGGGAGGGCAGGGGTGCAGAGAGGAAGGACAGGCAGGGGGTAGGGGGGGTGCCTCCTGACCATCCACTGCCAGAAGACCAGCTCCCGGCGCCGCCACTCCAAGGCCGCCTCTAGCCGCGCATTCTCCGTCTCCAGCAGCTGCAACAGCTGCAACGCAAGCCCCTCGGGTCAGAGCCAAACACAGGGCCCCGCCATCATGCTCACCGCACTCCCGCCTCCGAGCCTGGTCGGCCCAGGCGGGCTGAGCTGTCTCACAGCAGGCTGGCGGGCGGGGCGGGGCGGCCTCACCTCTGGCACCCCCAGGCCAGGCCCGCCGGGCGACCACCCCGGGAGCGCCAGTGCCCGCCGCAACCACGGGTCCTGAGGGTGGGGGCCGAGTGCCGGTGCCCCTCACTCGGGACTCCACGCCACATCCCCGCTGATGGAGGGCTGCACCCTGGAGGCTTCAGGCAGCTGGGGGTCCTGGGCAGCAGAGACTTCTGGGCTCTGGGAAGCCCCTCCCCTGTAACCCCCTAAACCCAAAGGCAGGGGCTGCGCAGTGCCTGGCTCAGGGGCCCAGCGTGGAGAACACAGCCGCAAGGCGCCCTGCGCCCCGCCCTGCCCCCACGCCCGCACCCACAGACCCCGCACCAGCACACGTGGGCCCAGGCGGCCCCTGTGCTGGGCCCCCACCCGCCTGCCCAGGCTGCTACAGCCTCAGGAAGCCGAAGCAGGTGAGGCCAGGTGTGGTCCACCCAGAGGGCCCACGGCAAGTGACAGACACATCGGCCTCCACAGCCTCCCAGGCCTCTGGTCCCCTGGGAAGGCCCAGGCCACTCCTAGAAGAGAGCCTAGAATGTACTCCAGGGCCCAACAAGCAGCCAGAGCCAGCACTGAGGCTGCCCTGCCGGCCTTCTCACAGGCTGTGCGGAGCCCCAGGCCACAAACATTGGCATGCCACTGGGGGCTGAACACCGCTGGCCAGACGGCAGGGGGGCCTTGAACACCAGGCCAAGGGCCCAGCGCAAAGCCAGTGGAGCAGGGTAGAGGCAGGCTTACCTGCAGTGAGAACCACTCTGTAACCTGGGGGAGGGCTGTGGACCTGGGAGGGTGGAGCCACATGCCCATACCACACACACCCACACCCACACCCACACCCACACCCACACCCACACCCACACCCACACACACACACACACACACACACACACACACACACACACACACACACACGTGCACGCATGCGCCCCTGGTGGCGAGTGAGAAAAGCAGCTTCATCGGTTCCCAAGAATACACACACCCACACCCACACCCACACACACACACACACACACACACACACACACACACACACACACACACACGTGCACGCATGCGCCCCTGGTGGCGAGTGAGAAAAGCAGCTTCATCGGTTCCCAAGAATAGTCCCGGGTGTGCCTATGGCCCCCACACGCAGGCCATACAGAAGCAGATGGGGGACAAGGACAATGCCCAGCACCCCACAGCACGCCTGGCCACTGACAGCAACCAGAAACCAGAAACCATCCCAGAAGCTTCTGGGACCCACACCGTGAGCACAGGCCCTTCGAGTAGGCTGCTCCCAGCTGCAACCCACAGACCATCCTCAAACCTGGGAGGAAGTCAGCGTCCCCCTCCGCCTGGCCACGACACTGTTTTCAGTCCTGCAGCAGCAACTCACACCAGCCCCCAGGCGGAGGGGAGCGCCCCCCCCAGCACTCATGGAGGCTGGGGTCCCAGACAGCACCAGGCTGGGGCTGCCACAGCCTCCACTCTCCCCTGACCAGGGGACCAGGGGCAGGAGGCCCAGGCCCCACTGAGTCACCCCAAAAGGGAACCAAGCCAAGGGCATCTCAGTACACCCAGCTGCTGCCTCAGCACCTCCAGGGCCAAGCACAGTCATGCCCACAGAGCCAGCAGACAGCCGCCAGGAACGCCGGCCCGGTGGGCCCCACCCTGACCCTGCCTCAGGAAGCAGACCCCCAGGAGCGCACAGCTCCTGCCGGGCCCGTCCTGAGCCTCAGTCATTCCACCCGGCCAAGTGCTCCCAGGCCGGGCAGTGCCGGCCTCACTCTGGACGGCCAGAGCCCAGCACTCGAGCCGTGTCCATCGGTCTGTCCCAGGAGCTCCTGGCCATGTGAGCCTCTGGGCAGGACACAGTATTGGACGGGGCTCCTGAAAAGAAGGTCAGCAGAGTGGGCCACTCCCAGTCCATCACCAGGCGACACCTCCACAGGCACCCACACCCGTCAGCCCAGACCCTGGGCGTCTTCCTTAATTCCAGTGTCCCCCTGGGCTGGCTGCCAGCTGCCCGACGCTGGTGCTCTCCCCACGGCCCAGACTGTACCCAGCCACACACACTCATGCACTCACGGCGGTGCTGGCAGGCCCGGGCAAGGGGAGGGACAGAGGTTCTACCCATCCCCCATGCAAGCCAGATGGTGAGCTTGACGACCACCCACAGCCGACCCACTGCCTGGGTGTGCCACCCTCCCAGGCCCCTTCTCACCTTGGGCCACGCCCACCTCGGTCCCACCAGCCTCACCTGCCGGCCGCCCTCGGGGTCTCTGAGCAGCTCTGCTTCGGTGACAGACAGGTGGCCAAGGCTGCGGTCACCATGGCAGCCACGGGTGTATGAATGGATCTGAAACGCAGCGCAAACCCCACGCTGAGCAGGCAGGTGCCCCCCAGCCAGAGGCGAGGCACAGACCAGGAAAAGGGGTTCAGAGAGCGCCCAGCAAAGGAGAGTAGTCAGCACTGCTGAGGCTGGCTCAGGGCCCACCAGGAGGCCCTGCGGAGGGAGGAGCACCCCCACCCGGCTCCCACACCCCTGTACCCGCCTCAGCTCATCAAGGGGCAGGCCTGGGCGGTGGCACAAAGAGCCCCGGACAGGCTCGGTGGTCCAGTGAGGCCAATGGCAGGGACACAGACTGCCTGGGTCTGGGGGGGAGGGAGGTGCGCCAGCGAGGGGAGGCCTGACGGTAGCAGGGAGGTCAGCAGGGGGTACGTCCCACACAGCAGGAGCAGCTGGAGCCCAGACAAGAGGGAGTGAAGGCGTCCCAGGAAACGCGAGCTGAGCAAAAGACCCTCTGCCAGGGGTTCTAGCACCAGAGTCCTGTGCTGGAGAGAGCCCAGGCCACCTACCCAGTCACTTCTCAGCCCAGAACATGCCCTGGGCCAGTGGGGGGACCCCTGTGCCCCCACAGCTGAGTCCTACCAGCCTTCAGGACCCCTGAGAGAGCTGCCCACTGGGCCTGCGCCACACTCAGGGAGGACCAGGTGCCTTCCCCCCTGGCTTCCCTGATTCCCTGCCCCACAGACGCCCAGCATCAGCTGCTCAAAGCCCCTCCTGGACAATCCGGAGCCCTAGCGTCCCACCGTTAGGCCACCCCCAACCAGGCAGTCCCCAGCCAGGCCTGGGAAGACCCACACCCAGCCAGAGGCCGGCCCCATCCTGAGCTGGGAAGCTGGGCAGGCCTGTGCAGCAGAGAGGCGTGGCACGGGTGCCTCTACCTTGCCCAGGAGGGTGCACTGCTCCTGCTGACCGGCCATCATCCTTCGCCACCGGAGCCGGAGCCTCCCCATCAGCCACTGCAGGTGGCGGATGTCCACACCGCCTTCTGCTTCCACATCGGCAGCAGGCAGGCCAGGGCTGGCCAGGAGCTCACACTGCAGAGGGGGCAACGGTCACACGCTGCCCCCGCACCCCACACAGGGACCCCGAAAGGGAAAAGAGGCCCATGGGAGCGACCAGAGCCAAGTCTGAGGGGTGCCAGAAGAGCTGGGGACAGACCCTGTGCACACACCGGGCCCTACCCTGCCTCCGTGTTCTCACCCGGGCATTCAGGGGGCAACGCTGACCCCTACAGGGCCGACCCCGCCGACCCCGCTCCCGCATCCCGGATTCCGGCCCAGGCTGGGATTCCTGCACCCACCTCGCACACGGGCATCTCGTCGCCCAGCCGCACGTGGCTCTGGGTCAGCAGCCGCTCGGGCAGGGGCCCGCGGGCCAGGAGCCAGGCCAGGGCCAGCAGCAGCTCGCGGCTACCCTGTGAGCCTTCGTCCGGGAGCTGCACAAGCGCCCGCCTCGGGTAGCCCTGGGAGCGCAGCGCCGACTTCACCCAGCGGGCTTGAGCCTCTGCGATAGGAGACGCCAGCTCATGGGGGCCACCTACTGGAGGCGACACTCCCCCAGACTCTAAGGAAGGGCCCCACGCGCGACCCGGGAAGGTCCCGTAGGGACTCGGGAACCTAGCCAGGAGGCGGGGAGGGGCGGGGCCACTACGGGGGGTCCGACNGGGTCTGACGGGGAGGTGGGGCGGTGGGCGGGGCTCTGCAGAGGGCTGTCCCGTGAGTGGGTGGTGGGCGGGGAGGGGCGGGGCCACAGGGACGGGTCTGACGGGGAGGTGGGGCGGTGGGCGGGGCTCTGCAGAGGGCTGTCCCGTGAGTGGGTGGTGGGCGGGGAGGGGCGGGGCCACAGGGACGGGTCTGACGGGGAGGTGGGGCGGTGGGCGGGGCTCTGCAGAGGGCTGTCCCGTGAGTGGGTGGTGGGCGGGGAGGGGCGGGGCCACAGGGACGGGTCTGACGGGGAGGTGGGGCGGTGGGCGGGGCTCTGCAGAGGGCTGTCCCGTGAGTGGGTGGTGGGCGGGGAGGGGCGGGGCCACAGGGACGGGTCTGACGGGGAGGTGGGGCGGTGGGCGGGGCTCTGCAGAGGGCTGTCCCGTGAGTGGGTGGTGGGCGGGGAGGGGCGGGGCCACAGGGACGGGTCTGACGGGGAGGTGGGGCGGTGGGCGGGGCTCTGCAGAGGGCTGTCCCGTGAGTGGGTGGTGGGCGGGGAGGGGCGGGGCCACAGGGACGGGTCTGACGGGGAGGTGGGGCGGTGGGCGGGGCTCTGCAGAGGGCTGTCCCGTGAGTGGGTGGTGGGCGGGGAGGGGCGGGGCCACAGGGACGGGTCTGACGGGGAGGTGGGGCGGTGGGCGGGGCTCTGCAGAGGGCTGTCCCGTGAGTGGGTGGTGGGCGGGGAGGGGCGGGGCCACAGGGACGGGTCTGACGGGGAGGTGGGGCGGTGGGCGGGGCTCTGCAGAGGGCTGTCCCGTGAGTGGGTGGTGGGCGGGGAGGGGCGGGGCCACAGGGACGGGTCTGACGGGGAGGTGGGGCGGTGGGCGGGGCTCTGCAGAGGGCTGTCCCGTGAGTGGGTGGTGGGCGGGGCCGGGGCGGGCGTGGCGGGAAGGCTTACCCAGGACGAGCGAGGCCGAGGCGCCGTCGGCAGGAAGCGGCGAGAGCACACGGAAGAGCAGCCGCCAGAGAGCGGGGGCCTGCGGGGATCAAAGAACCTTTGCCAGTGGAGCTGGCCACCTCCCTTCGTCCACCCAAGGGCCCACCGCGCCGGGCTGCCTGCCCTGCTGGCCTCACCGCCTCCGGACGGTCGAACTTGGCGCGGCGGAAGGTCTCGGGGCCGGGCGCGGCGGGCAGCGTCCGGCTTAACGCAGCGATGGCCTCAGGCAGAGCCCGGGCCGCGTCCGCCGGGTCGGGCCGGCGCCGCCGCCGCCTCCCCATGGAGCTCCCACTGGCCTCCCCCGGGCTGCGCGCCACCGCCTCCGCGCGTCCAATGCCCGCGAGCGCGGTCCCCGCGCCCAATCGCCGCGCAAGTCCCGCTCCCGCTGGGCCTGCGCCCAGTCACCACGCCGGCTGGGACACGCCTCCAGCTCCCCCAATGAGCGGCGCCCCTGGCATTGGGTGCTGTCTGTGCCGCCCCATGCGGAGGCACTTCCGGTGCGTGGAGAACCAATCGGCGTCGAGAGCTCCGCGGGGCCCGCCCTCCGCGACTCAAGCTCAGCAACCCCGACACGCCTTGTCCAGATCCCACCAATCAGCTCCGCACCTCCGGTTGCTCCGGACGGCCGGAGGGCAACCACCGGCGGCTGAGAGGGCATTGCTGCCGGGCGCCAACAACCCCGGGAGCGATCCTCAGCCTCCTCGAGCCCTCTTGGGCCAGGCTACTGCGGGCTCCCGGGCCCCGCCGCGCGCACCAGGCCGCAGACGCGGGGGCCGCCACCGGGGCACCGGGGGACGTCCCTAGACCGATCAGCCCCGCGTCACGCAGGCAGGTGCTCCTCCCGACCGGCCGGCGACTCTCCAGTCCAGCCTCTGCCTAGCTAGGCCCCTTTACCCCTTACCTCGCCCCCACCCCACCCCTGCCTGCCTCTGTCCTGCCCCTTCAGCCTTCTTCCTACCACTGAAGAGCGGGATCCGCACGGCCACTTTGGAAAGCAGTTTGGGTAATTTCAGAGCTAGCCTTATTAAGTTTACTAGTGAATGAGTGCGGAGAAGGCAATGGCACCCCACTCCAGTACTCTTGCCTGGAAAATCCCATGGACGGAGGAGCCTGGAAGGCTGCAGTCCATGGGGTCGCTGAGGGTCGGACACGACTGACCGACTTCACTTTCACTTGCCACTTTCATGCATTGGAGAAGGAAATGGCAACCCACTCCAGTGTTCTCACCTGGAGAATCCCAAGGACAGGGGAGCCTGGTGGGCTGCCGTCTCTGGGGTCACACAGAGTCAGACACAACTGAAGTGACTTAGCAGCAGCAGCAGTGAGTGAGTGAGTGAAGTCGCTCAGTCGTGTCCGACCCTTTGCGACCCCATGGACTGTAGCCTACCAGGCTCCTCCCTCCATGGGATTCTCCAGGCAAGAGTACTGGAGTGGGTTGCCATTTCCTTCTCCAGGGGATCTTCCCCACCCAGGAATCGAACTCGGGGCTTCTGCAATCCAGTCAGACGCTTTAACCTGAGCCACCAGGGAAGCCCACGGTACAAGTGCCGGGAATCTACGAGGACTCGCGTAGACATGGAGGGGCAGATACCACATCCTACGTGGTGTGTTTTGTTCAGTTGCTAAGTCGTGTCCAGCTCTTTGCAGCCCCATGGACTGCAGGACGCCAGGCTTCCCTGTCCTTCATCATCTCCCAGAATTTGCTCAAACTCATGTCCACTGAGTGAGATGCCATCCAGCCATCTCATCCTCTGTAGCCCCCTCCTCCTGCCTGCAGTCTCCCCAGCATCAGGGTCTTTCCCAGCGAGTCAGCTCTTTGCGTCAGGCGGCCGCAATAGCGGAGCTTCAGCCCAGGCCTTCCAGTGAATATCACTTTTCATCTATAGGAAGCGTCCAGAAAGCAAGTGCGCAGGCAGGAGGCAGGCGACCTGGACAGAGGCTGGGACCGGGCTGTGGCAGCACACGGGCATGAAGGAACTTTCGTGGGCGAGGAGACTGGTCTATAGCTGGATTGTGCTGATGGTTGCAGAACTCTGTGAACTGGTTACAAAGCACGGAATGTGCATAGGTGAGTTTTATGGCATGAAATTATGCCTCAATAAAGCTGTAAAGAGGACAAGTGTAGGGAAGGAAAGAAGGCAGAGAAAGTGCTCCCCAAACAACCCCAGCCTTGGCCAAGCTGACAGGAAGTGTGGTCACGCCTGACTCCCCCATCTTCCTCCCAGTCCTCACCTTTGCCTGCCCCCATCTCAAGCACAGCCAGCTGCTCATCCCTTGTGTCTCCCGCAGAAGTGACCCCGTTCTCTAGAACTTGGCCTCTGACCCAGGCACCCCGACCCCAGGAGGCTGTTTCACTGGCCACCCACAAGCAGCTTACCTCCCGAGATCCTCCTCCCGCCACAGGCATGGGGGCATTGCTGTCTGCCCCCTCACCCCCAATTTCAGTCCCCTCCAGGGTCCTCCTTCAGCTAGGGCTGGGACCAGCACAGACTTCAGTCTGGCTGTCTTGTCTCCAAGCTCGGAGACCACCCTGGTTAGGCCCACCAGCCATAGCGCTGGCAGAGTTTGCCCAGAGTGGTTCCTGAGCCCTTTCCCTCTCCAGTCTTCTCACCTGCTGGGCCTTCTGTGTGGAGTACCCTCCTTCCCAGCCCGAGGCCTGGCTGACCCGCTCTTCTGCAGGCCTCAGCTCGCTCAGCAGTCATCTGCCCCTCACTCCCAGACAGCGCACCACGCTGTGGGGCCAGGAGTCGGCTGCCTTTTCAGGGCCACCTCCCAGCAGCTCAAGGCAGACTCTCCTGTGCACACACTCCCCACTCTGCACTTGCTCTGCCCACAAGCCCTCAGTCCCTGGGCCCCCAAGACACCTCTACTCCCTCAGCCGCCCACACTGAGACACCCAGGCTCACTCAGCATCCTCTGCCCCCTCCTCTTCGGTCCCATCCATCCCCAGAGGCTCTCCAGCTCCCCCCCCTCAAGAGTTCTCTGAACCACCCAAACCCCTCTCACACACACGTGACCCCACACACCTCCCTGGGGTCCTCCACACCTGTCCAGCGCTGGCCTGCCAGACTCACAGCCAAGCCATGGGGCAGGGCGGAGGCTACACACAAGGCTGAGATGACCCCTCTGGGCTCTTTAGAGCAAGTCCTGGGATGGGGCAGTCTGCCAGAGCCAGAGCAGCAGTGGCCCAGCAGGGTAACGGGGAGGGCTCTGAGGAGGCTCAGGCTGACGTGAGAGTTTCCAGACAGCCCCCAGCCGTGCTCCCCAGCCAGTCCTCACAGTCGCCCAGCGGGCAGCGGCCACATGCTAGCCCCTGGGCGTAGGGCGGAGGCAGATGAGGCGGGTGTTGTCTGGGTGGATGTGCAGGGGGGGCTGGCTCTGTCTGGCGGGGTGGGGTAGGGAATGGAGACAAGGGCGGAGCCACAGGAAGTGGGGAGGGCAGGCAGGGGCTCCCCACCACAGCACCCCAAAACTTCTCAAAAGCGGAGCCAGCTCAGCGATTCACCCTGCACCCTCTGTTCCTGCTGACCCATTCCAGAACGAGAGAGCAGAGCTGCACGCCTGCAGAGCTGGACAAGGGGCTGTCCAGCATGGCTCCCTGCAGAGCAGCCCTGCCCCACCAGGGCAGCAGGCAGCAGGAGGGAGTGCCAGCGTGGCCTGGCGTTGGGACCCCCAGGAGCTCCAGCCTGGCGTTGGGACCCTGGCCACGCCCCCACACCATTGCTCCAGGGATGCAAACGCACAAGCAGGTCTTCCAAGTGTCCACGTTTATTGAGGGCATGGGGATCTAGAGGGGAGCCCCAGGCGCCTGTGGAGACAGGCCTGCCATCGGCCTGGAGGGCAGCAGCCCAGTGGGCAGCTG
This sequence comes from Litocranius walleri, assembly GCA_006410535.1. Lineage (NCBI taxonomy): Eukaryota > Metazoa > Chordata > Mammalia > Artiodactyla > Bovidae > Litocranius > Litocranius walleri. Next base: position 4,198,432 of record SJYG01000171.1, on the reverse strand, counting down.
GAGACGGGTCTCCAAAACCTGTGCAGAGACAGACAAGGACAGAGGTTAGTGCAGGCCCAGGGCGCTCAGACCTCACTGCGGGGGACGCATGCTCAGGGCCACTGGGCGGGGCGGGGTGAGGCGTGGGGAGGTACCTGGGTTTACTTGAAAGTGTGGCTCTCAGCTCCTCCGCGCCCAAAGCCTGCAGAGAAGTAGAGGGCAGGTTAGGGGTGGCCAGGGGCTGTGCAGGGCTGGGTGGGGCGGGGCGTGGGGAGCATACCTTTGGGTCCGAACATGGCCGCATAGCAGGGGTGGTTGCAGTAGGGCTTGCCTTCATGCTGCAGGGAGAGCGGCCATGAGGGTCTGCCGAAGCGCCCTGCCCTTACCCCTCAGCCTCCCCGCTGGCCCCGCCAGGCCCCACCAGGCCCCACCAACCTCAGCATGACCTCCAGAGGTCAGCGTCTTCCCACATTTCTCACACTTGAGGCAAGGCCGATGCCAGTCCTTCCCCAGGGAAGTCACCCGCTCAGCTGCAGAGGCACAGACGAGACCCCGTGAAACGGGGCACACGCACACGCTCACACCCACGCTCTCCAGACGCCTCTGCCAAGGCCTGCCCACAGCGCCCCGTGGCCCATCCGGGGGCTCAGCGGCCCCTGTGCCCCTGCGGGTGGGGCACTTCCAGTCCCCAAACCGTCCTGCCTAATGAGCGGGAGTGGGCACTGGTCCTCTGGGCGCCCCGAGGGCTTGGGTGGGGCTGGGGGAGGAAGAGGTGGAGGTCTCGGGCAGGACCGGGCCAGGCTCCCGGACCGAGCTCTCCCCCGCCTCGGCATCGGCGACCGCAGTGCTGGGGCGGGAGGGACCTCCCACTTCCTCCTGTCCCCCCACCTCCCCTGGGCCCCGGGGCGTGGGGCGGGAGGCGGCGCCCGGGGCGCGGGTTTCCGCGTCTGTTTCTACTTAACGATAGGAGAAGCTGCCCGAGCCCTGTGTTCCTTCCTACCCGCCGGGGTCCCCGCCTAGGGCGCGCCAGGGAAGGGGCAAGATAGCGGGACCCGGAGACAGGGAGACCAGAGTCAGGGAGATTCAGAGACCAGAGACTCAGTGAGACCCAGAGAGAGAGCGGGGAGGAGATGGACGGCGGCCAGACGCAGGGGGCCCGACCGGCACACCCAGGCGGCCACCAGCGAGGCTAGGTGTAGCCCTGAGGCTCTGCTCGAGGTCCCCCGGCGCCCCCGGCCCACCCCGGCAGCCCCTCGAGGTGGACCCTGGGCCACGCTTCCGCTTGGGGCTGAGGGGGAATTCTCAGCTCGAGCCGGGAAGGGCGAGGGTGGGGTGCGCTCACCAAAGTACACCTCCTTGTTGCACTTGGGGCACTTGGGCATGGTGGCACCGGACCGAGGCAGATGGCCAGGCGAGAGCAGACCGGAGAGCAGAGCTGGGTGGGTCGCGCCGGTCCTTGTCTTTCAAGGACCCCTGGGCTCCGCCCCTTTGGGACACGCCCCCAGCGCCCCGCCCGCCTGGGTCCTGAACTTGGACCCGGAGGCCTCGGATTCCCGCCAACAGGCCTAGAAAGGTACCTGGTCCACTCTCGCCTTGGAGCAGGACCCGGGCCTGGCCGACGGCAGAACGCGGTCCGAGGGGTGCAGGAGGTCAGCGGGTACTCTCGCCGACTGGACGGGGCTGGAACCCCGGAGGAGCCCCGCCCTCGCCCCGAACTCTGGGCGGGGGCTCCCCAGAGCGGGAGGGAGCACCCCAGCCCCCGCCTCAGAGTGCTGGAGCCCGGAAAGTAACCGCTCTAATGCAGATAGATGCAAACGAGCGTGTCGCACCTCTCCAGGCCTTTCCCTAGATGCAGGGCGGGGAGGCACCTACCAGGGCACTCTCAGCCTTCCCCCACGAACTGCCCTCCGCCTTCATCACGCGTGGGGCCAGAAGTTTGCCCCGCCCCAGTCTCCTACCGCCAAGGGACATCCCAGTCTCCACCGAGCCCCCCTGCGGCCCGCCCCTGGACGCCCGTCGGACCGCAGCGGAACTCCCCTGGGACTCCGAGACGGGACATCCCCTCCCAAGGCGGGGACACTCATCAAAGGCAGGGCTGGAGATTCTGCGGGATGTCGGGGGTGGGGGGAGTCTGTGCGGCAACGCCCAGGCCTCCATGCAGCTGCGTGGCGGCGGGGGAGGGGTCCTTATCTCCGCCGGAAGCGCTGAGGGCCAAGGGCCGAGCCGTCCAAGTCCGACGTCCAAGGAAAGAGGGGGCGGCCCGGAGCCTCTCCGGTGCCAGGCGGAGACTGTGGGCCCCACCCGCTCCAGGAATGAGGGAAGGCCAAGGGGGCTGGCGCTGCACGGCCCTAGGCCGTCCTCCGCTAACCAGCAGCCTCACGAGGGTCCGGGGTTGGCGGGGAGACTGATGGACCGGTCTCCGCTGCCCCTCAGCCCAGGCGGAGGCAGAGAGGCCTGGGTGCGGTCCCCCTGCTCCCCGCCCCACCCTCCTCTCAGTCTCGCCCTCTGCTGCAGGAGGGGCTGCCCTCCCTGTGGACCCTCCACCTCACTGGCCCACCGTGACCCCCCAAGCCACACCCAGCTCCTGGCTTCAGCAGCCTCAGAACTCCTATCTCCATCCCGCCCCTGAACCTTCCGCAGTGTCCTCGGCTCCCCTCGACACACCCGTCCCTCAAAACAAATCGTCATCTCTGGGCCTGACCAGGCCCTCTCCGCACAGAGGGTGCTGGAGACCATCCTCTGAGAGGCCCTCAGCCCTGAGCGGTGGGAACCCCTCCCCCGCCCCAGCCTCCCCTTGCCCCCTTGGCCTTGTGGCTGGGAGAAGGGGAGCCACGGCCACCTGCACCTCAGAACCCCACCCCAACCCGACCTGCCCTCTGCCCTCCGCCAGGCCCTGTTGTGGGGGAGCGCGCCCCAGCCTCAGGGAAGTCAGCGCACAGGACCCCACCCTCCACCACCACTCTAGTACCCCCTCCTCCCTGGGACCCTCCTCTGAGAGGAGGCCAAGTTCTGCCCCCGACTGGGGCTCCGAAAGCCCTGGGGTCCACAAAGCTCGAGCCCTGCCCTGGAGCCCTAGGTGGCTGGCTGCCTGCTGCCCTCAGGAGGGGTGCCCACCCTCCACTGTAGGAACCACACCAGCCTGCCCTGCCCCAAGCCTCACCACCCTCTCCCCCGGGCATAGGAGTGACTCCCCGGTTTCTGGAGCTGTGGCCACCCGCCTGCCCCCACCCAGCCCTTGGTGTCTCCCTGGCCTGTGCCTGGTCTACCAGGCCAGGCCAGGAACAGGAGGGTTGGCCCGGGTTCCCTCCACTCCCGGTTCATGACTGAGAGAGAAGTGGAAATGAGAGACAGCTGGAGGAAACAGGCACACGGACAGACACAGCTGGGAACAGACAAACGGACAGACGGGCAGAGCAGAGAGGGGAGGAAGGGTCAAGACCCCCAGTGACAGAGGGCCGGGTGGGTGGGGGTGCCAGGCAGGACCGTCTGGGGAGGTGGGCGTCTGTCACGGCAGACCCTGGGGTCAGGCCACACCCGGTGCGTGCAGTAGGCGTGCTGGCTGGAGGTCAGCTCCCCCCGCGTGATGAACCCGAGGGGGCAGTGAATGGCTGGCAGCCTAGATGCGCACATGTGTCCAGGGCCTGTGGGCACGCCTGTGTGGGCATACCCATCTGATCGTCTCTGGGGGGCTCTGGGACACGGGGGGCCACGCTGAGCTGGGCCTGGCTTCCTTCTGCACACTTGGCCCTGGGGATGACCCCTCCCCGCACTGGACTCCAGACTCTGGGAATGGGGGAGCAAGAGCCCCCCTGGCAAACCAGGGTGATGAGTCTCTTCCTGGCCTGCCCGGCTGTTATTGCCGTTGCCATAGCCACAGTGCAGGCTGGTGTGGGGAGGAGGCCAAGAGGGGCCAAGGCCCACGGGCGTGGCCCTCGGGTTGGTACTTAACACAGTTTTTCCAGACACACACGCACCACACACTCTCCCTGGAGCCCTCCCAGAGCTAAGCTCCCCCAGCTCCCTGCCTGTCCTGCCCGCCTGTGAAATGAGGGACCCTCCAAAGCTGCAGTCCCCAAGCACTGGGCGGGGTGTGCAGGGTGGACAGCTCCCACAGCCTCTAGACTCTCTGGCCAGGCACGGCCCCATTTGAGGGCTCCCTGTGAGGCGCCGGCCGGGCCCTCACAGCCCCTCCAGGAGCAGGCTTCCTGCTCCCATCAGCTCACCTGCCCCAGGAAACTCTCGGAGGGGCGGGGCGCTGACCCAGCCCAAGGCCAACCGAACGCAGGACCACCGGGCCAGTTCAAGATCCAGCCCTGCCCTGCCCGGCCCTTTGGGGGCAGTAGTGGCGTCTGCTTCACGAACACACGGAAGGCACAGTGGAGCACCGGGGACATCCTGCCGGAAGCGCTGAGGGCCAAGGGCCGAGCCGTCCAAGTCCGACGTCCAAGGAAAGAGGGGGCGGCCCGGAGCCTCTCCGGTGCCAGGCGGAGACTGTGGGCCCCACCCGCTCCAGGAATGAGGGAAGGCCAAGGGGGCTGGCGCTGCACGGCCCTAGGCCGTCCTCCGCTAACCAGCAGCCTCACGAGGGTCCGGGGTTGGCGGGGAGACTGATGGACCGGTCTCCGCTGCCCCTCAGCCCAGGCGGAGGCAGAGAGGCCTGGGTGCGGTCCCCCTGCTCCCCGCCCCACCCTCCTCTCAGTCTCGCCCTCTGCTGCAGGAGGGGCTGCCCTCCCTGTGGACCCTCCACCTCACTGGCCCACCGTGACCCCCCAAGCCACACCCAGCTCCTGGCTTCAGCAGCCTCAGAACTCCTATCTCCATCCCGCCCCTGAACCTTCCGCAGTGTCCTCGGCTCCCCTCGACACACCCGTCCCTCAAAACAAATCGTCATCTCTGGGCCTGACCAGGCCCTCTCCGCACAGAGGGTGCTGGAGACCATCCTCTGAGAGGCCCTCAGCCCTGAGCGGTGGGAACCCCTCCCCCGCCCCAGCCTCCCCTTGCCCCCTTGGCCTTGTGGCTGGGAGAAGGGGAGCCACGGCCACCTGCACCTCAGAACCCCACCCCAACCCGACCTGCCCTCTGCCCTCCGCCAGGCCCTGTTGTGGGGGAGCGCGCCCCAGCCTCAGGGAAGTCAGCGCACAGGACCCCACCCTCCACCACCACTCTAGTACCCCCTCCTCCCTGGGACCCTCCTCTGAGAGGAGGCCAAGTTCTGCCCCCGACTGGGGCTCCGAAAGCCCTGGGGTCCACAAAGCTCGAGCCCTGCCCTGGAGCCCTAGGTGGCTGGCTGCCTGCTGCCCTCAGGAGGGGTGCCCACCCTCCACTGTAGGAACCACACCAGCCTGCCCTGCCCCAAGCCTCACCACCCTCTCCCCCGGGCATAGGAGTGACTCCCCGGTTTCTGGAGCTGTGGCCACCCGCCTGCCCCCACCCAGCCCTTGGTGTCTCCCTGGCCTGTGCCTGGTCTACCAGGCCAGGCCAGGAACAGGAGGGTTGGCCCGGGTTCCCTCCACTCCCGGTTCATGACTGAGAGAGAAGTGGAAATGAGAGACAGCTGGAGGAAACAGGCACACGGACAGACACAGCTGGGAACAGACAAACGGACAGACGGGCAGAGCAGAGAGGGGAGGAAGGGTCAAGACCCCCAGTGACAGAGGGCCGGGTGGGTGGGGGTGCCAGGCAGGACCGTCTGGGGAGGTGGGCGTCTGTCACGGCAGACCCTGGGGTCAGGCCACACCCGGTGCGTGCAGTAGGCGTGCTGGCTGGAGGTCAGCTCCCCCCGCGTGATGAACCCGAGGGGGCAGTGAATGGCTGGCAGCCTAGATGCGCACATGTGTCCAGGGCCTGTGGGCACGCCTGTGTGGGCATACCCATCTGATCGTCTCTGGGGGGCTCTGGGACACGGGGGGCCACGCTGAGCTGGGCCTGGCTTCCTTCTGCACACTTGGCCCTGGGGATGACCCCTCCCCGCACTGGACTCCAGACTCTGGGAATGGGGGAGCAAGAGCCCCCCTGGCAAACCAGGGTGATGAGTCTCTTCCTGGCCTGCCCGGCTGTTATTGCCGTTGCCATAGCCACAGTGCAGGCTGGTGTGGGGAGGAGGCCAAGAGGGGCCAAGGCCCACGGGCGTGGCCCTCGGGTTGGTACTTAACACAGTTTTTCCAGACACACACGCACCACACACTCTCCCTGGAGCCCTCCCAGAGCTAAGCTCCCCCAGCTCCCTGCCTGTCCTGCCCGCCTGTGAAATGAGGGACCCTCCAAAGCTGCAGTCCCCAAGCACTGGGCGGGGTGTGCAGGGTGGACAGCTCCCACAGCCTCTAGACTCTCTGGCCAGGCACGGCCCCATTTGAGGGCTCCCTGTGAGGCGCCGGCCGGGCCCTCACAGCCCCTCCAGGAGCAGGCTTCCTGCTCCCATCAGCTCACCTGCCCCAGGAAACTCTCGGAGGGGCGGGGCGCTGACCCAGCCCAAGGCCAACCGAACGCAGGACCACCGGGCCAGTTCAAGATCCAGCCCTGCCCTGCCCGGCCCTTTGGGGGCAGTAGTGGCGTCTGCTTCACGAACACACGGAAGGCACAGTGGAGCACCGGGGACATCCCGAGATGCGGCCCCGGCGCTGGCAGCACCCAGCCCCGCGCTCTCCCTCCCAGCGCTGGGGGCATCTGGAGTGTGAGGGACAGAGCACCAGCACAGCCCCTTGCCCCAGGCTGCTCTGTGCTCAGAATACACCCCCTACACTCCGCCAGCGTGAGGGCACCCAGGGCCCTGAGACTTGGGAGAGGCTGCTGCGGGGTTCTGGCTGCTGGCCAAGGCCACCAGCGTGTGCTCACCCTCTGTGCACATGGCCACGCCCTCACCTACTTGTGTTCCACCCAGAAGGGAACCAGGTGGGACCCTGCCCCACAGCAGGATTCTGGACAGTCGGGCAAGCGGGGCCCCAAGGCGGGCTCGCTTGGGCTCCAGGCACTGGTAGAACCTGTGGAGCGAGGCTGGGCCCCAGTGGCCGCTGAGCCAATCTTCGAGGGAAGTTCTGCCCCTCGGAGCTACATATCCACCCCCACCCAGACCATACACTGTGGCACTTGCCCCTGGCCTTTGCCAGCCATTCCTGAAGCCTCCACCCCGCGCCCGTCTCTGGGCCCCCTCCTCAGAGTGGACAAGAGTAAGGCTGTCCCCTGCAAGGGCCGGAGGCCGGTAGGGCTTCTCTGGCATTCCTGCACCCAGTGCCCTGCAGGTCCAGTGTGTGCTCTGGGACCACTGCTGAGCCAGGGCCAGAGCCGGCTGCCTACCCCCAGAGTCCACCCCTCCCTGCCCTTCCTCCAGGCCTGGCTGAGTCACAGACTCTCAGACATTCCCAGGGCCTATTTTTAGCAGCTTGTCTCCCAGGACCCCCTGTCTGCCCCAAGGTCGTGCCCCAGGTGGCCCTGAGGTGGGGGCGGGGGATGGAATCTGTGCTTTCCCAGGAGGGCTCCGACCCTGTCCTCCAGGCCTGAGACCAGCCCAGGCAGGAGAGGGCCCCTCCCCTCCTCTCTTGGAAGCAGGCCTGGGAGGCAGAGAGGCTGGGGGCACCTGCGCCGTGAGCCCCCTCGGGCAGCCCTGCCAGGGCCTGCAGCTCGGCTCGTTGAGGTGCCCCTGCCCTCCCCACCCCCCAGGATGAGCCTGGTGCCAGGAATCTCTCTATCCTGGAGCCAAAGGCCATGTAGAATAGCCTCAGATTCCAGCCTCTCCAGCCAGGGAGCTGGGCGTGTTCACCGCCCCAGACCCACCCCTGCAGCGGCTGGGCCCTGAGAAAGTGTGCAGCCTGCACCTGGCCGCCTCTCCCGGCTGTCCTCCTCAGCCCAGCCCCCAGCGGCCCAGGGCCAGGCTCGCAGGCACTCGGTGACTTCTCGACCCTCAGCTCCTGGAACCACTACCAGTGTGCTGGTGCGAGAAAGGTCATGCCCCCTCCAGGCCTGGAGGGGCTCAGGGAGGCTAGCAGGGCTGGGCTGGGTGGGGCCCCCAGGGAGCCTTCACAGCAGAGGGGCAGCCCAGGGGGGATCACTGGCCCAGGGGAAGCTGGTGGGACTGGGAGGGAGAGGGGCTGGGGGATCTAGGTCAGGGGTAAGGGGATTCCAGGACTCAGGAAGTGGGGACGGAGGAAGCTGAAGAGATGCCTGGCCTGGGGGGCAGGGGAACACCAGCCAGGGCCCGGGAGGCTGATGGGGTGCAGGGGGGCTCAGAGGGCCCTGTGGAGGAAGTGGGGAAGACTGGACCGGTGGGAGGGGGGTGCGGCTGGGGAGCAGGGTGTTAGAGGAGGCCGGGGCACCGTGCCCAGCCCTGGGGTTGTGGAGCGGAGAGAGGAGCTTAAATGGCATTTCAGGGCCGCCTCAGCTGGCGGGGTGGGGTGGAGGCCGGGCTGCGGCAGGCGAGGAGGGCGGCGCACCGCACACAAGCCTCCGCGGCATCTTGCGGGGTGCCCGAGGAAACACCTGGCTCGTGGGGAGGCTCCCTGGAGCTGGGGTCCCCTAGGGAGCCCCGGCAGCGCGGGGCCCCCGCGGCCCCCAGTGGCACCGGCAACGGCCAGGAGCTGCCCCGCCCGTTTCCATGACAGCCCGGGGGAAGCAAACAAGGAGGCTTAGCACGCTCCCCGAGCAGGAAACGGAAACGGAAGGCGGCCTCCCCGCCAGACCCCGCGAGTGGGAGGCACTCGTTGCCAGGCGGGTTGCGACCGACCCACCCTCTGGGGGACCCGGTGCCCCTCACCCTGCCCGCAAGGCGGCAGTCACACCGTAGGCGCCCCTCCTCCCGGGTTTGGGGGAAGGGCTCGCAGGAGATCGCGTTTCCCTCGCGTAGTTTCCACTGGAGTTTCACCGAGGAGGGGCCCAGCTGTGCTCTCAAGCCGCCCCCACCCGTTGGACCCGCAGGAAGTTCCCATCCGGCAAGAGGAGCCCTCGGCAAGGGCGGGCCTGGAGTTGCCCCCAACGACCCCGCAACCAAGGAGCTTCGGCTTAGCAGGAGGGAGGCGGGAGTGAAGAGTTGTCCCAGCCGCTCCTCTGAGTGTACCCCTTACCTCTGCCCGAGGTGAAAGCGGGGCGCCCCTGGGGCACCTGCACCAGGGCCTCCCACCCCCAGGGCAGGCCAACCCGCCTTGCACATCCTGGCCGCGTTCCCGGGGCAGGCCAAATGCAAGGAGACACTGCTGCCCACGCTGGACGCTCAGGCCAGGAGGAGGGAGGGCGGCTTGGCACTGCAGACACCGAGCCGGCCGCTCCACCCGAAGGACACGGATGGCTGCTCGCAGGACAATGAGTCCGGCCTTCTGGCTCAGCCTGCGTCCTGGAGGACGGGCCAGGGAGGGACCTGTGCCAGGGGCTGGGGTGCTGGGAGCTGGCCCCGGGGGTGAGGGGGTGGGGGCAGGGCACATATGGAGCCGGCCGCCTACGGTGCTGAGGGCACAGGCCCAGAGACGACCAGGCCCGAAGCCTCTGGGGATGCGGTACTGGGAGCAGGCCGGGGCAGGCACTGAGCCGTGGAAGGCGGGTCTACCAGGGCTCTGCCCCGGAGCGGAAGAGAAGAGGCGCCCTCTGGCGGGCTGCTAGGGAGCCGCGGATAAAGGGAAGGCAGGCGCGTGGGCGGGAGTCTGGGAGGGGGCTCCTCCAGCTGCTGGGGGTTCCCGGTTGCTAGGGACAGCCTGAAGAGGCCAGGGTGACTCCATCAACACCGCAAACCAGATGCAGAGACTCCGTTCAGGCAGGGGCACTATGCCCTGCATTCAGAATGCAGGAGACAGCCCGTCCCACCTGCCCAGCTGAGAAGGTGAGCTCCCTGGGCAGACTGGCACAGACTCTGCCGCAGGTGTCCTGCCCATCCCTCGCCGCTCCTCCCCTGCAGGAGGGGTCGTCTGTCCCTCCCTCCCTCCACCGGCTGCCCTCAGCTCCCCTCCCTCCAGCTCTCTGCTGGACTGAGGTACCACCTGGTTTTAGTGCCCCTTTCTGGGCACCAGGACCTCAGCCTCCCCCACTCCCCACCTCCATCTAGTCCAGTCCTTCCCAGGGGCCCAGCCCTTCACTCGCCTCAACCAGCCCAAACCAGAGCCTCCCTGCCTCCCACCCATGGGCATCACCCTTGAGCACAGGGCCCCGCCCCCACCTGAAACGGCCCAGGGATGCTGGGGGCGCTTGTACTGAGAGATGGGCCCCTGGCTGCAAGTCCACCCCAGAGCTGCAGACACGTGCGCCCTTGACCTTCAGACCTTTTATTGGTAGCAAAAGTCCCAGCACTCAAGTGTGAGCCACGTGAGGGTGGTGGGCGGGTGCTGGCTAGGCAGGCGGGAGGAACGCGGTGGGGGCGTGGCTGTGGCTGTCACTGGCAAGAGAGACATAAATAACACTGGGGGCGGGGCGGGGTAGGGCGGGGGCGGCGCCACCTCAGAAAGGTCACCCAGGCCACAGAGACACGAGAGGCAAGTGGGGCCCTGAGACCTCGACGCGGGGACACGTGGGGCCAGGACGAAAGGGGGCAGCGTGCGGTCAGGGACAAACAGGCAGATACACCAGGAGACAGGGGCGGGGCAGGGCCCTGGGGTTAGGGTCCTCCCCCAGCTCTCTGGCCCTGGACTTGCAGGTGCAGAGGCGGCCTGGGCAGCGGGCACTCTCCCCGAGCAGCCAAGCAGTGGACCTGGGGCCAGGGGCCCGCGCAGAGTGGCCCGGGGTCTAGGGCTGAGCTTTGCCTTCAGGGTCCTTGTCATAGACGTAGCTGCCCACGGCTCCCGTGTTGACTCCTGCAGAGAGAAACCACTCCGTGGAGGGGGAGCAGGGGGGCCCGCGGCCCACACTCCAGCCCACACTCACCCTTGGGTCCGAAGAGTATTCCGTAGCAGGGCTTGTGGCAGTAGGGCTGGCCATCGTGCTAAGGACAGGGTGTGGGTGGTGAGAAGGGGGCCACAGGCTCCACGCCCACCGCCCCCGGTGGCCGCCTCCACGTCCAGGCGCCTGGTACCCTGAGCCCTCGGTTCCCAAGGTGGACCTGGAGGACGCAGCACCGCCGCCGCACCAGCGTCCGTCCGTGTGCGCACACGGCGCCAGGCTGGGCCTCCAGGGAGCAGGGCGCGCCGCCCCCCCCACCCCCCCCACCCCCGGCCGCAGC
>SJYG01000171.1:4152996-4170360 GCA_006410535.1 Litocranius walleri | reverse complement strand
GGCCCCGGGCCGGGCCGCAGGGGCGGGCGCGGGGCGCGGGGCGCGGGGCGCGGGGCGGGGCTTACCATGTTACTGCGGTTGGGTCCCGGCCTCTCTCCATCTAACCGGGTTGGCATTTTCAAGCCACCATATTTCTTCCAATATGTCCAACAAGACGCGCAGAGGCGACACTGCATGTTAGGGGGACCCCAAGAATACCACTGGTAAGACTGGGTGGCTACGGACAACAAAGTTGAAAATAGACGGATTCTTAAGCAGAACCAGTGACGGCAAAGAGCATTCCACAGCTGTCGCCGCCCACACCGCCCCGGGCCCGGGCACCGCGCCCCCTCACTCCCCATTAGGCTCCTCCGGGCAGAGTGCGGCCCCCGCCCCAGGCCGGCCCCCGGGGCGGCGCAGCGGTGCCCAGGGCCGCGGACCGGGGCGCGCCCGGGGGCACTTACCGTAGCAGCTCTCGCAGGCCCGGCCGGCCCCAGGGCTCTGGCCTGGCGGCCCCGCGCCGTTCACCACGCCTGCCTTGACGTTGTTGACGCTGATCTGGTTCGGGTTTGGCTTGTTACTTGGGTAAGGGAGAGAGGGAGGGCGTCACGGGAGCACGGAGCCCCGGGCGCACGGCTCTGGGGCGTGGGCAGCCCCGTCCGTACCCGCCTGGCTGCAGGGCGGGTGGCCGCCGACCCCAGCTCTCTCCCCGCGGGCTAGGGTCAGAGTCAGACCCCAGGTGGGACGGCTTCCAGCCTCCGCGCCCAGTGCCGCCTGGCTGGCCGAGGGAGAACCCGGGCTGGGTCCTGCCCTCCCGCCACCTCCGCCATCCTGGGCTTCAAGGACAGGCCCCCGATTCGCCCAGACTCTGAGCCAGGGAGGCACCACCCGGCCACGTGAGGCCAGCGGCGGACCTGGAGCCACGGGGGCGGTGCTCTGGGGCACACTTACTAGTTGGGGATATAAACTTGCTTCAACTTGCTCTCCGCCTCCGCCGCTTTCAAGCGTTTCTTAAAACACAGAACACAGGGTCAGCGGCCGGCGGCCGGGTCTGCAGGGGCGCCCGCGCCCGCGCCCGCGGCCCCACCTGCTGCACGTATCTGTCGGTGGTCTTCCACATGTAGTAGTATTCGATGATGCTGGTGAGCGACTTCCAGGGGAGCTGCGGGAGGGAGGCGCGTCAGTGCGCGGGCGGCGGGCCCTGCTGGGCCCCGCCCCGGCTTGCCCGCTCCTGGGCAGAGGCGCTCCTCCCCAGGTTCCCTTCCTGCCCCCAGGTTCCCTTCTTGCCGCAGCGCCCGCGCCCGGCTGGCTGGCTGGCTGGCGGCCTAGGCGGCGCTTTCTGCCCCTGATGCTCAGTGCGGGGGCGGGCGCCGCGGCAGGAGGCACCCAGGTCCCCTCCCCGCTCTGGGCTGCGGGCTGCACATTCGAGCAGCTCTGCTTCCGCTGTTCTGGTGTCACGCCAGGCTCACAGGCCAAGCCCAAGTCCAGCAGAGCTCGCGCCGCCTGTGGGCCTGCCTCCCCTGAGCACCTTCACCCACAACATCCGCTGGGGTGAGCTGATCGCAGGCTACCTGTCTCCTACACCTGGGCCGTCACACGGGAGCATGAGGGGCCCGGGACCTGTGGGGGGCGCTCAGCTTCGTTCTGGTGGGGAGGCCTTGCCAGCCTGCTGAGGTTTCAGCACCCTCTAGCATGTCGGTCAAGGGGCCGGCTTAGGGTTCGGCCTGCACCCTTGGCACCAGGGCTCTGCAGGGCACCCTGAGGGCCTCCAGGCCACGCCTGTTCTCTACCTCCTGCGGTGAGCCCGGCACCAGCTTCATCTGTTCCAGTGGAGATGCTGCTGGGCATCAGACGCGGGCAAGGCCGCTGCGTCCCAGCCTCTCCCTAGGGCTCATGGTCAGGCCGGCTCAGCCACCCTGCTGCCCTCTCTGCACAGACATGCTCCTCTGAGTGACCAGCATTTTGCCTCCTTTCAGACGAGCTCAAGTGTGTTTTAGGGGCCGTGAGAGTGGGAGGGGTCCCTGCAGACTTGACTCCCACACGCTCACTGGGGGACACTTCCAAGGAAGTATGCGAAGCTCGGCTGGTTAAAAACAAGCGGATTCAAATGTGCCCGGGGCCTGAGGCCAGCGAGGGGCTGGCCCTGGAGGCGCAGCAGGCACCTCTACCAGGCGAGGGGGCAGGAACACAGAGACCCGGGAGCAGCGCGGCCCTGAGCCCGCCCCGCGGCACTCACAAAGTCCTGCTGAATGTCTGTGAAGTCCTTCCCGTACTTTTCCAGGGCCTCCTCGAAAAGGCTGGCCTCTGAGGCTGACCACTCCTCCATCTCGTCCCTGCAGAGCACGGGCCCGCCCTGAGGCACCAGGGCTGAGATGGCCTTGGCGACGTCATAGACGCTCCTGTGCAGCGTGTCCATGGCGTGGAACTGTGCAGGGCAGGAGGCAGGGTCACCTGGGCCCTGCGCTGGGACCTACCCCCAGCCCAGATGGCAGACACACCCAGGTCACGTGTGAAAGGCCACAGGCTCAGGCCTCTGGGGACAATGTGGGGAGAAAGCCGTGGGCAGGTGGGGCGAGCCCAGGGCACGTTGAGCCTCCTTCTGGGAGACTTGCAGCCTGAGACGGGGATGGGAGGAAGGAGCAGGGCAGCCCCAGGACGTGCAGGTCAGCCTGAGCCTGTGCGAAGACGGGGCTGCCACACAGGGCACTGAGAGCCCTGCCCTGGGTAGGGCCGTGCCCAGGGCGTTGGCCTGAGCAGACGTGCTGGGCCTTGCTCGGCCGGCACCCGCTTACCAGGGTGATGTCCCGGGAGGCGGCCGCGGCGCTCATGTGCAGGCTGGGCTGCCGGACGGAGCTGCTGCAGTCCAAGGCCCGGGCAAAGGTGCCCACGGAGCTGGGGGAGCAGGGAGGGGAAGAGACGCTGACCGCTGGAGCCAGCAGAAGGCCAGGCAAGCCAAGCCGGACACGCAGAGGGGCCCAGACTCAGCCATCTCGGGGAGGAGCACTCTGCTCTGGAGCTTGGGGACTCTGCCTATCTCCACAGAGCTCTTCTCACGAGATAGCCTTTGGGTTCCAGCGCTGGATGGTGCCTGGCCCCGGGGCGGGGTTGGGGGGAGCATGCGGCCTGAGTGCTCACCGCAGCTGCCCAGTGGGGGCCAGGGCGGCGGCCTCAGCAGAAGTAGCCCCGCAGAGCACAGCCGCTCATGTCCAGGAGGCCTGGGCCTCGGCTATGTCTGCCCCAGCAGCCTCCGCCCAGTCCCGGAGCTGGATAGGCACCCTATCCCACCCTGCAGTCTGTGTAAAGAGCCCCAGCATGCTGGGAGGCCCTGAGCAGCCCCTCAGAGCCAGCTCCACATGCAGGAAGGGCCAGGCCTCCCTGAGGACCACAAAAGGGTCGTGACAGAGCAGGCCCCGCCCTGCCAGCCTCGTGTGCCCTTCGCTGGGCAACACCCCAAGGGACAGATGTCCCAGAACCCACAAGGTGGGCGAGCAGTTAAGGCCGTGCCAGCTTGTACCCAGCCTGCCCGCACTCACCGGGCCACCACCAGGAACTGGTCAATCTGCTTGTCCACGAGCGGGTTGCGGGCCTCCCACACCTTGGTCTCCAGCTTGGACTGGTCTCGGCCGTCCTCCTCGCCTGTGGAGAAGGGGTGCCGTGGGGTGAGGCCGCCGGGGCTGCGGAGGAGCCCCGAGGCTCTCATGAGAGCTTGGAACCAGGGGTCCACTTAGGGCCTGGCCTACTGGGGTAAGGAGGGAGCGTCGCCTTCTGCAGGGAGGGAGAGGGCGAGTGAATCCGGGTGGGGACACGGCACGCGTGTGCACACACACACAAAGCACACAGAAACACACACAGGCACACATGTACACACGTGCGCACGCAGACACAAGCATGCACACACAGGAACATAGGCACGCGTGTGCACACACATACACACACACGGACGCAGTCCGGTCGGTGCTCCAGGGCAAATGTGGCACAGGGCAAGCCTTTGCCTCTGGAGTGGGGTCTGGGTCTGGGCCCCTGGGCGTTGGAGGAGCCACCGGAGGGCACCAGCAGCGTGGCTGCTGGGGGAAGGGCAGGCAGTCTGGATCTGATTGGTCGAGCTCTTTACCCCAAGACGCCACAGGGTTGGGTGCCACTGCACCCGGACCCCCGTGCCAGCCCCTCACCACCAGTGCGCTGATGCCGGCTCAGCACAGACACTCGCCCGCCGCCCGGGGCCCTGAGGCTGGAGGCCTCATCTCAGGGCGTCCTCTCCCTCGGCCTGTGGGTGGCACAGGAGAGCCCAGGGCCCGGTCGTGGATGCTTCTGTCCTGGGCAGCACCTGTGCCAAGGGCCAGTGTGCTCCCATCAGCGTGGGGGATGGAGCCACGAGGAGGGTCTGCAGAATGCCCACCTGGCATGGCTGGGCTGGCATGGAGGAAACGTCACACCCACACTCAACTTGGGCGCCCAGGCTGAATATCTGTGGACGCCCTCGGCCAAGGTTACTCTCGGCAGGAACCCACTTTCAGGCCCAGGACCC
The DNA here is from genome assembly GCA_006410535.1 of Litocranius walleri. Lineage (NCBI taxonomy): Eukaryota > Metazoa > Chordata > Mammalia > Artiodactyla > Bovidae > Litocranius > Litocranius walleri. The sequence continues at coordinate 4,165,856 of SJYG01000171.1, read as the reverse complement.
CTGTGCACTCGGGAAGCCCACGGAGCCTGGGGTGGGGATGGGTCAGCAGGGCCGGCACGGCTGAAAGTCACTGGGGATACACGTGCCCCCTCGCCCTGGGGAGGTCACCCTGGTGGGCTACAGGGGTGTGCTGGACCAGGGGCCCACGGAAGGGAAGCCCGGCACTGCAGACGTGCAAGGCTGATCCAGGGATGGAGTGCAGAGATCCGACAGCCTGGGGTGCCGAGGCTGTGGGACGCGATGGGGCGTCTGGAGGATGGGCATGGTGCGCTACCTCCTGGTGGCTCCTTGACACTGAGACCCTCCCTGGGGAAGCCAGGGACCCTCCTCTTGGATTCAGGCCCCAGCGATGTGGCCAGGCAGCCAGGCCCAGAGTCCCGGGCGCAGTGGCACCCCCGTCCCCAGTGCCACGCCGGCTGGCAGGCAGCATCACAGCACACTGTGGCCGCCACACACACTCACGGCCGGGACACAGGTTCACACTGGCAGGGTCCATGCCCCAGGAGACGCGGGGAGACAGCAGGCTGAGGCCTTCGCCAGGGCCCCCGAGGCAGGAGCGGGAAAGGCCTGGGCTGTGGGCAGGGCTCGCCCAGGGCACCTGAGAACAGAGACTCAGCCCCGCCGGGCGCCCAGGCGGCAGCAGCGTGAGCTCTTTGGACACTTGAGCCACCAGCGTCCTCCTGAGGCCTCACCAGGAACCTTTAGCCAGCCTGCAGGAGCGCAGGCCTGGGGGGCCCCGGGGACTCCCAAGGACACCTGACCCCGGAGGGGTGTCCGTGCGGGAGACCGGTGCGGGGGACCCCAGGATGATGTGAGCGCTCATGGGGCCGGAGGGAAGGGCGGCCAAGCCCGCCTGCGACGGAGCTGGACACGCAGGGCGGACGGGGGAGCCACCCCACCACCCACTTCCCACGGGCCTGGCTCAGCAGACAAGCAGGCACCCCGAGATGGAGACTGAGGCCCCGGCAGGGAGGCGGGTGTGAGTGTGTGGGTGAGGTCTGAGGGAGGTATGCCACAAGTGTGAGCACATGTGTGCAACAGGAAATGTGCACACGGGCCAAGAGCATAGCCCAGGACGAGCGGAGCAGCTGGGGGTCGGGTGGCACAGCAGCCACGGAGAGGGGGTTTCTGGGGATTCCTGCACAGAGGAGCCCGGGGTGCAGAGCAGAGGGGGAGCCAGGCCTGGCCCACGCCCCAGGGCCGCCTGAGGACGAGAGGAGCGGCCACGTGCTCCACGAGAGACCCGGGAACCCCAGGCAGCCTGGGCACCTCACAAGGGGCCAGCTCTGCGGCGACACCAGCTCCAAAGAGAGCAAGGCGCCCGAATGCCCCAAGACCAAGCGCGCACGCAGTCCAGGCACCAGACCCGCCTCACCGAGCCGTGTGAGCAGGACGGGAGGGAACAGGATGCCCACGAGCGTGGACCCGTGGTCTCCTGCGTCAGCCCCGCTTGCCTGAGCGAGGCCACCACCCAAGGGATGAGGGCCGCTCCCGGCAGGCCTGCTGTCAGCCATGGGGCCCCGTAGGAAGTGAGGCCTGGGGGTCATCGGGGCCCGAGTTCCTCTGTGCTGTGTGCATGGGGACAGACTGAGCTGCAGGAAGGGGTCAGGCCCGCCCGTGACCCCCGGGCCGCTGGAGGCCTGAGTGGGTAGGGGAGCCGGGCACTTCGTCCCCCGAGCACAGTGGCCTCGAGGACAGCACCATCTACCAGAAGTCAGTGATACCAGCAATCACTCAAACAAGCTCTTTGAACAGAGAAAGAGCTTTTAAAAAGTTATGAAAACAACTGCTAAGAGGAAACAAAGTTTCCAGGTAGCATGGAGGGCCCCACCCACCCACCTTCTTTCAGCAGGTCAGTGATGTCCGCCTGGTACCGGTTCCCCACCCGGATCTCCCCCTTGTCTGCCAGGAGGGTCTTCTGTTGGGGGTCGTAGACGAGAGAGTAGAAGAAGAAGTCCTGGAAAGCAGCGTAGGGCGGGGCTGTCAGCTCACGGGGCCATGGCCGAGCGGGCTCGGGCGCAGGCCCGGCAACTGCGGGCGGCTCCCCAGATTGCCACCAGCCCGTCAGCAGCAAGTCTGAAAACTTAGTTTATAGAAGCACTTAACAGCAACAAAACTCCGAAGACATCTGGGAACAAATCTGACAGATTCTGGGCTCGGCCTCCGAGGAGACGGCAGGGTTCCCGTGCGGCTGTCACAGGAGACACACACAGAGCTGCCACGTAACAGAACGTCCCGGGCCTGGTGCCCAGAGCTGGCTGCTCCCAGCCCGTGGGCACCCTCCTTGGCCCCCAGGAAGCCACGTAGAGCCGACCTGGGCCGCTTCTCGAAAGCAAGCCTGCCACCCAGGGCTTCCCCTGGGGCCTCACCGTATCTCGCAGGGTCTACCTGGCCCCGCGCCCCCACTGTGCCTCTGAGACTCTGCTATGGCCATGTCTCCACAGCCCCCAGCCCCAGGCGGCAGCGGGCAGGGGCTGCCCCTGCGTCAGAGCCAGGGGCTCCTGGGCATAGGTCCCGTGGGTTGCAGCTGTGCGCCTGTATTGCCAGCCCCTAGCCTGGGCCACCCCCCTCTCCTCAGAGGCACCCACTCCCCAGACAGGTGAAGGAGAACAGCACAAAATGCCCACTGTGCACCCCAGAGGCGCACGCAGAGGCTGCAGCAGGACCCACGCGCCTCCAGAAGCCGTTCACAGCTGCCTTTGCTCAGAGACAGCCGTCCACGGCACTGCTCAGGCCGCTGCCACTGGGGGCCTTTCCAAACTGCGGGCCACGCGTCCGCTCCCCAGGGGAAGCTGCCTGGGGCCACGGCCCCGCTCTGCCCGCCACCCTCCCAGGCCGCACCAGGCCTCCCGCAGGCAGGGGCTCCCAGGGGCCCGGGCTGCCCCGGCAGCTCCTCTGCGCCGACTCCAGGCTGTCGCCTGGCGGTTCTCCAACCGCTGAGTCAGGCATCCGGGAGGCTGCGCACCAGGCCACCCTCGCTGGCCCGCTGGCACCGGCGGCCACCTGCGCTCCCAGTCCACACCGCCCCCTCCGCTCACTCCTCGGGACCTGGGAGAGCCTGGCCTTGCCTGGGGAGGGTGCCGCCCGCGGGGGACGACACTCCTGCAGGAGCTGCAGGGATCTGTGGGCAGGTCCCCTGGGAGCCAGTGGCACGTGTCCCCTCGGCCATGCCCTGACGTGCCCTTGCAGGATTATGCCCGAGGCCCGCTGCAGCGACCCCTGCTGGCCCACCGGCTTCCCTGGAGATGCGTCTTGCTGCTCCTGGGACACGCGTGTGTCCTCTGGAGACGGCTCTGATCGTCATGTTTCTCAGGAGAGGGGACGATGGACAGGCAACCCCACCAGAACCACCCGCCCTGGGGGTCATGGCAGGAAGGACAGCGGCCGCGGGATGAGGAGCTCGGGCATCACCGCAAGGCCCGTCCACCAGCCCTGGCAGCACTGACAACTCCTGTTTCACAAACTCAGACACTCTCAATTGCCCGGCCGGCAATGCTGGGTCGGCACAGCGTGGCCAGGACACAGCGGCCAGAACGGCTGGGTGGGCACCCGCCTGGTGGGGAAGCCCAGACGGCAACCAGGGCAGCCGCCATGGGCCTCCTCGCCCCCGGCAGAACAAGCTGTGCCCCTCGGGGGGCAGGGGAGCCTCACCTCCCGCTCCAGGTAGGACTTGAGGGACTCAGTCTCGTTCAGCAAAGTGACACTGCACTTCCCCCTGCAAGGCAGGACACAGGAGGGCGGGCGTCAGGGCAGGCGGGTACCCCCGTGCCCACTCAGGCCTGCAGCACCTGGCGTGCAGTCCCTACCCCAGTCCCCGCCCCAGGCCTTCCAGAGTGGTCCCCGCCCCGGGCCTGCGGTACCTGACATGTGGTCCCCGCAGCCCCTGACGTGCGGTCCCTGCCCCGGGCCTGTGGTACCTGATGTGCAGTCCCCACCCCAGGCCTGTGGCACCTGACCTGTGCTCCCTGCCCCAGGCCTGCGCTAGTGGTCCCTGCCCTGTGTGGTCCCCGCCAGGGCCTGCAGCACCTGGCGTGCGGGCCGCACTGGGGCCTGCGGTACCTGATGTGCGTGGCAGGCAGGGACTCCAGCTGTCTAGACAGGAACAACTCCCGATGCCGCAGCTGGTGCTTGAGCTTCTCAGGCAGGTCCACCATCTCCGGGTTCTCCATCTCCTCCTCTATTTCTCCTGAAGGACAGAGAGAACGTGGACTCAGGCCACTGAACAGACCCACCCGCTGGCTCCCCCGGCCCCCGCCCTTTAGGGGCCCCAGCAGGCGCTCGGGCAGCGCCGGTTCTAGCCCAGCCGCCACAGCAGTCCGCAGCTGGGGTGTCTCATCAGGAAGGAGGACGTGTCCTGAGCCAGCCGGGGGGAGACAGCGGAGACGAGGCGGCCGCTGCTGCACGTCCAGGGCCAGGGGGCAGAGACCCCACGGCCGTGTCCCGTGCCCTCCCTGCACCGGAACCCCCTCAGGGCCAAGCTGCAGGGGTCTCTGCACCGCGGGCAAGCAGGGGCTGGCATGAAACCCAGCGCACAGGCGCCAGGACCCTCCTGCAAGGGCGGCTCTTACCTTCCTCGCCGGTGTCGGCCCCCGATCCGGTCTTATAGCAGACTGACAGAGCTACACAGCAGACAAACAGACAGACAGCGCCCAGACAGCAGGTCAGCCTCAGCGCCCGGCCTGGCTGAGGGGGTGAGGCTGGGAGGCAAGGTGGACAGGGGAACGCAGACCACCCGGCCGAAGCCAGAGGACGTCCCACCTAGCTGACCTCAGCCCTGCCCACCCCCACGCCCACGCCACCCACGCCTCGAAGCAGACCCCAGACCAGCCTGGGCTGGCCTGTCCCGGCAAAGTCGGGGGGAGGCAGACCTTCCGGAGAAGTGGGCCCAGGGCACCAGGTGGGGGGGATGGGTCCCCGAGCCAGATAAGCGGCGCAGCTTCCGGCCCGGGGTCCTCGGCCACCATGGCTGACACTGGCACCCACAGGGAGAGCCTGGAAACCTGGCATGTGGGGGGCAGCGGGGGGCCTCCAGGATGTGGACTCAGCACAGGCAGGCCTGGGGCGGGGGTGCCCTTGGCAGTGGTGGTCTGGGGCTACGCAGGGGGGGCAGGGAAAGCCAAGCCCGCAGCCAGACGACCCTCCACCCCGAGGCCCCCAGGAGCCGCATGGAGCACACGCGGGCCCCCGTGGGCCTGCAGCCCTCTGCTGCCCCCCTGTGGTGGCTGCACAGGGACCCGAGCCGCCCCCCCACGCGTCCACAGCTCACAGAAGCCAGTGGGGCCGGGGTGTGGGCAGCTAGGGAGGAGGACGGGCCAGGCTATCTGGGCGGGGGCCACAGGAACCTGGGCACCCACCCGCACTGTAGCCATGTCACGCCCTGTCCACCCCTGGGGACCCCAGGGCAGCCCCATGCAAGGGCATTGCCCAACTCAGACACGGCCCCCAGCCCACACTGGTGCTCATGACATCCAGGGGCAGCATCGCCGGCCTGGCAGAGCAGCAAGGAGCCGGGCCAGAGACAGGCCCTGGGGGCCCATATCATGGCCGCAGGCCTTGCCCTCTCACACTGACACAGGCCCGCCAGGGCTCCCGACGGCCAGCAACATGAGGAGCGGCCAGGAGCCACACGGCGGCCTCGGGGTCAGCCAGGGCCTCAGCCAGTCTGACCCCTCCCCAGGAGACCAGGCGTCTCTGCACGGCTCTGCAGCCGCAGACATGAGTGGGCTGTGGTGCCCAGCATCAAGGAACCTAGGGGCCCGTGGCCCCTGGGGCCAAAGCCCATCCCTCTGGGATCCAGCGAGTCCTGGCCTTGGGCTCAGAGCTGGGGCCTTACCCACACACCCCACCGGCTCCCCTGAGCCCCACACTCGCTCTGGGGTTCCTGGAAGGACCTGTCCCGTGCCCACTGCTCCTCAGGCAAGGTCTGGCTCTTAGGACAGCTCTGTGGGGGAGACAGCGGAGACGAGGCGGCCGCTGCTGCACGTCCAGGGCCAGGGGGCAGAGACCCCACGGCCGTGTCCCGTGCCCTCCCTGCACCGGAACCCCCTCAGGGCCAAGCTGCAGGGGTCTCTGCACCGCGGGCAAGCAGGGGCTGGCATGAAACCCAGCGCACAGGCGCCAGGACCCTCCTGCAAGGGCGGCTCTTACCTTCCTCGCCGGTGTCGGCCCCCGATCCGGTCTTATAGCAGACTGACAGAGCTACACAGCAGACAAACAGACAGACAGCGCCCAGACAGCAGGTCAGCCTCAGCGCCCGGCCTGGCTGAGGGGGTGAGGCTGGGAGGCAAGGTGGACAGGGGAACGCAGACCACCCGGCCGAAGCCAGAGGACGTCCCACCTAGCTGACCTCAGCCCTGCCCACCCCCACGCCCACGCCACCCACGCCTCGAAGCAGACCCCAGACCAGCCTGGGCTGGCCTGTCCCGGCAAAGTCGGGGGGAGGCAGACCTTCCGGAGAAGTGGGCCCAGGGCACCAGGTGGGGGGGATGGGTCCCCGAGCCAGATAAGCGGCGCAGCTTCCGGCCCGGGGTCCTCGGCCACCATGGCTGACACTGGCACCCACAGGGAGAGCCTGGAAACCTGGCATGTGGGGGGCAGCGGGGGGCCTCCAGGATGTGGACTCAGCACAGGCAGGCCTGGGGCGGGGGTGCCCTTGGCAGTGGTGGTCTGGGGCTACGCAGGGGGGGCAGGGAAAGCCAAGCCCGCAGCCAGACGACCCTCCACCCCGAGGCCCCCAGGAGCCGCATGGAGCACACGCGGGCCCCCGTGGGCCTGCAGCCCTCTGCTGCCCCCCTGTGGTGGCTGCACAGGGACCCGAGCCGCCCCCCCACGCGTCCACAGCTCACAGAAGCCAGTGGGGCCGGGGTGTGGGCAGCTAGGGAGGAGGACGGGCCAGGCTATCTGGGCGGGGGCCACAGGAACCTGGGCACCCACCCGCACTGTAGCCATGTCACGCCCTGTCCACCCCTGGGGACCCCAGGGCAGCCCCATGCAAGGGCATTGCCCAACTCAGACACGGCCCCCAGCCCACACTGGTGCTCATGACATCCAGGGGCAGCATCGCCGGCCTGGCAGAGCAGCAAGGAGCCGGGCCAGAGACAGGCCCTGGGGGCCCATATCATGGCCGCAGGCCTTGCCCTCTCACACTGACACAGGCCCGCCAGGGCTCCCGACGGCCAGCAACATGAGGAGCGGCCAGGAGCCACACGGCGGCCTCGGGGTCAGCCAGGGCCTCAGCCAGTCTGACCCCTCCCCAGGAGACCAGGCGTCTCTGCACGGCTCTGCAGCCGCAGACATGAGTGGGCTGTGGTGCCCAGCATCAAGGAACCTAGGGGCCCGTGGCCCCTGGGGCCAAAGCCCATCCCTCTGGGATCCAGCGAGTCCTGGCCTTGGGCTCAGAGCTGGGGCCTTACCCACACACCCCACCGGCTCCCCTGAGCCCCACACTCGCTCTGGGGTTCCTGGAAGGACCTGTCCCGTGCCCACTGCTCCTCAGGCAAGGTCTGGCTCTTAGGACAGCTCTGCAGGAGGCCCATGCACCTGTAAGCAGGGCCGGGCAGGCAGCCCGAGGCCTGTAGGGCCGGGCAGGCAGCCCGAGGCCTGTAGGGCCGGGCAGGCAGCCCGAGGCCTGCAGGCCCGGTGAGGGCGTTCCTGTTCTGGGGAGGCCCACGGGCCCGGGGTGTCTGTGCTAGCAGGGCGGGGTGCGAGCTCGTGCCTCCACCCCTCCTGCCAGAAGGGGCCCGAGTATCCTTCCCACTCCCCTGATGCTGGGCTGGGGGTCCCAGGCAATAGGATGGACCGGTGTCCCCCCACCTGGCCGCAGCGGGCTCAAAGAGGCTGGCCCCATGAGACGGAAGGTCCTGGGGAGACGGAGGCCCTGCCCTGAGCTGGGCGTGGAGGCCTCCCCAGGCCCACCAGCTCCCTCCTTTGGGGGGACCCACTCCCCGCAGGTCTCGTGGCCTAATGCTTGGACAAGCTCCCCTGGGGCCCAAGGGCAGGAGAGCTGGGCCCGTGGACACAGCCGCCACCGTGAGCAGAGGGCCAGGGCTGCAGTCACTCAGGGCTGGGCATGAACACAGGAGACTGCCCACCACTGGCTATGCCCGGGCCACAGAGACCTGCAGCCTGCCTCAGGGCCCTGAGCGTCGGGATGGCACAGATGGGGCCTGGCCCACTAACTCCACACCCCCAGGATGCAGCTCCTTTGCCCAGCACTGGGCACTGCAGGCAGTACTGGGCTGGTGGGCACAGTCTCTGGGAGGGCCCAGTGGACCTGAACCCCAGCCCTGCCCCTCTGGGCAGAGCACCAGGTCCTGCACTGGACGGAGGCTCGCGCCACAGGGGCACTGTCGACAGGAGGTACGCATGCGTGCACATGGGCCGGAACCCACAGGTGGAGCCTGCCCCCACCGGGCCCACCCTCAGGCCTGAGCCCAGGCCTGTGACCCCTGTGCTGTGCAAGAGGCGGTCCGAGCGAGCACATGGACAGCGGCCCCGGTTGGAGGCCCCAGGGGACGGGGCGGCGTGGACTCACTGGCGTGCTTGTCGGCCAGGGCGATGAGGCTGCTGGAGATGTCACGACGCCGGTAGAAGCACACCACCTTGGCCTCCACGTTCCCGCTGGCCGTCTGCAACAGCAAGGCGGGCTCTGAGCACCCCCGCAGCGGCGGTCTGCGCAGGGACAGCACGTGGAGCCGGCCCCACGCAGAGCCGGGCCCCAGGCGGAGCCCGCGCCCCGAGCCAAGGGACGGGGCACCCCGGCCAGGGCAGGGGGAAGCTCAGTGGACCTAAAGCTGCCCGCGCCCCTGCGAGCAGGCACCAGACGGGCACGACCGAGGACAGGGCGCCAGTCCCAGCCGCCCCGTGAGCAGAGCCCGAGCCTCGAGGGACGGGGGCACCTGGACAGCAGCGGTCGCCACGGCCCAGGACAATCAGGCTGCAGAGGCCCCCGAGGCCCCGACCGAGCGGCAGGCAGGACGCTTGGCCCACACGGAGGAGACTGTCCAAACTAACAAGCGTTTATGATGTTTTCAACAATGATACAAGGGCTGTATCACAACCCCAACCTTCGCAGAATTTAAAATATTGCAGAACTTTTCACATTAGGTTAAATAAAGTCTCTTTACACAAAGCATTTAACTTCTAGTTATTCAACTCCATTAGACCAGGAACCTTTCAAGGAAGTCTTCAGAGCTTTCCGTGTTCCTGACGTACAGTAAGTGTTACCCTCTCTGCTGCTTTACGACGTTGCCACAGAGACTTTGGAGGGCACACAGCCTCCCTCCAGCCTACGAGGGACGTGACAAGAACCAAGATATCTCCAGGGAAAACCAAGGTTCAGAATGCTTGCAGGTGGCACGCCCGTCCTGAGCATGGGAGCACGGCCCATCGGGACGCAGTCTGCAGGACTCACGGGCATCCCGAGTTTTGCGCGCTGTGATTTCCAGACCAAAAAGCAATCCCTAGAAATGGTTTGGAGGCCATCCGCCGAGCTGGGAAGGACGAGGGGCCTTTGACAGACGCAGACATCCGGCACCTCAACAGGACTGCACAAGCGGCTGGACGGAGCCGGGAGGCCAACCTCGGAGCGCCCAGGCTCTTGTCTTCAGGGCTCTGTCGCCGGGCGCGCCTCCGGGGGCCTGCCTGGGAGCAGACGCCCACAGGGCCCCCCGCCAGGATGGCGGTGCGGCATGCAGCGGGTGTCCTGTTGGGCTTGGTGACACCTACTTGTGCCCCTTGGGGGGCTCTGGAGATTCCCACAGGCTCTGGCCTCACTCTGAAATCTGCCTTCTGATTCCGGGGGGAGCCCGCCGGGACACCCACACCCCCCACCCTGAGGGTCTGCCCCTCCCACCCCCACAGCAGGCCTCTCCCTGTCCTCTCAAAACAGAAATCTGCTCCAGCTGCGGAAATACTTAGTTTTCCACGGAATCAAGGCAGATCCGCTACAAACCCAATCAAACTCTTAAGAAGAAAACTCAACAATCCCTCAAGCTCATGAAAGCCCCAAGTCCTGGGAGGGCCAGGGGAAGGGGTGGCAGGCACAGCTCCAGGAGGGTTTGCGGGGTCAGCGCTTTGCGGGAGGCAGAGGGGAGGGGGCGAGCCAGCAGAGACGCAGACCCCAACCCACAGGCCAACAGCAACTGCACTTTTCCTAAAGAAAGCTCACTGTCCACTCGCTCTCCTCACGGAGGAGCAGCAAAGCGTGGGGGTGGCCCTGCCTGCCATGCCACCCCCTCCCCTCCGCCCGTCACAGGTCACTCCAGGGTCTGCTCCACCTGCTGGGACCCCACTCCACCCCAGGCCACTCCAGGGGGATGGCGTGGAGACGGGTCAGCCACCTGCAGGGCGCCCTTCCGTGGGGGCAAGTGGGGTGGGGGAGCATTTCCTTGGTTGCTTCTCCACCTGTGAAGCCCCTGTCCCTCTGACACCTGCTGGCTGGCCGCTGGGCCCCCGGAAAAGCCTCCACTTGGCTGACTTCTCCTCTCTCTGTGATTTCGTCCCAGTTTCCGTGAGCACCTTCCAGGGGTCACTTCTCACCGGGTCTCCCAGCCCCGACGGCCGCAGCAGCGGCTGCCTCCTTGAGGGTGCCCGGCGCACCTGGCCTGTCTCCCTCGCCAGCTGCGCCGGCGCCAGCCCTGTCCCCAGCCATCGCGACAGGCCTCACGAGGAAGCTGCCCTTCCGTCTTCCTGCCCACCAGGCCGTCGGCCAAGGGCAGGCGCTTCGCGGGGACAGCAGCTCAGGGCTGACCCCAGAGGCCGCCCCTCTCCACCTCCCTCGTGCGTGAGGCCACTGTCAGCTAAGAGCCCTCCAGCTGACCCCGGAGGCCGCCCTTCTCCACCTCCCTCGTCCGTGAGGCGGCCAGAGCCCCGGCCACTGTCAGCTAAGAGCCCTCCGGCTGACCGGCCTGCAGCCTCTGCCTGAGCCGCGCTTGCCCAGGCTGTGACCGCCTCTCCAGCCGGGATCAAGCCCCGTGGCCCACAGCAGGGAGGCAGGCAGGGCACGGGGCTGAGGACCAGCCAGACAGCAGCAGACGGCCGTGCGCCCTGGCTCCTGCGATCAGCCTTCCCCTGCCCCACCCACAGAGGCCCCGGGCTGCCGTGGGCAAAGATCGAGGGGGAGGGCCGCAGCCGGAGCGAGGGCACCACGGACGCGGAGGCACTGGGGGCAGAGGCCTGGCCCTGAGCTGCGCCCCCAGCCAGTGCCAGTGCCCACCGCGTGGGGGTGACAGCCTGGCCCATTGCAGCAGCGGGCACGGGGGAGCCCTCCTGCCCTGGGGCCCCAGCAGGCGGGAGGCAGGGGGCAGGGGAGGTGCCCCAGGCTCCAACGGCGCGGCCACCCCACGGCACACCCTAGCCAGGCCCCAGCCCCAGCCTGAGGCCGTCCGGGAGCACCGGCCCACTGCAGCCAGCCCCGAACTGGGGCTCCGGGACCGCGACTTCCACCCATGCCTGGTCCTGGCGAGCATGGTCGTGGGGCTGGGGTGCGGCCACAGCCAAGTCTGATCCTTGGGGGTAAGTGCCCTGACCGGTCCGGCATGGAGGCCCCACAAGGCAGCCCCTTGCCTGCACGGGCGACATGGAGCTTCTCGGAGGGCTGCTCCGGGGAGGGGGCCGCAGCCACCCCCGCAGGAACCTGGGAGGGAGGAACAGCAGGCCCCAGGGCCGCTGACCAGGCTCCATGGTGGCTGAGGAGGAGGCGTGCTCGGCAGCCCCCCAGCACCCTCGCCCATGCGGCCAACCAGGTGGCCTGCAGGAGAGGCGGGGCGGCTCCCGGGGCTGGGGTGTTCTGTGGGGACAGGGCACCCTCCTCCGACCGGGAGCCGGCTCCCACCGCAGCCCAGGACGCTGCCTGTGGGGGGCGAGCAGGGAGATGGGCAGGGGTGCCTCTCACTCTCATTCCTTGGTCAGGGGCGTCCCCCCGCGGCGAGGCCAGCAGGGACCCCGAGGAAGGGGCTCCAGGAGGACCCCTGGCAAGGACGGGCACACGCTACCTTGTTGAGCTCCTCGATCCTCCGGATCAGGTACGGGTTGCTGGAGGAGTTCTCGAAGTAGACGTAGTCTGCAAAGGGGAGAGGGGAGAGCATGTCAGCTGTGCGGAGCCCCTCACCCGCCCCAGGGTCCTCGCTATGGGGGCGGGTAGGCTGAGGCAGGGTCACGGCTCCAGGCGGGAGTCCACAGCCCACCCCTTGAGACACCTTTGAAGTGCGGGGGCACCTGCGTTGCATGGGTGGGGCCCCAGAGACGTCAGCACAGGGCAGGGCTGCCAGACCCCACCCCACCCCACGCACACCAGTCCCGGCCCTGGCAAACTGCCACCTTCCCTGGAAAGACGGACGCGCTGGATGGGGGCGGGAGGAGACCGGGCGCCCAGGGGAGTGGGGTCCCAGGCCTCAGGTCAGTGCAAACTCCCCTCAGAGGTTCGTTTCCCCAAAGCCCTGGGAGGCCTGCAGTGGGAGGGGGGCCTGCCCGGGGGAGCCCAGGACAGCCACCAGGCCGCTGGCCCCGAGCCTGCAGGGGATGGCTGCCCGCTGGATGCTGCGGACGCCCGCACACAGCCCAGCTGACCCCGGATGGACAGTGCCCCAGAGGGGTCACAGCAGGGGTGTGCCCATCCGCGCTGACGGGGCGGGGCCCCAGGGCAGGCTGGCCGTGCGGTGGGTGGGCTTTATCACATGTAGGTTGTTCAGTAAAGCCGTTTTTACAAAAAGGCCTCAGATCAACTAAGCTTTCACTCTAAGAAACCAGATGATAAGCAACTTAAACCTGAAAGAATCGCTCCTACGTGTCAGGAACTGGCAACAGCCCACACGGCCTCGGGTGCCGTGTGTCCAAGGCAGCGCCCAGCTCCCCAGACAGCG
>SJYG01000171.1:4141778-4152468 GCA_006410535.1 Litocranius walleri | reverse complement strand
GGCGGGGGGGTGGGGGTGGCGGGCGGCTGGCGGACGGGTCGGGGCCACACTCCCAGGGCCCCGCACTCCCAAGGGCGGGCTTCAATGTGGGCACAAACACGGGGCAGGAGAGGGGTGGGCCCAGCGGCCTCACCCTGAGCAGCCACGGGGGGCGCGGGGGGCTGCAGGGACACCCACGAAGGACCTGACTTGAGAAGCAATAGCCTAACAGAGACACAAAGAACCCCCCGACCCCCCTCGAAATATAGAAGGAAGGCCAACCACAGGTCCACTCACCCTCCCCCTGCAGCACTGGAGGAGGGGCCTGGGGCTCAGGAGGCCCCAACATCCCCACCGGCACCCCAGGGACCACAGCATGGAGCCCCCCACCCCAGGGCGCAACCTCTGCACAGCCAGGCTGGATGGGGCCACGTCCCCGGCCCAGGGGGCACAGCAATGGAATTAAGGACAAAAAGCCACCTAGCCGCCTCAGACAACACCTGAACAGCTCCTGGTTAAAACTCAAGACGCAAACCAGGAGTCCAGGGAACATTCTTGGCTGCTGGCGGGCTTCTCCAAAATCTACAGCGACACCACCTTTACTGATGAACGCGGGGCCGGGCGCCCGCCGCCCCCTGCTGCTCACCCACAGGACCAGCCGGCTCCAAGAGCAGGAAGAGTGAACACGCGAGGCGCGCAGGTTGGAAAGGAAGAGAGAGACGCTCTCCAAGCAGACGACGTGGCTGTCCACAGAGAAATCACGGTCGGCCACAGAGCCGCCAGCACTGACAGGCTGGGGCCGCCCGGCCTCTCAGTGGGCGGGAAGGGCCTCAGCCGCCCGCGGCCAGGGCGGCCTGCTCCATAAACCTGCTTTCTCATTAGAAGAAAGCCGCTCGCGAGGGAGGGTTTCGCGAGCTCACAGGATACACGCCCACCAGAAGCGCCGTCTACAGCAGTGCCCTGGTGGGCCAGTGGCCAGGAATCTGCGGCCAGCACGGGGGACGCAGGGCCCAGCCTCGGTCGGGGAGGCCGGCACGTGCCACGGGGCGGCCAGGCCCACGCGCCGCAGGAGAAGGCGCGCCGCGAGACCGAGCAGCGTGCGGAGGAGCCCTGGTTGCCACGGCCAGAGGGCCCGCCGGCAGCAGCCAGGGTCCCGCGGAGCCAAAAGCCCGCACACTAACATGAAAAATGAAGCGCCACTTGATACCGCAGTGCTGAGGCATCAATTTAACCGTCTACGGATCCTTAAACACCAAAAGTCCTCCACAGAGGTCTGCGTGCTGAAAACTACAGAACACTAGTGAGAAAACCAACAAAGTCTAAATGAGTAGTAACGCATGAGGCATCATCAAAACAGACTGTGAACCTTTTCCGGTAAAGGGCCCAGCAGAAAGGACTACAGGCCTCGCAGGACAGGAAACGAAACCAAAGATATTCCTTTATGTTATTTACTTACAGGATACATTTCCGCAAACGTTTTGCCAATGAAATCTAAAATAAATAATTGAATACACCTTTCCTGATAAAATATTGGTCTACTAAGAAATTCTGTTGAAAAAAAAAAAAAAGAAAAGAAATTCTGTTGGGGGGAGGGAACAATTCATTTAAGCAGGGCTCAGAGTTCACGTGCTTCATCACCAACGCCCGGGGCCCGTCCCTACTGACGCTGACCCGGGCCGCGGTCTCGGCGTCTCTTCACACAGGAAGCGCCCAAACACCCGCATCCGTCTGCCAGTGCCAAAGCTGAATTGAGAACATCCGTGTCGAACTTGCCGAGCTTCCTCTCTGACCCTTCCTTTCAGCATCTGTGCAGCAAAGGGTCAGCCCAGCAGGCCCCAGGCCAGCCCTGGCTACACGACCAGCTGGGAAGAACACCCCGGACGCCGCCTGGGAGACGCGCAGGAAACATGGCCCTCTTCCTCTGCTGCTCATGGTCCGCCGTGAGGCTCCTAAGCTGAAGCTTGAGTGCAGCTCCGCCGAGTTCTCAGAGTCCTATTCGGCAAAGGAGCAAACCCAAAGCACCTCAGAGGTGGGCAGCGGAGCGGCTTCTGAAACCCGGACACCTCCAGCACTGCACCGCAGCCTGAGCTCAGAAAACACACCCACTGCCAACGTGGGTCCCAACGAGCAGTCGGTGACTCAGGATCAGCTGCCACCAAACCAAACGCGCAAACTTGCAGAAGTGCCGCTTCACGTCATTTTCAGATGAACCCACAGAGAGCCGCCATCAGAGCCGCAGCAAAACTAGCGCCCGAAGGCAGTCTGTGCCTGTGACGGGTGAGCGCTGCGCCTCTCCTTCCGGGCAGGGCAAGTCAAGATGCGTGGCCTCCACTTCCGATACGACTCACAGAGCTCACACGACGGCAGAGCCCTCAGGCGGACGCGGCTCCTGGCGGACACACAGGCGGGCGGAGGTGGGAGGCCCCGCACTCTGAGCAGCTGCCCGGCGTGCTCACGCGCTCTGCCCAGTGTCTGGCTGCAGCCCGCCCTGCCGACCCGCCACCTGTGACTGGTCCGCCCCTGCCAGGGTTCTCTGGGGAAGCAGAGCCAACGGCAGGAAGAGGCACGCATGTACGACACATGGGTGTGTGCACACTCACACGCAGCGGTCTGTCCCACCAGCTGGCTCGTGTGGATACAGAGGCCGAGAAGTCAGACGACGTGCCGTCCGTGAGCCAGGGCCAGAGTGGCTGGTGGTGAGGGTCAGCCCGCGTCTGACACCGAGACCCAGGAGCCCCTGAGCCGCCCAAGGGCAGGAGGGGACGGACACATGGGTGAGAGCAGGAGCTGGCCATTCCCCGCGGCACTGGGCTGGGTGGGGCGGGCTCAGATCCAGCACAGACCTGTCCTGAAGCACCCTGGCGGACACCCGGGGATGACAACCCCCGGCCGCCCTGAGCCCAACTGGGTGGACACAGCGTCCCAGCACAGCCTGCTTCCGCTGGCACCAGGCTGGTGTTTTCTCAACTTCTCTGAGCATCTTGGCTGTGCCTGCAGGCAGACTCTTCACAGAGCCAGGCTCCTGACCCCGGGGCTCCGGGCCCTCAGCCTGCCAAGGACCGGCCAAAGATCCGTGGAGACCCCATCATGCCGTCTTCATGGACGTAAGTGAGGAGGGTCAGCTGTGACGGGCCCTCCCTGAGCTGGAAGGTCCACAGCTGTCCCGACGCATGCACGCTGCCCCCCCCACACACACGCTGTCCCTGCGTGCATGCTGTCCCCATGCATACACGCTGTCTCCACGCACATGCTGTCCCCACGCACACGCTGTCCCTGCGCGCATGCAGTCAGTCCCCACGCACACACTGTCCCCGCACACACGCTGTCCCCGCATGCACACGCTGTCCCCCCCCACACACACGCTGTCCCCACGCACACACTGTCCCTCCCACACACGATGTCCCCACACACACATGCTATCTCCACGCGCACTCGCTGTCCCCACACACACGACGTCCGCGCACACACACACACATGCTGTCCCCACGCACACGCTGTCCCTGCGCACACGCTGTCCCTGCACACACACGCTGTCCCCACACACACGCTGTCTCCACACGCACACAGTCCCCACACACACATGCTGTCTGCGCGCATGCAGTCCCCACGCACACACTGTCCCCGCACACACGATGTCCCCACGCACACACGCTGTCTCCACGCACACGCTGTCCCCGCGCGCACACGCTGTCCCACACACAATGTCCCCACGCACACACGCTATCCCCACCTGCACCCACACACACACGCTGTCCCCACACACACGACATCCGCGCGCGCACACACACATGCTGTCCCCACGCATACGCTGTCCCTGTGCACATGCTATTCCCACGCACACACTGTCCACACACACACACTGTCCCAACACACACTGTCCCCCAACACACATGCGGTCCCCACGCACACACGCTGTCCCACACACATGATGTCCACGCACACACACAGTCCCCACGCGCACGCTGTCCCTGCACGCGCACACTGTCCCCACGCACACACTGTCCCCCCCACAGACACGCTGTCCCCACGAACATGCTGTCCCCGCATGCGCACGCTGTCCCCCCCACGAACACGCTGTCCCCGCACGCACTGTCCCCATGAACACGCTGTCCCCACGAACACGCTGTCCCTGCACGCACACGCTGTCCCCGCACGCGCACACCGTCCCCACACACACACTGTCCCCCCCACAGACACCGCTGTCCCCACGAACACGCTGTCCCTGCATGCGCACACTGTTCCTACGCACACGCTGTCCGCACACGCACACGCTGTCCGCACACGCACGCTGTTGCCGCACACATGATGTCTGCACACGCACTGTCCCCGTGCACACACGATGTCCCTGCGCACACGCTGTCCCCACGCGCACACACTGTGCCCGCACACACGCTGTCCCCACACGCACACACTGTCCCCACAAACACACACGCTGTCCCCGCGCACATGCTGTTCCCATGCACACCCTGTCCCCGCACACACGATGTCCGCGCACACACACACGCTGTCCCCGCGTGCACATACTGTCCCCCCACACACACGCTGTCCCCACGCACACACTGTCCCCACCCACACAGGCTGTCCCCGCGCGCACACTGTCCACACACACACACTGTCCCCCCCCACACGTGGTCCCCACACACACACGCTGTCCCCACACACATGATGTCCCCGCATGCGCACGCTGTCACCGCATGCACAATGTTTGCGCACACGATGTCCCCGCGCACATGCGCTGTCCCCACGCACATGTTGTTCCCACGCGCACTGTCCACACACACACACACACACACACACCGTCCCCACGCACACTGTCCCCCCCCAGACACGCTAACCCCACGCACACACACTGTCCCCACGCGCATGCTGTCTCCGCACGTGCACGCTGTCCGCACACGCACACACTGTCCGCAGATGCATGCTGTCCGCACACACATGCTGTCCCCACACACATGATGTCTGTGCACACACAATGTCCCCATGCACACGATGTCCCCGTGCACACGATGTCCGCGCATGCACACTGTCCCCGCACACACGCTGTCCCCACATGCACACGCTGTCCACACACACATGCTGCCCCCACAAACATACACACTGTCCCCATGGGCACGCTATCCCCACACACACGATGTCCGTGCACACACGCTGACCCCGTGCGCACACGCTATCCCCACGTGCACACATGCTGTCCTCGCACACATGCTGTCCCCACACACACAAGCTGTCCCCGCACGCGAATGCTGTCACCGCACGCACACGCTAGACTCGCGCACACACACGGTGTCCCCATGCACACACGCTGTCCCCGCACACGCACCCCACGAGGACCCTCCTGAGCCCAGGGCTCCGCTCTCTGGGACACTGACGTTATACGACGTGGGTGTGTGGACTCGGTGACAGTCCCACAGGCAGGCAGACACACGGGCAGGCGACCTCACCATCTGCCGCTCGACTTCGTCAAGGCCCCACAGCAGCCCGAGGACACGGGCACACACGCCCGCAGGGCTGGATCCGACGCGACTTTATTTAGAGGCACTGAGACCTGAATTTCATGGAATTTTCAGTCATCCTAAAGTTTTCTTTTCATTTTTTTTCCCTCAACCATTTAAAAATGTAGGAACCGTTCTTAGCTCGTGACTCACAGGAGAACAGTCAGCGGGCCACAGCCTGCCAGGCCTGCAGGAGAGACTCGTCCCGGAAAAGATGCCAACCTTCCCCCAAAATGACACCAGCCAGGGCTCCACCACAGTCCCAGTCAAAACTCCAGTGTTTTCTGTAGAGAAGTCAGCAAGACAGTCCTACACTTTACGTGGGGCATCCGAGACAGCAGGACGGATGAAACAGCTGGAAACAGTACGAAGCCAGGGACTTCCTGGCCGCCCACTGGTTAGCACTCGGCGCTGTCCCTGCCCAGGGCCTGACCCCCGCTGGAGGAACTAAGACCTCGCGAGCCTCCAGTGCAGCTGAAAGAGAAAGGACAACTCAGAGGCGCCCCACCCGACCCAGACTCACTGTGAAGTCACAGCGACCCGCGCGGCGCGGGGAGGCCAACAGCTGTGGCCAGACCCCCCAGACAGGGGTCCGAGCAGGGAGAAGGGCCACAGCGCACTCACACCCCCAAGAAGCCGAGGACCTTCGCCTCCACCTTCGCCTCCACCGCACATGCGAGTGAGCTCAAAACGGGCCACACACTTACAAGTAAAGCCCGGAACTGTAAACACTCCACGAGAACACAGGACAAGATCTTTGTGACCTTGGGGTTGGCGGATTTTATACACAAAATATGTAAATTATAAAAGAAAAAATTTGCAAAACACGTATCTGGTAAAGGACTAAAACCTACAGCATAAAGCAAAGCATCACGCCTCGTGGCAAGCTCCTTCCCAACCTCTGGGCCCAGGCAGAGGGCTCGCGCCTGGCCAGATGCTAGGAGGCCAGCCAACAGGTGGAGAGACGCCCTGCACCTCGATCCAGGGAGACTGGAGGCGCCCTGCCTGCCTGTCAGGGTGCGGAGGGCCTGGGGCACTGGGGGTGTGCCTGCCCCGCCAAGGCCCCCCAGCCCAGGACTCTCCCCACGACAGGGGACATAGCCACCAGAGGCCCGAGCCGACCCTGCAGCGACGCGAACGCGCCCTTCAAATATCACGCCGAAATCCAGCCCTGAAGCCAGCTATCTGGAGGCAGGACCTCTGGGGAGGGCTGAAGGCAAGCCCCGGAAGGGGGGTTTGCACTCTTTCAGGAGACCTCCGGAGCTCCCTGCCAGAAGTGGGCTCTCCTGAGACAGCAGGTCTGCAGGGGGCAGCCTGGGCCGTGTCCGGGGACCCACAACCTCAACAACCACAGCAGCCGCCTCTGCTGCTGACCAGCCCTCAGGCTGGGGCCTCCAGACCCGGCACCCCACAGCTGCTGAGTCCACCGCGACAGAGCCGACTCGGCAGACAGAGGAAGGCGCTCCCCACACCTGGGCAAGCCCTGGATGTGCTGCGTGACACCCTGTCGGGGGCATCGGGAGCGACAGAGTCCCCTCAGGACTGCGGAGCCAGGCTGGGCATAGGGGGCTGACCACAGGGGGCTAACCACAAGGCAAGAGGGAAACCGGCAGGTCATGCCAGCCGTCTGACCACCGGGGTCCCCCCCCAGCCTATTGAGACCACACACCTGGAAGCACGTGTGACAGCCGCTGTGCACACCTGTCCAAATCCAAGAGCTGAACCACAAAGGGTGTGTAAACAAGTACTTCGGCAGACCTAGCTTCCGATGTTAAAGATCCCTTAGCCACCGTAATCACATTTCTGAAGTCATCACTAACGCTGAATTCTGAACTGGCCCAGGGCGAGGTCAGGGTCAGGGTCAGCCTCGGGCCAAGCTCTCTTCCAGGATCAACACAGCACCTGCTCTCCGCGCTCGGCTGGGAGACTGACAGCCGCACCCCGGCTCGATCACACCACCGGCTCACGGCTGCAGCCTGCCAGCACCGAGGGGCCCTGGATGCGCCTCAGGGCATCGCTGGGCCCACTGAGACACGGGGCCCTCCAACTAAAAGCACGGAACCTTCAACAGCACGGTCCTAAGGCCGGGGGACGGCTCGCTCGCGGCCCCACCAATCAGCATCATCCTGAGGGACCTGCAGACTCGCCAAGGCGAGCAGCCAGGAGCGACGAGGCAGGGCGGGACAAAGGGAGGCCCCCAGGAAGGTGGCACGACCCCCGAAGGGCCGGGTCATCAGCACCGCGGGGGGGACGGGCTCCCACCAGCCCTGGGCCCGCAGACCCCGCGGAGGGCACAGAGGCTCAGTCCGGGAGCTAGGAGCCTGCAGGGAGCCCGACCTCGGACCCGGGCCAGCCTCCACATTCACCTGCCAAGCCTCACGGGCCCGGGGCCTGGCAGGCACCCCTCCTCGGGTCCAGTGTGGCCACACCATCTCTCCAGCCAGACCTCCCCGTGCACACACCCCCTGGACGGAGGTGACAGGGAGTCGGGCTGGGCACCAGGCCTGAGCTCAGATGCCCTGCGCTCTCTCTGGATGAAGGGGCAAAACTGTTCCCACCTGGAGCCCAGAAAAGGCCCTGCGGAGTCCATGCTGACCCACACCCGGACCTGCAGGCCCAAGCTCACACGGTGCCCACTGGAGCATGGCCCCCTGGGTGGCCCTGTGCTGACCCTGGTCCCCTCACACGGAATGCGATCACCTCTCAGGGGTGACCGCCCCCTCCCCAAGGGCAGCTCCTCTGCCCGACGTGCACAGACAGAGCCCCGGGGGCCCGCCTGGACGCCCACCCTGCAGAGGGTGGGAGGCAGTGGGCCTGGCCCCCGGTGCCAGGCATGGACCCCCCCGGGCTCGCTGTGCCCGCACCCCTCACCCCCACATCCGGCGGTCACTGTCATGTGGGTCAGCTAGAGGGACCCGGGCCTGCGAGGGGCCAGCTGGGGCCAGGGCCAGATGACGGGCCCTCAAGGCACTGCGAGCTGACCCTGCAGTTTAAAGTGGGGGAGATGGGGCAGCCCTGCTGCTCGGAAGGGTCGTCTCCTCAGGCTGCCATGATTGCCGCCAAGGGGCTGCAAGGCCCAGGAGGGTAGGAGCCAGGCCCCCCCAGGCCCCCACCCCGAGCCCCCGACAGGACAGTGCCAGAGGCCTCCTCATCCACGCGGGGCCCCTGGAGAACCAGGGAAGCAGGCCTGCTGCCATCAGACTCCAGCCCACCTGCTCCCCGAGGACAGACGGGCGGGGGTGCTCGCAGAGGCTCGAGGCAAAGGACGGCACAGAATGCCAGACTCGAGAGAAGGCAGGCTGTGGAGTCATGGGGGGGGCCTGGACCAGGGCCTCAGGGCAGCCCCCCACATCCACAGTGACCCCAACTTCAGCCCCAGAAGGCGATCCTGCGCCAACCTCGAGCAAGCCCCCCTCAGCCCTGGCAAGTCTGGCACTGATGCCCACCTGTCCAGGTGCCCGGCAAGGCCACCACCGACTGGAGGGTGCCCACCGCCCAGCCCGGCCCCAACCCAAGACCTGTCCCAGACATCCCTGAGCCAGAGCTCCTCGTGAATTAACCCGAGACTGCAACGGCCGCAGTCTCCTCTCAGAAGAATGTGAAGGCCCCAGAAGATCCCCAACAGGGGGGCAGGCTGCAGGGTGAGTGTGCACATGTGCACGCACCCGTGTGCATGTGACAGTCGTGCGCCCGCTTCCCGCCCAGAGCCCAAGGCGGCTGCTCCCCTCGCCACGGTCCCCAGCACGTCCCTGCCACCCCCAAAGCGTGCGCAGCTTTCCCGCCTGGCAACGTCTTACCTCGTAAAAAGGTAAACAAGCACAGAAGCATTTCCGACGGAGGGCAGAACACAGACGGGAAAAGCAGGGGCGACAGGAGCGCCGCCACGCTGCCCAGAGGGCGGGGGTCCCGTCACCCTTTAAAAGTCGAGTTGTCCAGAACAGGTGTTAACACCGCACAACAAGAGCAAAAGGAGAGAAGATGGGAGCCAGCCACAGCCGCCCGCCACCCGGTGACTGAGGCGCCTGCGGCTCCGGGCTGCGGGTCTTCCGTCTGTCCTGGAGCCTAGTGGATCAGCTCTCTGCCTTCACGGAGAGGCAGAAAGAGGTGTCTGTGGTGCCTGCAGCCCAGGGCCGCCCCGGATGGGAACCCGCTGCCCTCCTGCAGAGCACCGACCCCCCGCAGCGGGGCGCGGACCCTGACCCCGCCACTGGCATCCAGGTTTCACCCGCCACGTGCCGCCCAAGAGGCCTTCTGTCCAGGCCAGGCCACGTCCTGGGGAAGAACCAGGCCCGGTCCCTCCCGGGCTGACCCCCTCCGCCCAGCCGGTCAGCTGGCACGAAGCTGCGGCCGTGCCTTCGCCCCGCCCAGACGCCTTGGCAGGGCCTCGGGACAGCCTGCCAGGCAGGACGCAGGGCGCCCGGCAGAGGCTGGGTGCCGCGGGCCGCTTTCTTGTGTCCCTCCCGTGCGGCACCTGGGACGCACTGATGCTGACACGCGCATCTGAAATGCAGGCCTAGCAGGCATCTTGCACTTTCTCATGCTGAGTCCAGTGACTGGTGGAGCGTCTTGCGTGCAGACGGCTTCCCCGGGTTCTGTCCCTGCGGTGCACCGAGGCCGGGCAGCCTGCCCGGTGGGGCCCAGCCCCAGCGAGAGGTGCGCATCTGCCCGTCTGGGTCTGGGTCCTGAGAGGCCCTGACAGCGCCCCTCAACCCCAAGCCAGTAGCTCCTGGGGACAGGACGCAGACCTGCCAGCATCCTGCCCACAGGCCCTGCGGACCCAGGGGACAGCGCCTTGGGATCCCGTCCAGAGGTGGGGGACGGAACAGCAGGAACCAACCTGGAGTCCCAGGGGAAGCGGCCCTCCATCTCGGGCCCTGGGAGCGCCTCCAGGACCCGCGGGGGACACAGATGTCTGAGGCACAGTAAGGCCTGAGTGCAGCCAGGCCCTGCCCGGCCAGGAGCCTGGAGGCCTGGAGCCCACACGTCAAAGCAGGGATGTGAGTGCAGGCCGGGTGCCCACGGCCGGGGAGGGGCAGAGACAGCACATAGTGGGGGTCCCACGCTGAGTGGCAGGCAGCCAAGGTGCAGCGGGGGACAGCAGAGGGCCCCCAGCACCCCACTGCCACCCCCTCCAGTCTCCACCCGGGAGCTGGGAGCCTCCTTTCATTCATTTATTCAACACCCCAATGCTGCCCCAGGGCAGAAGCCGGGGCGGGGGG
>SJYG01000171.1:4118637-4139797 GCA_006410535.1 Litocranius walleri | reverse complement strand
GGGGGGGGGGACCACACGTGCGGGGGGGCTTCTGGCCAGGTAAACCTCAGGGGCACTGGGCAAGCCGGAAGGGTGGGCCAACCAGAAGGGTCCCACGCCGGGAAAGAGGAGGCCTGCATGCAGCAAAGTGGTCCGAGAGGGAGGCAGGGGGACCCGGCGTGGGGCGGAGTCTGGGGCTGCCAGCACAGAGTGGGTGAGTGGGTCCCAGGGGCCTCCTGCCACCCTCCAGGTGACCGGCTCCTGCTCGCATGGGCAAGGGTGGGAAATGACCCCTCCCTGAAGGGCCGCTGCACCCCAGCCCGAACCCCACGTGTCCACCAAGGGCCTCTCCGTTCCCTCGACCACCTGTGAGCCAGAGAGGGCAGGGGAGGGCGTGACGGGCCGGCAGGTGTCCTGCTTGCCCACTGCCTGGGTGGGGGTGTGCGCCCAAGGTCACGGGGCTGGCCTGGCCCTCGGGGTCAGCTGGCCAGCAACAGGGCAGACGGTGCACAGAAGTGGCTCGGACAGTGAGGCCAGGGCTGCTCTCGGGCCTGACACGCTCCACCAGAGCTGGGCACGTGGGCCTCTCAGGACCTCAGAGACAGCCAGCAGGCACCTTGCCTCCCCGTGAATCCACGGGCCAGCTGGGAGCCCCAAGGGAAACCGGCAGTGCAGTCTCCTGGAGCCCCCTCCCCACAAAGTGGGGCAAGACCCAATGCCAGGGGCTTCCCGGGGCCCCCAGGGGAAGGAAGAGCCCAGGAGGGGAGCCTCCAGGGCCTTGGCCAGCTCAGCATCCCAAGCAGGGACCACCTGGCTCACCACACCCCTGCAAAGCACCTCCCTGCCGCCCTGGGGAAACAGGAGGCAGCAAAAAGTTTGGGGTGTGTTGAAAGCATGCTTGGGGTGACCACAGGCTGCTAAGGCTCTGGAGAGGAAATCCCCCCGAACACAGCCCCTAACCATACGCCAGGCCCAAGCCCTCAGCGGCCCTGGGCTCCAGGGGGGAAATGGCCCGCACCCCAGGTCTGCGCCTGCCCGGCACACCGTTGGCCCTCCTCACCCCTGCGCCCTGGAGAACCCACCCTCGGAGGGCAGCCGGGCCTCCTGCACCACGTGCTCGGCTACGCTGGGGGCGCGGGGCTCGGGCCAGACCCCCGCACAGAAGGGTGCTGGCATCCCCCACAGCTCCTCACAGACCACAGGCCGGCCCCAACAGGTGGGCACAGCCTCCCCTCCCCCTCAGCTCGGCCCCTGTCCCCGCCGGCTCCAGCGGCGCGGCCCCAGGGGCCCTTTCGGGCCGCAGTGAGCGTGGCCGGGCCGGGGTGGGGGTGGAGGGCAGGCTGCTCAGAAACGATGGAGTGGGGAGGAGACGGGGTGCGGTGCAGACGAGGGGCGCGGGCGGCCGGGGGGAGGAGGGATGGCCGGGCTGCTCCGCCGCCCGCGCGCCCCGCGCCCCCGCGCCCCGCGCCGGGCCTCCGCCGCCCGCGCGCCCCCGCTCCCCGCGCCCGGCCCCGGGGTCTTTGTCCCTGCCCCCGGCCCTGCCCCCCGGCCCCGCCCGGACGGTGGCGGGTCCCCATCCCACCTCCGCGCGGGCACCTCCTCCCTGGACTGCGGCCCGAGAAACCGGCCGGGGGACCCGGTGGCCGTGCGCAGAGTACCCTCTGGGAGGCCCCGCCCGGGAGCGGGGCAGGAGGGGGACCCGACGCGGATGGTAGGGGCGGGGGGCGGCGTTCGGGGGCTGGTCCGTGCGAGGACAGCGAGGTGGAAGGTTGTGGTTGAGGCACGGGCCTGCCCTCCGCAGGCCCGGCAGGACCTGCCACGCTGTGTGGGCTTAAGACTGAGGATGGCGGTGCCCGGGCAGTGCCCGCAGGCGAAAGCGGAGGGTGGAGGGGGCGGCCCGGCTGGCCGGTAGCGGGCCCAGTGGGGCTTTTAGACCAGCCCGCTGCTCGGGGGCCAGAGGAGGGAGGTGAGGGCCCCAGGGTGACTGCCCTGTCTGCTTGGGGCATCCCTATGGGATGCGAGGGGACAGAGCCCAGGACAGGCCCCAGGCCCCGCACGTCGTGGAGACTGAGGGCGGCTAGAAGGCAGGAGCTCAGCGTTGAGGCCATTCAAGCAGGCCCCCTAAAGGGGAGGGAGGGGGCAGGAACTTCCCACTCCCCACAGCCCACCCTAACTCAGTGATCTGCGTCTCTTCCTCTGGACAGCGAAGCTGTACCATGAAGCCTCCATCCACCAGCACCCAACAAGCTGACCAAACAGTAAACACCACGGATAGATGCCCAGGCAGCACAGAGAGCTCCACACTCCCCGCGTGAGAAGTGCCTGCCCCTGTCTCCCTGAGAGTGGCGTCCACCTGCAGCACCCCCGCCTGCCTGCCGTGGGGAGAAGCAACGAAGGGCGGAGGCTGCCTTCCTCCAGCCAGGGTGGGGGATGGGGGCGCGTGGCGGCAGGGCTGCCTTTCCCCGGAAGTCTCAGGGAAGCTGCTGGTATTCCAGGTCTCCCCCTCCCAAAGCAGAGCGACGTCTACTAAACCCTGCTCCTCTGCTGGCTTCACACGGCTTTCCCCTCTCCAGACCAACCGGGGAGGGGGGGGGGGGAGTGCAGCAGGGCCCAGACCGCCAGCTCAGAGGCCCGGCGACAGACCCCAGGCACCTTGCAGAAGACTTCGAGATTCTTGCACTTGGTGGCAAAGCAGACGGTCAGGAAGGAGCCCCGAGGGCGTGCCACGTGGGACGGGGCAGCCATGTCCCAGACCACAAGGGCAGCAGAAAGAGTGGGGGGGCGGGGGGCGAGGGGAGTCACCTCCTCAGGAGCCCCGTGATCCGAGGTCAGACGCTAGACAAGACAGCAGAGCCAGAGCAAGGTGTAAGAGCCAGGGAAACAGGTCAGGCTCACGCCATTGCCAGGACAGGAAACCGAGGGGCCAAGGGTGGCAGTGACTAACTCGGGGAAGGCTGGAGGTGGTCTGGGGCGAGACCAAGCCATTAGAACAATTCGTCATTCACTTGCTAAGCACCCACTTCAGAAGCTGGGGTGCGGGGGAGGGGCAGTCACTGTCCAGCAGGAAGCAGGGAAGGGTTATGACAGTTCAGGCCTTGAAGACAAAGTGATGAGAAGGGAAGGGGACAAGCGCTCACCGTGGGGGCACTGTGTGTTTAGAGAGGCGGGGACACTGGTGAGGGAGGGACCCATGGGAGCCTAACGGTGGGTGAAAAGGTCCAGAGGCCACTGGACAGGGCAGCGTCCCTGTGCAGGGCCTGCAGGGCTCCGGGTGACCTGAGCTGAACTTTGGTCCTGGTGGCCACTTGCCGAGGGATGGGGGCAGCAGCACGTGGAGGCCAGTGACCCCAGTGGGAGGCACAAGGCGCAGGAGGCAAGGTTAGAAAAAGGCTCAAAGACCCGCCACAGGCCACTCTCCCCAGCATCACCTGGGAGCCCCCAGGACCACAGTGGGGTGAGCCACACAGAGTCCACCTCGCCTGCTCACTCAGCCTCAGAGATGAGAGATGCTCTTCAGAAAAACTGTGTCTCGTGCAGCAAGGACCGAAGTTGGCCCTGGTCTCCGCAGCAACGTGTGAGACCTGAAGACCACATCAGGAGGCTGAGAACACTTTACCAAAGAATCCCGCCCCGGCCCGCGGAGGGTGCCGTCCAGCGGGGAGCCGGGAAGAGATACAGACAGGACAGCTGAGGCCTTGAAGACGAGAGACGAGGGTCAGCGCACAGGATGATCATAGTGGGGGTGCTGGTGAAAAGGCGCCCTTGGGAGCCTAACGGTGAAGAGGCCCCACCGTGAGAGTCTAAAGGCCTTGGGCAAACACTTTTAAACCTAGAAGAACCTGAGAAATAAGGTTCTTTAAAAATGTAAAAGCTGACCTTCAAGGCAGCCAACAAGGCTGTAAAGAAGAAAAGACAGGGGCATGCTGGCTGGGGAGCTCGCCGCCCAGGAGCAGGGGCCCCGCGGACAGCAGGGCACAAGGGGCACTGGCCAGGGGCCCGGGCAGGCAGAGCGCTGCCAGCGCCCCTCACCGTCCAAAACCCAGCAGCAGGCGGATGGGTGTCGCGCACACCCAGCCAACACCCGGCTCTCGATGTTTGCTATAATTTCTAAAAATAATCTTAAGAGAATCTTGTGAACTTCGGATGAAGAAACATTCATCTAATTTCAGCATCGTGTTTTCCCGTAAATTTTTAAAAATCTGAAAGAATTCTACAGTCATTCTGTAGTCCCATGTACCCTCACTTCTCTGCCTGGGCCCTTAGAAATGTTGGAACCACCCTCACCTGATGTTGACAGCGTTCCTCTCGGTGACAAAATTGTAGGCGAGATTTTTTTTTTTTATTTTATCGCTGAATAGTGAGCAAGTATTCTTGCGAAGCCGATGAAGTCATTTTTCTCAATGGGCAACACTGGGCACTGAGTGTCTGCGGCCCTTGGGAGGCCACACGGCTCAGGGCCGTACTGGCCCTGGGGGCCTGCGCCCTGCAAACTAGGCTGGGGACACCCCTTTCTGTTCGGGGTGTCCAGAGCGGCCCCTGCTCCTGCTCTGAGTCCCACTGACCCTCAAGCACAGACGGCTGGGGGGCACGCAGTGGGGGGGGGCATCCTCTCTGCCTGTGGGTGTCCCTGTGAGTCTGGGGAGGTGCCTTCAGGGAGGGAAGCGGAGTAAAGGCACCCCGCACTGACCACTGTCAGCGGTGGCGAGTGGCGTCCCAACCAGAGGGTCCTGCCTGACCTGTCTGCTCCCAGGCCGCCGCCTCTCATCCAGCTGCCAGGCTCCCTTAGACTCTCCTCTCTTCTGGGGGTTCCCAGACAGGCCCCTGGTGCTGCTAGGGCCTGATCGTTCTCAGCAGTGAGGGGCTGTCCAGTGCGCCTGAGATGTTTAGCAATCCCCCGCCCCCATCCACTCAGTGCCACGAGCCCCTGTGGAAGGCAGAGCGCCCCTCCCTTAAAGATGTCCACATTTTCCCCCAAACCTGTGACCATACTGGGCTACACAGCAAGGGAGGAGTTAGGGTGGCTAACCAGGTGACCTTGAAATGATATCCTGGGTCATTCAGGTGACCCGACATCTTCAGGGGTCCTTGAACATGGAGGAAGAGGCGGAGGAAGGGGGCTCCTCTGCAGCTCTGAAGACGGAGGAAGGGGCCACGAGCCAAGGGAAGTGGGCAGCTTCTAAGAAGCTGGAAAGGCTGGAGCCCACAGGAGGAAGGCAGCCCTGCCCACACCCCGCTCTTAGCCAAGTGAGATCCATTCCAGATTTCTATAGAATCTATCGTCCATGAATTTGTGTGAAGACACCAAGCTTGTGGAATCTTGTTAGGGTGGCAAGAGGAGACCCACACACCCAGGGTGACAACAAAGCCGTCTCCAGGTACCATCAGCTGCCCCCAGGCTCCAGGCCCGACTGGGGGCCACAGGCCGCCTGCCAGTCCCCATGAGGGCCCCACGGCTGCTGCTGCTGTGGTGGGGAGTGCCGGGTGGTCAGGGGAAGACCGGTGCAGAGAAGAGGCCCTGAAACAGCTTGCAGGGCAGCGGGCCGGCCAGCCCAAAGCTGGACCCACACCACCGACTGCGGCCTACGGAGAGGCCCCAGGCGAGACCAGGAGACACAGCCGGGCGAGCCCAGCAAGGCCCAGGTCTTCAGTGAAGACGTGGGGTCCTCTGCGGCCTCTGGGGCAAAGGACTCACAGCACTTGCCACCTCTGTCTTAACTGCCAACACTTCAGCTTGGGCTGGAGGGAATCCTCCCAGCCAGCATGGAGAGTGGCCCAGGGCAAATTCTGGCCCCTGACAACTGCCCCCCACTTTATCAGGGGTCCTTGAGGAGGAGCAGAGAGTCATGAGCCCCCGGGGCCCTGTCTAGACCTCACTCCATTCCTCTCTCGACACCCCATCCTAGTCCCACTCACCATGCCCACAACCCCTGGGCCCCTCCACGAACCCTGGGGATTCTGAGAAATCCGCAGGCCTGGAACAAGAGCACACTCAGGGGACCTCAGAGAGTGCGGCCTGGGGGGCTGGCTGTGTGATCTTGGACGGCTTCCTGGAGGAGGAACCTGTGCTGAGCCTTAAGAGCAGGAAGCCGGGATGGGCGGCTAGGCTCATTTCAGAAGCCGGCTCTCTGAGGGAGCAAGGCCAGAACTCGGGCACTACCCATATCCTGGGCCTGGGGGTGGGGTGGACCACCTCGTTTTGCCCAAAGACCCCCTCCAACCCACTGCCCCCGTCAGCCCCTAGCTGTCAGTTAGTCACCAAGAGCAGCTGCCCTGGGGCTGGGCTCCTGTGACCCCCTCCCTGCTCCCCTTCTCCCACCTCCCATTGCTGCCAGCCTGGTCTCCCCAAATGCAGCCCCATGTCACTGTCACCTGCAGCTCAGAAGCTTCCTGTCCACCCCCGAACTTGAGGCAAAGGCAGACACCATGGCAGGCCAGGGCCAGCTCCTCACAGCTACCCCAGGCCTCTGCCCACCCTTCCTCCGGGGCCCTTGTCCACCTACGAGCTCCCTGTGCAGAGAAGGGACAGCGCCACCTCCTCCAGGAAGCCTCCCTCGGGGTGGGAGCTGCCCTGGCCCTGTGGCCTCTGGCCTCCGCGTCACCTCGCCTGCCCAGGACTGGGTGCTCCTGACAGCACCAAGCAGTGCAGACATCCAAACCTCTACTGTGCTGGGAGAGTGTGGCCCCACCTCACTGCTCCACGCACTGCCCACGTGCATGCCTGCTCACTTGCCTCAGTTGTATCCAACTCTTGCGACCCTGTGGACTGTAGCCCGTGAGCTGGCAGGCAGGTGCCCAGTCACCTCGGGGGGCCAGGCTCCCTAGCCCAGGCCCCTCCCACCTGGGCTGCTGACAGCTGTGCCTGACGCAGGCCCGGAAAGGGAGCCGCTAGAGCCTCACGCCCTCCCAGGCCACCCACCGCTGCTGGTCCCGGGAGGATGGGCCTGCTGGGGATGGGCACCCTCTGCGGGCAGCCCAGGGGCCATCCTGGAGGTCCACTCTACCCTGTCTCCCAGACCCTCCAGGTGGCCTCTTTGAGGCTGGGCTGGGACCAGTCACCCCAGCCAGAGGTGACCTCCAAGGGTGAGTGTCCTGAGGAGGGGCCAGCCAGACGTCCTCCCAGGCCTGTTTCCGTATCCCCGGGCTGGTCGCGGCTGTCTGGAGGGCTACAGGGAGGGCGCAGGGCCCGCCTCCCCAGCACCCGCAGGAAAGACACCGGAAGACAGAACACTGGGCTGAGTCGGCACTTAGGAGGGCGGCGACCTCGAGGCCGGGGCCGCCAGAGCCACGTTGTGCCAGAAAGGCTTGCTCCGGACCAGGAAGGCTTGGAAGGCGTTGGTGGACTCGGAGGACCTCGGCGGGTGGGGGAAGAGCACGTCCTTGTCCACATCCTCGGACACCAGCTGGGCCACGATCCGCGCGAGGTCCTGCGGGGAGGGCGGGGTCAGGGGCGGGGCCGGGCCCGGCGGGGAGGGGCGAGACCCAGCGCTCCCGCGCTTCCCCGCACCCTGCAGGAGGGGGGCGCCCCCGCGACGCCCGGCTTCTCGCCACGGCCCAGCACAGCCAGCCTCCGGCGCTCGTCTATGCTGACGCTCCAGCGGCGGCGGCTCCGGCGCCAGCTGTCCTGCGGCTCGCACACCTGGAGGGACAAGGCAGAGGTCTGCGCCGGCCGCCCCCGGGTCCCGCACCCGCCAACCCTCTGCGCCCCACAAAGGGCGGTGCGCTCAGCCACCGCAGTGCCGGCAGAGCTTCAGCCCGCGGCTCTGGGGCTGTGCGTGGCTTTGGTCAGCGGCTCGGCGCCTGGACACCCAGGCCAGCACCCGGCCCGCTTCCCTGTGTGTGGGCTGGCCCCCTGGATGTTGGGGGCCATCACAGCAGAGGTCGTAGCCCTCCGCTAGTGCCCCTTCCGAGCTGGGCACAGTCGGCCCACCTTCTGGGGAGGCCCCCGGAACAGGCAGCCAGACTGTGGGTGCCTCGAGAAAGACGAGCCCAAAGGTCCGTCCCGTCCCAGGCCCCTCTGAAATGCCACAGAGAGGCACTGGGGGAGATGACACTCAGCTCCACAGGCACACGGGGCAGGCCGGGACGCATCCTGCAGGACCCGCACCCCCGTCCTGCCCAGGCGGGCCGTCCCTGAAGGGCTCTGGAGCCCCTCCCACTCTGCCCAGCCAGGGGCCAGCTGGCTGCCTCCCTGCAGGGTCCAGGAGGTCACCCTCTGGCGTGCCATGGGGGCTGGGGTAGGTGCCGTGCTAAAAATAAAAGGAGGATTAAGACAAACTCAGTCCCCATTCCTCAAAAACTAAAAATAGAACTACCATATGACCCAACAACCCAACTTCTGGGTATACATCCAAAGGAATGGAGAGCAAGTCAGAGAGAGATTTCTGCACCCATGTTTGGAGCCACACTGTTCTCAGTAGCCACAAACGGCTGCAACCCAAATGCCCATCAGCGGATGAATGAACCAGCCTCGCGTGGCCCGTCCACACGACGGAGTATCCTCCAGCCTTAAAAAGGAAAGACACTGCACGAGCTGCAACACGGATGAGCCTTGGAGACACGGGCGCAGGGAACACAGGCCTTGTGTGGGCCACTTGCACGAGCTACCTGGAGTCACCGGATTCGCAGTCAGAACGTGGCACCATGGCTGTCAGGGCTTGGGGGGGGTGGGGGGCGGGTGTGGTTTAACGAGGACAGAGTTTCAGAGCTGCAGGATGACACTGCAGCAGGCTTCACGGCAAGGTGAGCGAATGTTCATTCGGGGTTCTCCATGGGACAGAAAACCCCAAACGAGCTTCTTGGCCAACCCAGTGCTTAACACCACTGAACCATACACTTCAAAATAGTCAGGACGTGGTGGGGGGAGTGGACGCTTGGAGCCAGAAACAGACATAGAAGGAAGATAGCGTGAGCAACACGGAGCAGGGAGGGTGGACAAGCCCAGGAGAGGCACCGTCAGCAGGAGGACCCGGCCCTGCTGACACTTAGATTTTGAACTTCTTGCCTCCAGACTGAAAAAAACAATACATTTCTGTTATTTAAGCAAAAAAAAAAGGAAAAGCATAAACCGAAGTCCCCAGCCCCTCTTCCCACTCTGCACCAAGAACCCTGGCAGCCTGGCTAAGCAACCCCTCCACCTAGGAAAGGGGAGGGGTCCCTTCTGGGGAAAAAGAGCCCCAGAGAAGAGCCCTACAGAGCCGGGGTGCCCAACGCAGAGCAGCCGGAAGCCTGCCCGATCACCCCACGAAGCTCGCGACTGCTGGCGGGGCTGCCCCCGGCACAGACGGGGCCTTCAGCCAGCCCGCGGGCCCGCCCCTGGGTGCAGACAGGGCAGCCTCCATGGATGAGAGACACAGGGGCGAGCTGCCGGCCGGCCCGAGAGGCTCCGACGGGAGTGGGAGGAAGCGCGCCACCTGCCTGCTCCCGCCGCCTCCTGGACGCCACGGACCGTGAGACAGGAAGAGGACAGGGGGAAGAGGGGCTGCTGCGCGGGCAGCCCCCCCGCCGTGACCGAGGCCCGCGGCGCCAAAGGCGGCGTCACAGGGGTTCCCTCTGAAGTGTGGTGGGCCCAAGGATGCTGGTGGCGCACAGGGGTTGCTCACGCGGCCCGAGGGGGCCTCCTGTGACTGTGTGTCCACCTGAGCACAGCCTTCCCGGGGAGACCTCCGGTGGTGAGAGACACGGGACGCACCAGCCCGCCGACCTCAGCCTGTGAGCAGGACAGAAATCTGCTGCCAAGCCGTTTGTCACAGACTAACAATGGGACCAGCAACAAACCCCAAAGCCAAGGCGAGGAAACATGAGGAATGGGAGAGCCAGGCACGCAGGCCTGACAGCCAACAGCAGTGTTCAGAGAGAACAGAGGGGCCGCGCACACACAGTCACACAAGCAAACGGACACTCGCGCGCACACACACGGACGCAGACACGTGCACGCACACACCCCACAAAGGGGCAAGGCTCCAGGCTGGACGGGCTCCCTCAGGACCGAGGGAAGACAGTGGCGGACATCTGAGAAACAGGCGGAGAGAAGCGGGCACGTGTGGGGGCGAGGAGCCCCAGGGCTGGGAGAACCCAAGGCCCCAAACTCCTGCAGGAAGGTGACTTTCCGCTAGGACTGTCACCCACCCAAGGGCCACTCAGGTGTGCAGGCAGAGCAGAGTGCCTTCAGGACCGTCCAGTTGGAACTGAGTACCTGCGGGGTCTTCTGAGGAGCTGCCGGAGGCGGGGAGGCGGGGAGGGGCCCCAGCCCACCTGGCGGGAGGGAGACCGGAGCCTGGGGCGCGGGTCGTTTGTAAGACAAGGGCCACAGCTGTGCTGTAAGTCTGGGAGGGGTGAGAAGGTGCAGAAGGGGCGGGAGGGCGCCATCATCACCTCCAGGAGACACAGTAACTGTCTGAGAGGTGACGCTCACGGCGGAGGGAAGCTGCCCACGTTTGGTTCTGGGCCAGGGTCGCTGGGGAGCAGGCGCAGCGCGTCCGGGGAGCAGGACCTGCGGAGAGGCAGGTGTCTGCGGGTGGGGGAAGACAGCGAGCACACGCCCCCGGGACAGGAGCCTCCACTGAGCCCTCAGGGCGGCTCTTCTCAGCTCTGTGCTCACGTGGGGTATCAAGTGCTCACCGACAGGACGACCATCACCAACAGCGGCCAAGCCCCAGGCCATGGGCAGAAAAGACCCCCTCGTTTGCCTGCCTAGTAACCCACACCAGGAGCTCCCACGGGCACGGAAGCCAGAGCAGAAGGGGACTTGATTCTCAGGAGAGGACAAGAAGGACTCTCGCCAGCCAAGAGGGAGGCCAGCGCTGCCTCTGAGGACGCAGGGCAGCTTTAAATGCTGGAAAATTAGGGGAAAAGCCCTGGAACAAGGGATCAAGCAAATAATTCAAGAAGTTAGGAAAAAACAACAACGAAAGAGGTCCTCTCAAAGTTTAAAAGCAGAATTAGGAAAGACTGGTGAGTAAAACAGAATGAAAAAAAAATACAATGGACAATGACCGAAAACTGGCTTTTTGTAAAGCATTAAAGCAGAATGCTCCTCACGCCATCAGCCACCTCTGTCACTTTCGCGTGCTTACTGCCCGTCTTCTTGTCTTTCTGTTAAATATTTATTTATATTGGCTGTGCCCAGTTTTAGCTGTGGCCTGTGGGGTCTACTAATAGGTCCCTGGCCAGGGACCCAACCCGGCCCCTGCACTGGGAGCAAGCAGTCAGCCGCCGGAGCACCGGGGCAGCCCGTGTCTTCTTAGTGAACTAGGTGCACAGACGCAATACACTTTTCTCCTCAGTTTTAAAACCTGTTTTCTCTCTGCTCTTAAGCATCTCTTCACACGTTTGGTTGGTAAACATCTGTATGTTCTAAATGCTACACCACCACTGGTCTTTGTACCAGCCTTACACACAGCAGTCAGGTTTGCCAGGCTTTTACGTTACAGTTTGGCCTAGCTTGGGCGTTTCCCCCTTGGACTCTCAACACGGCTCCCATTCTCCCAGCGTTTCTGTGTTTGGTTTTAACTTGCAGCTCGTGTGTCTGTGTGTGCCTGACGAGTTGGGGGATCTTCTAGATGGATGGCCAGTCACCCCAATACTATTCATTGAAAAGTGTGTCCCCCACTGGGAAATTAAACTCCAGGATTCAACCTGGGGTCCGTTTCTGGACAGTCTGTGCAGGCTGCGGGCCTCCTGGCCAGCTTCCAGCCCGGCGCCACATGACTCTACTCAGAGCAGGCGAGCCAGGCCTTGCTCTTCTGTTTTAAAACTCTTGCCTGGTTTCTTTCCCAGGTAAAAAACAACTTCAAATCTCTAATTTTCCAAACCCTGCAACAATAGTTTACTTCTGCACATTTCTGAGCCCTGACAAGAGGAAGCCCCTCACGCGGGCACCCCGCTGTCTGCTGTGCTCCCACCCGCCCTGACCCCGGAGCCCGTGGTCGCTTGCCGAGCCTGGCAGCGACGCGCCTCTGAACTAACACAGACCAGGCGCAGCCTGCCTCCTCCCACCCGCGAGTGCCCCAAGCTCCCCCTGCGCCCGTCAGCATGTGTCGGGGCTGGGGGGCGCGTGCCGTTTTCAGCCCACTCTGGCGACAGCTGCCTCTGACTCGAGCTAATCTGCCGCCCCTCCTGCCACTGTGTCTCTGGCTTTGCTGGCCTTGCCCACGTCAGGGCCTTTCTCTGCCCCCTTCCTCTGGCTTGATCGGGCGTTGTTTCTAGCCCATGTCCCCTCCACTTGTTCAGAGGCGCTCACTTCCCAGTCTTGTGATGCCACTGAAAGTTGTGGTGCCCGCTCACCCAGGTCTCCAAGGGCTGCTCAGCCAGCAACAGGGATCGAGGACTGACTTGCCAGCCAGACCGGGGAGGAACCGTCAACTTTTCTCCAGCTTCCCTGGTGTCTTGGAATAACCTCACAAGAGGCTAGGAGCCAAAGCCACCCAACTAAGCAACTCCCAGTTCCCTGACCTACAGAAAATGGGATGAGAGTGTTTATTACTGTTCCAAGCTACTGATGCTGGGAAAGACTGAAGGCAGGAGAAGGGGACGACAGAGAATGAGATGGTTGGATGGCATCACCAACTTGATGGACACGAGTTTGAGCAAGCTCCAGGAGATGGTAAAGGACATGAAAGCCTGGCGTGCTGCAGTTCATGGGGTCGCAAAGAGTCAGAGATGACTTAGCAACTGAAGAACAAACAACAAATGATTGCTTCTCTCTTTGGGTCTCCATGGCCCGTTTCACCCCCAACTTTGGTGCAGGCCCCATGAGCTGTCTCAGCGGCATCACGGTGATGGCCGAGCTGCCGCTTTGGGAAAAACAACCACAGTGGGCTCTCTAGCTGCCTTTCACCAGGTTACAGAAATGTCCATTTCTTCCTACCTATTAAGAAT
The DNA here is from genome assembly GCA_006410535.1 of Litocranius walleri. NCBI lineage: Eukaryota > Metazoa > Chordata > Mammalia > Artiodactyla > Bovidae > Litocranius > Litocranius walleri. Next base: position 4,126,942 of record SJYG01000171.1, on the reverse strand, counting down.
GGATAGTTTTTTATTTTTTTTCTCCCAAGGAAAGAGACTGGAATATATCAACATTATTTTTCTACATCTATTGAAATAATCATGTGATCTTCCTCCTTTTCCTCCTTTCTAATGAGGAAAATATTTTTTGCTTTAAAAAAAATATATTTTTGGCCACGCTGCGGGCATGTGGCTCCCCAAGCAGGGATCAGACCCTCGCCTCCTGCAGTGGAAGTGCAGAGTCTTAACCACGGGGCCACCAGGAATGTTCAGAACATGACTAGGAGATTTCCAGTCGCTTCATCCTTGGGCCACGGTTTTCCTGAATTCACGCAAGCCCGGCTATCCAGGGCACGGTCACCGAGTGCCTGCTTTGTGCTGGGTGCCCTCCTGGGTGCTGGGGGCAGGGCTGAGGAGGGCGGAGGCCCTGCAGTCCTGCACGGGGCTACCCTCTGTGGTTGCGGGGTTTGCGCGCAGTTGGATTTACTTCTGGATTTTTCAACCTGTGCTTCAGTCAGAGGGCATCGCTCCTCTCCTTTCTCCATCTCGTCAGCCAGCACGGGTGCCGGGGTGATGCTCTGGGCTGCGAGGACCGCGTCGACACAGAGGGTTCCTTCTTGGGCGCAGGGGCACATACCCACGCCCCTCATCAGGGGAGACCCGGCCCACTCTAGTCTCCGTTGCTCTTAGTCTCTTCAGGGTTCTGTAAAGCCCTCCCTAGCACGGACTCAGATCCGCAGGGTTCAGGGTCTCTGCTACCTCCCCACCAGGCGAGACTGCACAGTGACGCCCCCGCCGTGTGCGTGCTGCCGCCCCGGGGATTCGGGCCCCGCTGGCCTTGGCTGTGCTTGGGGCAGCCGAGTCGCCGCAGGTGGGGGGAGGCCTGTGCCCACCGCAGGGAGACCTCGCTCGCCAGGCCCTGCCAGTGGAAGGGCTGTCCCGCCCCAGCCTGGCCTCAGGCACACGTTTGGTTCAAAACTGGGACGGGAACCACGTGAGAACATGCACAGGAAAGCGTATCTTTAAAACCCAGGAATCCACGATCCAAAATGAACAGCGCCAGTTCATCTGCCCCCAGTCTTTCCCCCAAGAAACCGTGCTGATCTGCTCACGGGCAGTCTCCTCCACAAGCCCACACACCGGAGGCCGGGCTGTGTGACCTGAGCCTCAGGGCACAGAGCGCTTCCCTGCTGCTCCTGCACCCTGCTTTCCAGATGCCTCCAGGCGGGCTCCCGGGGCTGGCTCGCCCACGAGGGGCACTGCCTGCTTGCAGCACGGGAGCCGCCCCCGCCCCAGGGAGGGGCACGGGCGCTCTAGGCCGGGTGCTCTTGCGGGGCGGCTGGCAGCTGGCCTTCTGCAGGCCCGGCCTCGGCCGCCCCAGGGCTCTCTCATCCGAGGGGCGCCAGCTCCCCCGCACAACTTGGCCAACGCTCTGGCCTCTTGCATCTTCATGAGTTTCATCTATTTCCCTGATATCAAATACCTTCTCACTTCTTTCTGGCTCCCTTTCTGTAAAAGGCCTGTGCCTCCGGGGGACCATCTGCCTCTCCTGCAGGCGTGTGCGGGCATGTGCGCACGTGTGGCGCGTACGTGTGTGTGGCGTGTGCACGCGTGATGTGCGCGCCCATGGCCCGCCTGCTGCGTGCTGTCAGGTGCCCCTCAGCCTCACGCGGGCCCTTTGTCCGCACGGTGGGGGTTGTCGGGGCAGGGATGGACTTGGGGCTTCCTCGCAATCATGCTGTTTCCTATGCAACCTGCTGGCCCCAGCTGCCCCGGCATCCGTCCAGCCCAGACTGGCCCCGAGCCCTGCAGGGACAGCTCGGCCTCACTCAGCCTCTCTCCTGCCCTGGAACTTGCGCTTGAGTCCCCTTCAGCCTCCGGCCTCCATTCATTCCCCACCCACCATTCATCTGACCCGCTGGGCGGTGTCCTCAGTTAACTCCCAGGGCCAGCGCGTTTGCCAGCCCTCCCTCTTGGGCGGGGACAGACTCCAGGAAGCGCCACCTCTGGGCCTGGGGCTCCCCTGGCTCCCAGATGCTAGACCGCGCCACACACCATCAGAAGGCCTCTTGCTCCTTCTCTTTCCCTCCCTTTGTTTTTTTTTTTACTGTGATAAAATGCACATAACATAAAATCGGCCACTTTGACCATTTTTAAGCGCGCAGCTCACTGGCATAAGCGCGTCCTAACTGGTGTGCAGCCGTCCCCAACAGGGTGCCCAGGACTTTCCATCCCCAAACTGAGGCTCTGTCCCCACGACACACTCGCCCCACCCCTCCCCTCCTCGTCTACTCTCTCTCTGAAGCTGACCCCTCGAGGGAGCCCGCGCGTGGGCCCATCTATCCTGTGTTCTGCTTATCCCACTCAGTATCACGTCCTCAAGACCCACCCATGCCGTGTCCTGTGTCAGCGTGCTTCCTTCTGAGGGCTGAGTTATGCTCTGCTCTATGTCTTTACCGCCTGCGTCTGTCCAAGGACACTTAGGTTGCTTTTAGGTTTTGGCTATTCTCCAGCGCATCCCCGCTGAGAAGGTGGATATACAAGTATCTGTTTGCTTCCCTGCCTCGGATTTCTTCAGGTATTCACCCAGAACTGGAATTGCGGGTCACGCTACGCTTCTGTGCTCCACTGAGGAAACACCGTCACCTGCGCCACCTCACACTCCCCCAGCGCACGAAGCTCCAGTTTCTCCACACTCTTGCCAGCACTTGCCCTTTTTTTAAAAAAATCATTATAGCCATCCTAACGAGACTGAGGTGGTGTCTCACTGCAGTTCTGATTCGCTCTGCCCTGATGATGCTGAGCGTTTTTTTCGTGTGCTTGCTGACCATCTGTGCATCCTTGGAGAAGTGTCTATTCAAGCCTTTCAGCCATTTTTGAGTTGAATTCTTGGTTTTTTGTTGTTGTTGGGTTTTAGGAGTTCTTTAACTTATATGCAGAGTACATCATGCAAAACACCAGGCTAGGTGAATCACAAGCTGGAATCAAGATTGCCAGGAAAAGTATCAGCCTCAGGCATGCAGATGACACCACTCTAATGGCAGAAAGTGAAGAGGAACTAAAGAGTCTCTTAATGAGCGTGAAAGAGGAGTTAAAAAGCTGGCCTGAAACTCAACATTCAAAAGACTAAGATCATGGCATCTGATCCCATCACTTCATGACAAATACAAAGGGAAAAAGTGGAAGCAGTGACAGCTTTTGTTTTCTTAGGCTCCAAAATCAGTGTGGATGGTGACTGCAGCCAGGAAATTCAAAGATGCTTGCTCCTTGGAAGGAAATCTATGACAAACTTAAGACAGTGTATTACAAGGCAGAGACATCACTATGCTGACAAAGATCCACACAGTCAAAGCTCTGGTTTTTCCAGCAGTCATGCACGGATTTAAGAGCTGGTGCATGAAGAAAGCTGAACGCCGAAGAACTGATGCTTTCCAACTATGGTGCTGGAGAAGACTGAGAGTCCCTTGCTGCTGGGAAAGACTGAGGGCAGGAGGAGAAGAGGGCAAGAGAGGATGAGACGGTTGGATGGCATCGTTGTCTCAGTGGACTTGGGTCTGAGCAAACTCCGGGAGATCTAATAGAGGGCGGGGGAGCCTGGTGTGCTGCAGTCCATGGGGTCGCTAAGGCTTGACTGGAAAGGCTACCCGTACTTCCATGGCCATAGGTTTCCCTGGGGGCTCAGATGGTCAAGAATCTGCCTACAACGTAGGAGAATCAAGCTCGGTCTCTGGGTGAGGATGACACCCTGGGGAAGAGAATGGCGGCCCACTCCAGTATTCTTGCCTGAAAAACTGCATGGACAGATGAGTCTGGAGGGCTGCAGTCTACGGGGCCGCAAAGAGCCAGACACAGTTGGGCAGCTAGCACCCCATGGCCACAGAGGGATCCTCCCAGGGTTTCTTCTGCCGCTTTTTAGACAATCACTGTTCTTATTTGGCTGCGCTGGGTCTTAGTTGCATCTGTGGGACCTAGTTCCCTGACCAGGGATCAAACCTAGGGCCCTGCACCAGGAGCCCAGAGTCTCAGCCACTCACCCCCAGGGAAGGCTCTGGCACTTTTATGGTTTTATTTTTGGTACATTTAAAACTTCGACACCTTCATCCTGATACTCAGTGAGAGGTGTGACTACAAGTTCCTTTCCTCCAGACAGCTGCGCACGGTCTCAACATGCACCAAACATCCACGGGACCTCCCTGGCGGTGCAGTGGTTAAGACACCACGGTTCCATTGCAGAGGGCACCAGTCCCTCCCCAAGTGAGGGGACTAAGATCCCGCACCCCCTCATCCCCCACCACGGGTTTGAGACGCCATCTTCAGTTTACACTAAGCATCTGCACACATTGGAGTAAGTGTCTAGATCTCCTGCTCAGCTCTGCTGTTACTCATGACACAACAGGACCCTACAGTTTGATAACTGAAGTTTTGTGACATGAACTCACACCCGTTAGAGCTGCACCTGCTTATTCTTCCATGTGACCAGTTTGCCCAACTGAAGAAAGGGACGGTGCGTGTTTACCAGTTTGTACCGTTACTGAGAGTGGGCTGTGAAATGCCGGGGAGAACCCTCCTTGCCAGTGAGTCGTGCTCTCCAAGAACATGGTGTCTTCCCATCACCAAGTTTCTTGGTAATGCTCTGTGCTGTTTTAAAGTTTCGAACAGGTCTGCGTTATCTCCTGTTACGTCTATTCCTGTTGTCAGACGTTCCTTTTTCACTCATTCATCTCCCAGCATCTGTCTGCGAGGGCTGCTCATTCCCAAGCGGTCGCCTGCACCCCCTTCCTGGACTGTCTGCTGTGGACAGGCTCCAGTGCACCCCCCGCACTGACAGGGTGCAGGCACGTCTCCCACGGGGCTGGCTCCATCCCCCTGCTCAGCTGCTGGGCCAATGCTTCTGAGAAGGCGCTGGGGACGGCGGCCCACCTCCAGCTCTGCTCTGGGCACTGGCGCTGCGGCTCTCCCGACTCTTTTTTCCAGGTGCCTTGCTCTTTTTCACCATAGAGATCTCAATGTCTGGTGCCCTCAGCTGCTCCCTCGCGTTTACCGCAGGGACTAAGAACTGATAGCAGCTTTGGCGGGCTGGGGCCCAGCCACGGGGGCAGCTCTGTGTTTCGGCCGCGCCCACCACACAGCAGAGAGCTGGCGCCCACCACGCAGCAGAGGGCTGACCCCCACCATGCAGCAGAGACCTGACCCCCACCACGCAGCAGAGGGCTGACCCCCACCACGCAGCAGAGGGCTGACCCCCACCACGCAGCAGAGAGCTGACCCCCACCACGCAGCAGAGACCTGACCCCCACCACGCAGCAGAGAGCTGGCGCCCACCACGCAGCAGAGACCTGACCCCCACCACGCAGCAGAGACCTGACCCCCACCACGCAGCAGAGGGCTGACCCCCACCACGCAGCAGAGGGCTGACCCCCACCACGCAGCAGAGAGCTGACCCCCACCACGCAGCAGAGACCTGACCCCCACCACGCAGCAGAGAGCTGGCGCCCACCACGCAGCAGAGACCTGACCCCCACCACGCAGCAGAGACCTGACCCCCACCACGCAGCAGAGGGCTGACCCCCACCACGCAGCAGAGGGCTGACCCCCACCACGCAGCAGAGAGCTGACCCCCACCACGCAGCAGAGACCTGACCCCCACCACGCAGCAGAGAGCTGGCGCCCACCACGCAGCAGAGACCTGACCCCCACCACGCAGCAGAGACCTGACCCCCACCACGCAGCAGAGGGCTGACCCCCACCACGCAGCAGAGGGCTGACCCCCACCACGCAGCAGAGACCTGACCCCCACCACGCAGCAGAGGGCTGACCCCCACCACGCAGCAGAGGGCTGACCCCCACCACGCAGCAGAGACCTGACCCCCACCACGCAGCAGAGACCTGACCCCCACCACGCAGCAGAGACCTGACCCCCACCGTGCAGCAGAGACCTGACCCCCACTGCACAGCTGAGAGCTGACCCTCTGCTCTGCCCACCCCCTACCACAAGGCCACTCACTGGACGGGGCTGCCATCTCCTGTAGGCCAGTCCTCCCGCCCAATCCTGTGCCATGGGTTCTTGCTTTTCTCAGGGTTCTCTGCAGCCATGTTGGTGGGCCTGCCGGGAGGCGGACGGGCACAGGTGTGCCTGGCCCTCTGTGCGAGGCCCTCTGTCTGGGGACCCTCGCTGTAGGGGGGACTGTCTCCTCAGACTTGGGTCTCAGCCCGAAGAGACTGTCCTGTGAGCACGTGTCCCTCAGCGCGGGCTCGGGCCAGGAAGGCCGGGGAAGAAGGGACTGGGGGGCCGGCCTCTGTCAGCTGGGCTCGTCCCAGAAAGACGATGAGGTCCCGACGTGGGGAGACGAGGAGGAGCTTCCTTGCCAGGGCACAGCAGGGAGAGACAGAGAGGACGGACGCAGCAGGACAGAGCTAGCCAGCGCACCCACGGGGCCACGGCCGACGGCTGGCGCTGCCTGAGGGCAGGGAGCAGCAGAGAGAAGAGGCAGGAGGGCACCACAGGGCGGCCAAGGTTGGGGACCCTGTGGGACTCCCTGGCCCCAAGTCAGGAACCTGGCAGTCTGAGGAAAGGGGTCTGCACTCCTTTTCTGCCTCCCCCAGGAGACCCCCCTGACTGTGCTGCCTCCCTGCCTCGTCCCCATGCACCCCTCCCCCACAGCCACCCCCACGTCTTAGAACTGCAAACGCAGCAGGTCACCCCTGTCCAGCCGTCACCCAGCCCCTCCGTCCGCAGGACCCCGTCCAGACAGAAGCCCCACCCGGCCCCTCCCAAGGAGTCCTCACCCCCGACAGGCGACATACTTGTGTGTGTGTGTCTTAGATGGCCTGTCCCGAGAGACTGGCCTCATAGAAGCCGAGCGGTGGCTGGCTTCGGGCGGGGGCACAGCTGGTACAGCACCCAAAGCCTGCTTCCCTCCTCCATCGCCTTTCCACAGAAACCCGGGATCTTGTAGACATCCTCGCAGGCGGGTCCAAGCACACGGCGGCACAAGTGCCACTGGGCCCACCCCGCCTCAGCCTGGACCCAGCAGGCCTGGCTTTGACCCTGATGCACAGGGAACCGTCCGGAACTTCTGGGGGCCTGGCTTCCTTTGCTTGGGAAGCTGCCCCCTGTGCACGCGGGGCTACACGGCGACCGGACAGCGGCCCACCCGGCCAGGTGGGGTGAGACGGGCTCCTCCACACTGGGGCCAGCACCAAGCAGGGCCTCCAGCAGCGTTTCGGTCATGACTTTGGTGGACAGGTGTCCTGCTGACCGCCCACCTACCTGGTCAGGAAGACACCGTCCCGGCTGTGCACAGAGCCTCCCCTGGCCAGCCGCCCTCCATGTGGCGGCAGCTGGGGTTGGGGTGGCCGGCAGAGATGGCCGCCCACAGCTGCGGGCGACTGGGAGGGGCGCGCCCACCTTGGTGCCCACCCACCTTGGTGCCCACCATGGGCTCTGGAGGAGAGGATGCTGACACCCAGCGTGGCCCCCAGTCCAGCACCTGCCTGTTATCAGATGCCCTCTGGCCCTCCCTGGGCTCCAGAGGCCCCTTCTCCACCCACACTCCCCTGCCAGGACCCAGGTTTCCAGAGAGGAGCCCCCTCTAGCTTACCCAGTCCTGAGTCTGCGGCTCCTGATGACTGCTGCTCTGGGCACCTGGTGGGCCCCAGGCCATCGCTGGGCTTGGGGGCCCCGAGGGCTGCCCCTTCTCCTGGGAAGTCTGCGGCACCTCTGCCTTCCTCCTCAGGAAAGCCTTAAGCGGGCGCTCCCTGCTGGCCATCTGCAGCCCCTGGGCGGCTGGCCTGCAGCTCTGGGGTGAGGTCCCCACGGCTACCTGGGCCCCTCAGGCAGAGGAAGACCGCATTAGGGTCTGCTGGGCTCAGCCTCCAGCCGTTGGCCACACAGTGCTGGGGGACCTCAGCCAGTGAGCCTCCAGAGGGCCCACCCCCTTGGGTGTCCTGGGTCCCCCTGCTCCTCATCCACTTTTTCTCCACATGGTCACCCCAGGCCAGGGCAGCTGCAGCCGCCGCCCTGCCCTTGCCCCCCTCAGGCTCCCCCAGGAACGCCCCCTCTCCCACCGTGGCTCCAACTCCTCGGATGGGCAGCTTCTCGGGACTCTGCGGGCAGAACGACCAGGGGAGAGAGGAGGGCCGCCCCCCCCACCCCTGCCCCCCGCAGCTCTCCCCGCCTGGTTCTTCCAGACCCCTGTGACCTCACCTCGACGCCCGGCCACACCCTAGGGTCACCTGCACGACTACGACTACGCGTGAAGGGCCGCAGCAGATGGCAGCCCGCCCGTCTCCATTCCGCGGAGGGGTGGCAGGGCAGGGGTCAGGG
>SJYG01000171.1:4106782-4118382 GCA_006410535.1 Litocranius walleri | reverse complement strand
GGGGCCCGCGGGGGAGGGGCGAGGAGGGGGCGGGCCCACTGGGGCGGGCGGGCCAGAGGGTGGGGCCCACAGCGGTTCCGGAAGGCCCGAGAGGGCGGAGCCGAGCCTAAGGAGACTTCCGCTCGCCCGCTTCCGCTTCCGGCTCGTGGCGCGCCTGCGCGCTCAGCCGCCAGGGGCCGCGCGGGCTTCCGCTGTCCACGCGGACGCTGTCCCGCCCCGGCGTCCATGACCCCGAGCTTCATCTCGGGGCCGCGAGGAGTCCCGGCCTCGCGTTGCCCGGAGGGGCACGCCTCGGGGAAGCCCCCCAGCTGTCCGCGCCCCGACCCCCCGGTCCCCTTGGGTCCCCGCGGCGTGTGGGGGCCTCGGAAGGTCGGCCCGCGGTGCCTGGACCCCGGGCGGCGCCCGCGCCTGGACGGATGCAGCGGCGCGGCTGCTCGGGAGGAATCACACAGCAGGCGAGGGAGGGCCTGGGAGTGCTCCCCGGGTTTATTAGTGTCGCATCAGCACCTTAAAATAGTCCACGTGGTCACATACGTGACAGATTAGAATCTGCTGCCCAAAAACGCTATTTACATTAATCCTGTTTTCCATTTTAAAAAAAGAAAACAAAAGCTAGCAACACGTACATCCTAGAAACCAAACAATGCACAAAGAACTGGACGGGGTCTGCAGGAACGCACAGTGGCACCCCTTGGCCCGCAGCGTCAGGCCGCAGGGAAAGGGCCCCCGAGCCCGGCCCCTCAGGCCCCTGCCAGGAACGCAGCTTCCTCTCCGCCGCAGGATAGGAGGGGTCTCTAGAAGGGGATCAAAGGACACGTGTAGGGGTCAGGCAGCTGGCCTTCGGGAGCGAGCGGCGCAGTCCTGTCGTGAGGAACGCGCCCTGGGACGAAGGCCAGGCAGGTCTTGATGTCCGCCAGCGAGGACAGCGCAGCGCAGCTGGCCCTGGCCGCTCTGATCCTGCCGCCCCTCCTCCCTGAGCTGCGGCCACGACACTCGGGACATGGCCTGCGTGCCCTGAGGAGACGGTGGCCCCGGGGACTTGACCCAGAGGGAGAACGCGGTGGCCTGGATACAGGGTGGAGCTGGCCTCCCATCTGGCCTGAGTGAGGCCCTGGCCTCGCCCGCACGTGGCGAGTGGCTTGGCCTTTGGGTCCCAGTGGCCTCTGGTCGCCCAGTGGGACGGAGAACTCCCGCTCTGCGGGGGTGCGCCTGTCCTGGGGGTCACGGCCTGGGCCCCACACTGCCCTCCGTGCACTCACGGCTGTGCCTCAGGAACAGGCAGCTTTGGCTTCTGAGTCATCTTCCTTCGAGGGACAAAGTGCTTTTATCTGTGTCCTCAAAACAGCTCCATGAGGTAGGCGGGGGAAGTGTTGACTGTTCCCGATCAGATGATGGGGAAACCGAGGCACTGGCGTGAGCAGAGCCCAGGTCTCTTAAGTGAGTCATGGGGGCTGGGGCTATCTGTATGCCCTCCAGGGCCCAGGAACGGTGTGGCCGGCCCAGGGTGGAGGTGCTGAGTGTCTTCTCCTTGTGGGTATGAGGACACCTCACAGTTGGACGGGATGGGACAGCCCCTTTTGGCCCTTTCCTCTAAAACTAGCTCTGCAGCTGGAAAGGGCATGTCAGCAACACCTCCTTTTGAGTGTGACCTCTGGAGGAGCAGTACCCAGGGCCCTGAAGCCAGTGGTGGGAACGAGGACAGGGAAACTCAAGGGTCCCCGGCAGCTGCTGGGTGTGGCCACAGGTGGACACTGCACAAGCCGCCCAAGGGGTCCTCGGCTCAGTGGCCCACACCTCACCCAGGCCCTTCCCATCCAAGGGCCCTGGCCCAAGGGCATGCTCAGATCTGGCCACCCGCTAGGCCCAAGGCCCCTAGGGACACTCGGACCCTGAACAGCTACCTGGGGGAGGAGGTAAGCAGGTAGGTCACAGGTAAGAAAAATGGACCGTCTTCCATCCCCAGGTGGGACCCTTCCTTAACACGGGCTGTTGGAAGTCCTGTCCTCCAGCAGAGCGGGTAAGACCTGCAGCCTGTCTGGCGTTTGGCACTGCTTTTCTGAGTACAGCCTGTGTGGTTCTCAGCCCTAGAAGACTGGGCTCAGAGCCCCTGGGCGGGCACCCCGGGCCTGCAGCCACAGTGGCTAGGTGGAGTGGGTGGGCTCTTCCTGGGGAGTCCTGAGGGCAGGGCTAGGGCCGAGCAAGAGGACTGGGAGGGACCCCAGCCTCAGGTCAGGACAGCCACGGCCTACTGCACAGGGAGGGGGTGGCAGGTGGACCCCCTTCCCTGGGGACCCAAACCCCAAATCCCTTGCTCTGAGGAGCCTAGCCTAGACAGGTGGGGCCCTGGCTGCACCCACGGCTCCAACGGGGCTCGGGCCCCTACGGTTTGGCCACCTGCCTGAGCCTCACTAGCCACATTAGTGCTGCAGGTGACAGACACGTGACTGCCTGGCCCAGACACCCCCAGTCAGCAGGAGGTGGAGCTGAGGAGGCAGCTGTGTTCGGGGCAGGATGACTCGCAGAAGCAAAGCAGTGCCTCAGGGGCAGCGAAGGGTGCGGGGAGCAGGGGCTGCGAGCGGCTAGCTCTGGCTCAGTCCTCGGGCTGCTGGGATTTCAGAAGAGCAACGTCTGTTTGGCAGCTACATTATAACATGTATTTAAAAGCGTTAAAAAAATCCGCTACTATAAAACCTCCACTGCCCCCGGCGGCGGGAGTCCATCGCGATCCAGAGGGGGCGGCGCCGGGGCCCTCGGCTGGTGGCGGGGGCCCAGGGCGGGGCCGGCTGGCCTCCGCGTCCGGCTCAGGGCGCCCCGGACAGAAGGCGGGCCCCTGGCCCCCCAGCTCGCTGCCTGGGCTCGGGCAGCCTGGGGCCCACGGCGCCACCCGCAGGACCCCCGCTCCCTGAGGAGGCAGAGTCGTCCCGGCTTTCAGAAAGGACAGGACACGAGGGCAAGAGCCCGTCTTGTCGGGCAGACTGGGTGGGGGTAGTCCTGCGGCCAGCACACACCTTCCGTGACCCCGCCTGCCCTCCCACCCGCGCCGGGACATTCTGGTTAATAAGCAGAGCAGTTCCGGGCTCCCGGGGGCCGCCCCGTTAGTCTCCAGGTTGTGCGCGCGCTCATACTTAAGACTGTTTCTCTCTGGGGTTTGAAGGGGCTGTCTCCGTGGTAAACTGAAGCGCGGACAGAAGACGGCTGGGCCCCCGGCCGCGGCCGCCGTGGGGCTGCAGAGAGGAAGCCGGCGCGGCCCGGCGGGCGGGGCTAGAAGGCGGGCTTGGAGTGTCCGAAGGTGCAGATGGGGAAGTGCTTGACGTGGGAGGACCACTGCGCCGCCAGCTGAAAGAACTTGACGTCGTTCCACTCCACGCCGTCGATGAGGACTGTGGGGACAAGAGCGCCTGACCCGCCGGCCCCGAGCTGCAGGCCGCGGCCGGGAACAAGGCCGGGGGTGCTGACGCCCGTGGGAACCCCCAGGCTCCCGGAGACACTCGCTGGCCCTCAGCGGCCCTGCGCGAGGAGGTCGGGCTCCCCTCCTGGCCTTCCTGCCGCCTGCTCCCACCCCAGCGCCGCGGCCCGAGAGCCTCCCCCGGCCACCTCAGGGGAGCCGGTGTCCACGGCCCGTCTGCCTCCGAGGGCTCTGCAGACGGGGTCTGCGACACCCTCCGCTTAAGCCAGAAAATCGAGAGAGAGGCTGGCTGTGGTCCACTGTGGTCAGACCCAAGCCCAGGGAAAGAGAGAACTCGAGAGCTCCGTGTTCTCTACCACCCAGTCGCAGAATACCTTCTATAAAAATTGAGATAAAGCAGAAAGGACTGAGAAATCATTTCTCAGAATTTGAAAAGCCACTCCACACACACAAGTGGGCTCTCCCAAGTGTGCTCTGTACGTCACATGACGTCACAGCTAAACAAGCATTTCCGGAGGTGAGCTTCCAGGAGCGGCCCCGCCCCGCCCCGCCCCGGTTTACTTCCGGTTCCTGTTGGCCCCAAGCCCCGCCCGCCGGCAGCAGGCCCCGCCCCCGCCCGTGAGGGCGCCTGGCTCACCCCGCAGCATGTTCTGCTGGTGCTTGGCCGTGCAGATGAGGCGGCTGATGCCCTCGATGCACTGGCTTTTGGGCTCCCCGTCCTTGTCCTTGGTTTTCTTGGGCAAAAACATCACTAGGAGGGAAGGGGGACGTGCTGTGCTCCTGCTGCTCCCTCAGGGCCGAGGGCAGCGCGCGGTGTTCGCTCCGCCGCCCCGGGCCCCGCTCCCCTGGCCCTCCTTCCACGCGGACCCTGGCCGCCGCCACCCGCCCGCCAGCAGGCCCGTGCCCAGGGCTGTGGGGACGCAGCGGCCCCCCGCCCCGGCAGGCAGCCCACCCCCCCGCCTCACCCTTCTTGTTCTTCTCCTTGGTGACCACGGTCATCGACATGGTGGGCGTGGCCGCGGCCTCGCCGCTGCTGGGCAGCCTGCTGACCTGGAGAGACCGGAAGGCGCACTTGAGCGTGTTTTTGGCGGTGGGCGAGTCCTTCTTCTCCGTGTCTCTCTTCCTGTCTGCGGGCTGAGCTGCCGTCCAGTAATCCACTTGCAGCCCCATGAGCTCGGCGCCGACGCCCTGGCTGGGAAAGGCGAGGGAGGCTCACTCCTCCGTCCTCAGCAGGGGACGGCAGCACCCCGGGCCGGTATGGGCAAGCGGGTGCCCTCTGATGCCTGCACTGCCCGACCTCGGGGACCACCTCTGTTTGAAGGGCCCAAGCCAGCCGCCCCTCATAGGTACAGGACCCAGGGGGTCCTACGGTGGGCCTCTCCGACCCTGTGGCAGTTGTCGGGGGGTTCTGCTCCTGAGAGCCCTGACGGCATCCAAGAGGGGCTGCCAATAGCCACACCCACTGCATCCCAGGCCTGCTACTCACATCCGAGTGTCCAGAGCACCCCGTATTTACAGAGGCTGTAGTTCCGGCCCCAGCAGTGCAGGGGGCCAGATGGGGAGACATCAGGCCAGGACTGAACAGCAGGACACCCCCACTCACTTGCCTGAGCGAGCCCTTGTCGACCACTGCGTCCCCAGCAAGGCCACCCTGACCCTCTGCTTCCTGGCAGCCTAGGGTGCGGTTAGGAACCCCAAGGAACCACCTGGTTCTCAGCCCCATCCCTGCTGTGCTGGGGGCAGCACTTCCATGTGGCTGCATTTACCTGGGGGAGGACAGACCTCCGCTCACTGATGGGGAGGAGGGCGGGGTGGGCGAGGCCTCCTTAGCCGCAGGAGACGTGGACGGCGGGGTGGACGAGAGCACGCTGGAGCCCGAGGGGGCCGCGTCATCTGAGTCACCTTAGGGGAGGAGGTGGGGGCGGTGCTGAGCTTCCCCCACGGCTCTGCCCGGGCAGCTTGCAGCCCTCTGCACCCAGACGTGGCAGGGAGGCCCGGCAGCTATGGGTGCACGTGTGGGAAGCCGGAGGAACCCCCTCCCCCAAAGCTGAGCAGGAGCTGCCAGGCCTCAGGGACAGGGGAGGCCCATTCCTGGTGAACACAAGCCCTGCAGCACACAAGCACCAGGGCTGCCCCCCGCCGCACCCCCACCCCAGCCCATGGCCTGGAGAACACAGTCACCTGACGTGGCTGAAGACGGCTCCACTATCCCCACCTTCACCACCTAGAAGGCAACAAGACACTGCTGAGAATCCCGGGTAGGGACCTGTCCCCCCGCCCCCTGGAACTTCAGGGGCCAAGCCGGGTCCCAGCTGCTGAGTGCGAGGGGCAGAGCTGGGCTCGGGGCAGCCACTGTCCACGGGTCAGCTGTGCCACAGGCCCTGGTGAAGGACCCTCCCTCTGCAGGTGATGTGTTTGGGAGACACCCTCGAGACGCAGCCTGCTTTGGCCATCCTGCACTCCTAGGATAAAGGCAGAGGCCCCAGGCTGCTGGCTGGCTGGCCGCTGGCCTGGCCCTGACCCGTGACCAGCATTTAGGACCCACATGGCCTCCGGCAGGAGAGGAACCCTCTCCCCTCGAGTGAACCTCTCAGATCTCACACCCTGGCCTCAGCAGAACACGTGTGCATGTGGCTGGCCAGGCACAGGCAGTAGCGAGTCAGGTGCTGGAGCGAGGGAGCCCAGGCCAGCAGGGCACCAAGGTGGCTGCGGGGCCTGTGCCGTTTCCCCATGGGCTGCCAGGGGTCCCAGCCCACACTGACCGGGTGGGAGCTGTGCCAAGTGAAGGGGATCTCGACAACGACCGCGGCCTTGGTCACAATCACAAGGCAGCAGCTCACGTGCGGCCAGCAGGACAGGCCCAGCGGCCACCACAGCAGCTTCCACAGGACAGCCCCGGACGTGATCCCTCCCAGCACGGCCAGCAGCCACCCCGCGCCTGAGCAGAGCGAGTGGCAGAGGCCCTGCCGCCTGCCTGGCTGCCGCGCGCCTCTCCCAGCAGATCCCCTGGCTGGAGACCCCAGTGGGGCCACAGGCTGTGGACACACAGCTGGCCGTTAGGCGGCAGCCCTGGCTCCTTGGCCACAGGACCAAGTAAAAGCTTCCAGCTTACAGGCCACGCTCCAGCCAAGCAAGCCTGCCCTGAGGCTCCCAGAGGACGGAGGCAGCCCTCTGCTTCAGACCCCAGGAGGGACCTGTCCTGAGGACGGCCGGCCCGGAGTGGCCCCTGAAGAGCCGAGCCTGACACCGGCCCCCACTGCCCAGGATGGAGCCGAGGGCTGGCCCCACACCCCCAGGCGGGCCGCCTGCTTCCGGAGTGCAGTCCTGGCAGTGCCTGGGCTCACTCCCCACTCAATGCAGGAAAGGGAGACTTTAGGGCGGGATGGATGCGAAGGCAAGTCGTCCGCTCCAACTGAAAAAGGTTCTGGCCCGTCGCGTGAAGACAATGACACGCTGATCCCGTAGGCGGATTGCGGCCACCCCACAGCAGAGCAGCCAGGCAGCAGGACCGCGGGCAAGGTGACGGCTGCCTGGGGCGGTACTCACCCCGACGAAGGGGATGAACTTCTGGGAGGACTCCTCGTCGGGGCTGAGATAGGAAACACACAGTCAGCCTCCCTTAGGGGCAGGGCCGCCCTCTGCAGCACCCAGCCCATCCGGACTCAGGCCCACCCTCCCGCGGTGCAGGGCCTGCCACCAGCAGGAAGCCTGAATTCGTCTGCAGGAGGTCCAGAGCCCCGAGGGGTGGCCCGAGGACATCTGCTCCTCCCTCTGAGGCGCCTGGAGCCACTCTGCTGGACCCTCAGGGCCCCAGGAGAGGGCGGGCTGCCTGTGCCCCCAGGACGCCCCAGGAGCAGCTGGGGCCACCTCCAGGGGGTGGGGGTGACCGTCCCATCGGGCTGAGACTTCCCCTCAACACTGTGGATGCAGCTGGTGCCCATGGTGGGGCCTTTCTTGGACTAAGAGCTTCGGGACGGGGCGGCGCAGGGGTGAGGGGGAGGCTCTGAGGGCAAGCTGCTGTACTTGGCCCACAGGCCCTGCACAGCTTCCGGCAGAGCCCAGCCTCTCCAGGGTCACCCGTCACGACCGCTGGCGGGGAGGCAGCCGGAGTCCCTGGGCCTGAGTGGGGCGCCTCTTCTACCCACTCCCCCCTGGGCCAGGGCTGGTCCTGCAGCTCAGCTGGTGCCACTCTGCCCGTCGGTGTCCACCTTGGCCTGGGCTCCACCGGCGGCTGGGAGAGCACCCCCTTCTAGCCTCTACCTGGGTCCCCAGGGCAGGACTGGTCCTGGACCTTGTGTGGTCCCTCCCCCAGCCACAGGGCAGACAGGTGCCCCCTGCCCTGCTTCCTGGGCCGGCACCCTCTCCAAGCCATCCTCCCAAATCTGAGCTTGAAGTCACAGAGCGACTCTCTGCAGGGCAGTCCACACATGCACACCCAGCCGGGCAGCGGCCCATGGGTACCACCCAGGGAGGAGCCTCCGCACCAGGCAGGCCTGCCGGTGGGGACCCAGGCCCAGCTCAGCCAGCTCCCTAGGCACCAGCTCTCGGGACCAGGAGCCCCAGGCACCAGAGCTTGACAGGAGGCTCTCCCCCTCCCTGTCCCTGTGGTGGATGGAGGCTGGGGCTGGGATTGCCTCAGTGAAGTGTGGTCACCAGCTGGACAAGCGCCCCTGACCCAGGGGTCAGTACAGAATGCAGGTCCCAGTCCCGGCAGGTGCTGCCCCGTGCCCAGCACGCCACCCACGTGAGGGGACAGCAGCTGGCAGAAGCCACCCTCCCCTGGGCACCCCTGGACGTAGGCACCCGTGAACCACACACCCACCTAGCACCACCCACCCCATCTCTGCAAAAAACCTGGCAAACTCTGGATGAAAGAACCCACAGGTTCAGTCCATCCAATGGAAGGCTACCAGATTCCCAGGTTCTCTTCCCATTTTAAGAAGAAAACGGTTGAGAAAGGAAACTCCCTTCATCCGGTTCATTTAACGAAACCGCCCAAACCTCGTGCCTGGGCCTCCTCCTGCATGGCAGGGGGCAGGGCGTCTGGGGGCGCCCCTGGGGCACAGGGGCCTTCGACCCACGGGCCCTACCTCAGTGAGCCACTGCCCGCCACGCACGCCCACCCCTCCATGGTCGGCACGCAGGGAGGCAGACAAGAGCGAGCCCCAAGGAGGGGGACTTGGAGATTCCACAGCACAAGCGTCAAAGCCAAGCTGTGCTCCTGGGCCATGCAGACGACATCCAGCACGCACATTCCCACGAGACGGGGGTGACACCGGCTTCCATCGAGACCCCTCACCCTGGACCCTGCGTGCGGAGGGCATGCGTGCTCCTGGCAGGGACAGAGATCAGGACTCCTAGGGCTTGAGCCCACAGCTCTGTGCCAAGGCCCCTGGGCGTGGCTCATGAGACCTGTGCACGGGGGAGGTGCCTCCATGTGGCATCGGTGGCACAGAAGCTGAGGGGAGCCCACGCCGGCCAAGAGGCCAGGGTGGGGGTGCTGGGCAGCCGGCACAGCTGCCTGGGAGGACCACCAATGGGTCTGACCTCAGGCCGGGAGCTGGTGCTGAGCAGACCGGAGTCTCTCTGCAGACGCCCTCGCAGGGCTGGGCTGGAGGAGGCCCGGGATGGCAGTACCCGCTGCCCACCCTCTCCCGGGTCTCCTGACCCCTCTGGGTGGACAGCAGCCTGTTCTGTGTCTCCGCAGACAAAGGCTAGCCTGCTGCCCTTCCAGCCCTGGGCTCTGAGCCTGGACAGCACACAGGCTTTCATGGGGCTCCAGCTAGGACGCTGGGACATCGGGACCCCCCAACCAGGGCCAGTGTCACCACTGTGACGCAGGGCTGGGGGCTGAGCACGGAGGAGGCTTGGGGTCTCCCAGGCCTCGGCCCCAGGTGCGGCTCACGGGAGCCCACCCTGGCATAGACAGACGCTGCAGCCCAGGCAGCAAAGCAGGCCACGCTCCCGGCGCAGCTAACGGGGGTTGGGGAGGGGAGCGGGCACAGGCCCACAGGACAGCCGGGGTCGGCGGGGCACACCACGGCTGGTCTTTCTCTAGACCCTGAGGCCTGTTTAGCAGGACAGCTGAGCGGGCTCACACCCCTCCTCCTGATCCATCCCAGGGCCCAGCACAGAGGCGGCCTGGGACCCAAGGACTCACCCTGGGGCTTTCCCAGAGCAAATTCCCTGAGACTCAGGCAGAGCAGTACCCTGAAGGGCCCACTGCCAGACACCTGGCAGGCAGGGCCACTGGGCTCGGCTCCAACACACAGTCAGATGGAGAAGCCGCCGCCTTGGGGGCAAAAAACAGAGCCTCGCTGTGTGCAGACATCCCAGTGGTCTGGCCACCATCCAGGTAAACCCCAAAACTGAGCTGGGAAGCTGCCCCAAGCCACTCTCGCTGGCTGCTGGCAGCAGGCACTGGGAGCAAAGCCCGCGCCGAGTGGTGCCAATGCTTGCTTGGTGGCTCACGGGGTGGAAACAGTCCCTGTGGCTAATAGCAGTGGCACTGCCAGGCTTCAGAGACTCAGCAACTCAGAAAAGAGTTCTGCCTGCCACTTCCCAACCCGCAGTCGGGACTCAAACGCCACCAGGCAGCAGACTCTGTCCCTGAGGCTGGGTAAGTGCCCGAGAGGGACCGGGCAGCACCAGGAGCCTGCTCGATGGAGGCTGCGCCTCCTGACCCCCGTGTGGAGACCTGAGGGCCACCCCACCCACTGACACTGCCAAACAGCCCTGAAGACCAGCCAATGGGCGGGAGGGGCCGGACCCAAGGACAGCGGTACCTGAGGGCGAAGTCGAAGTGGAAGTTCTTTCTCCTTTTCAGGGAGCCGCCAAAGAGAGAGACACGGCGCTGTGAGGCGCGTAGGGCGGCGAGGCACCCGCCAGGGGCCCTCAGGGAGCCGGAGCCCCTCACGGAGCCGGTGGCAGGGCAGCTGAGCTTCTCAGACCGGCTGCGGTCTGCGTCTTGCTGCAACCCCCCGACCGCGCCTCTGTTCAGAGCTGGGCGAGGGGACCGCTCAACCCCCTCAGATTGCACAAGGCCCCGCCCCATGCCAGCGGGCACCAGCCCAGCCCCTGACCACCATCCTGCACAGGGCAGGGGGAGGGCTGGGCCTCCTGCTGGAGATTGGCTGCTGGAGGAGGCAGATCCCTGCTAGGCCAGCACCGGGACCGCTGCTCTCGTGACTCCAATTACAGGAAATCCCAGCGCGCACAAAGATGAAGAAAAATCGACTAGCTGATCCTAACTCTGATTGGCACCGGGAAAAGCTGCCATGGTCAGAACTGGGGGCTTCCCTCACCCCAGGCCTTTCCATCCCACGGGCCCGTGAGGGACCTAAGGCGCTGGGAAGTGAGGACGCAGGCTGCCTGGCCAAGACTGCTGATGCACAGCAGTCCCCACCCACGCCTGCCCGGGCCCCGGGAGGTACCTCTTCTGCTTGTAGGTCAGCATGGCCTCTGCGATGGGCAGCTGGTGGGCGCAGTTGGCCCCCGAAATGTACTGGGTGATTCTCGATACGATGTCCGGCGTGTCCTGCACTGCAGAAGACCAGGAGGGGTCCGTGAGCATGGTGCACCCCAGCACCCAAGGTCAGGGCAGCCAGGCTGGGCATGGCTAAGGGGCTCCTCTGGCTGCCTCCTTCACGGGGTCCTGGGGAGGGCAGTGCTGCTGCTGCTGCTAAGTCGCTTCAGTCGTGTCCGACTCTGTGTGACCCCACAGACGGCAGCCCACCAGGCTCCCGCGTCCCTGGGATTCTCCAGGCAAGAACACTGGAGTGGGTTGCCATTTCTTTCTCCAATGCATGAAAGTGAAAAGTGAGGTCACTCAGCCGTGTCCGACTCTTAGCGACCCCATGGACTGTAGCCTACCAGGCTCCTCCAGGCCTCTCCAAATCCTGAAAAGCCATCCCCGGCCGGTCACCAAAGACCTTTGCGGCTCACGGGCAGAGAAACATCCTGGCCCACCCCCACTGACCACGCCTGCTGACTCCAGCTACCTGCCCAGCGCTCAGGCCTAATACAGAAAGTGTCTCAGAGCAAAGCAAACCGCTGACATTCAAAATGAGGTGTGATGGGCTAGGCGGCAGGGCGGGGGTGCAAGGGTGAGGGGCACAGGGTGGGAGTGGGCAGGAGGGCAGACGGGGGCCAGCGGAGAAGGGGGCACAGAGGGGGAGGGGCAGCTGGAGGTTGC
>SJYG01000171.1:4068334-4094971 GCA_006410535.1 Litocranius walleri | reverse complement strand
CCCTACCTGCCCCCTGGGACTCCCCTGTTACCCCCTCTGCCCCCTACCTGCCCCTGCACGGCGTCATCACTGGCCTCCTGCTCAGAGGAGAAGCTTTCATACTCCTCCTCCGAGTAGTTCTCTGCGGAATGAGCACACAGAGGGGAGGGCACCCTGAGATTCCGACCGCTGGTGTGCAGAGAGCCACGAGGACACAGCCCCCACGGGTGGCACGGCAGGTGGACGGCCCCCACATGGCCCCCGGTGGTCCTCCTGCCCCTCACAGGGTTCACCCCCACGTGCCCCCCACCACGGTCTGGCCCTTCCTGCCCACCACAGGGTCCTGGATCTTCAGCTGGACTGGTCCCTGCCTGCCCACCCCCACCTCAGGGGAGAGAGTGACCCCAGCTGTGATAGAAGACGCCCCAGGATGGTGCCAGACTGGAGAAGGCACCACGGGTTCCCGCAACTCACTCAGTGGCTGGGTCCCAGTGTGGGGGCGGGGCTTGGACGCCCACCGCCCAAGGGCTGCCTGCAGACCCTCGCATCCCCTCCCCAGCTCCTCACACCCGCAGGCTCATAGCCAGGAGGTGGCGTCCGTGGCAGAGAGGCAGCCTGAGGCAGCACTCACCGGTGGACTTGGCCTTGGGGCCGGCCTGCATGGCGCTGTCCTCATGGTCAATGGGCTGGCTGGACAGCGAGAAGATCCAGATCTCGGCCACCTTGACCGCGGCCTCCTTGATGTTGCTGCAGAGGCTCAGCACCTGTCCGCCCTCCGCCGGCTGCTGCAACACCTGCGGGGGCGCAGCTCTGGAGACCCTGCTGGCCCGTGCTGGGGGCACACGCGGGGGTCCGCTGGGCCTTCCGCTGGGCAGTGACGAGGGGCAGCAGCCAGCCAGGCAAGCATGGGGGGCAGAGGGCGCACAGGGCGGGAGGACAAGAGGACAGGCCGCGATGGGGCCTGCCATCAAGCGGGGCGGTCAGTGCCAGGCCCAGCCCCCAAGCACCGAAGGCTGTTGAGGAGGAGCGGCGTGGCAGCAGGGAGTGTGTGAAGCCCCAGGGGCCAGCCCAGACAGGGCCCGAGCCTCAGGACTCAATGCCAGGGACCAGGCCCCAGGGGGCCGAGGACGGGCCCCTGTGCGAGCCGGAGCTCTGGTGCCACAGAGCGGACACGCCCTGGGTTTGGCCCAACAGGACAGAGAGGCCCTGGGGCCGCTCTGATCAGGAGACAATCAAGCAGGCCTCTTTCCGGGCAGCAGAGGCCGCAGCCCCACGTGCCACTGGCCTGTGCCCCCACTAGGATCCCAGGTGCCCAAGCAGTTCACTGGGTGGGCCTTGTCATGACAAGCTAGCGAACAAATGCCTCTGCGTTTTAGAAGCTGTGTTTGGGGTCATCTGATCAAATCCAGCCTGATGCTGGAGTTTTAGGGACCAGGTTCTTTTTTAATTTGGGGGACTCAGCTGGAGTGGCCAGCTCTTTCGTCAAGGAAGAAAATGAGGCTTTTGAGAAAAGCGGTGCCTCCTATCGCCATCACTGAAGAAGTCATGTTAACAAAGGGGGCTGGCAGCGCCCCTGGCCCACCAGGCCCCGGGCAGCCTCCTTCCCGCCGGGCAGGAGGCTCAGGGGGGCAGTGCGGGCGGGGTGCCTGCAGGGACGCCCCCTCGCCGCCCGCCCCAGGAGGCCGTCTGCCGCCGCCCTCACCTCAGCCATGTTGATGGAGCCGGCCGCCAGCGTCTTGTAGCCCAGGATGGTTCGGTGCTTGTATCTCTTTCTCCGCTGCAGCATGATCTGAAGCTTGTTGCCTTCTCTCTTCAGGAAGTGGGGATACTGTGGGGGAGGGGCTACAGTGACACAGAACCTCGCCCCTCAACACCCACGGGTCACACGCCTGAGCCCGGGGGCTTCCGGCCGCTGCTCATCGTGGGCCGCGGCCACAAGAACGGCCACTGGTGGCAGACTTGCGCCACGTGCTCAGGCCCTCAGGAGAGGCCGCCCGCGGCGGGGGGGGGCGGGTAACTGCTCAGCGGGGCACCTGCCTGGCGGTCCAGGGCGCCGGGCACCCAGCACTCTGGGCCCTGGTGGCCACGCCTGCTCCCGGGACCCTGGCGCTTGCGCACACTGGCGCGCTTGTGTGCACAGAGCAGCCGTGCACCTTTCCTCAAGGGCCACAACCAACAGCCTACTGTAAAGCTGGGGGCCGCAGGCTGTGCTCCGCCGGGGTGGAGCTGGAGGTGAGACGCCTGTGTCCACACCCAAGGAGCCACAGGCTTGAAAGCAGCAAACCACACTCTTTGGAAATTACACTCAATAGACCTGATTCCTGGGGCATTCCCCGGCGGCGGTCGGGACTCGCTCTCACTGCTGAGGGCCTATGTTCAGTCCCGGGTTGGGGAGCTGAGATCCCAGAAGCCACTCGACGTGGCCAAATAAATAAATAAAATAATAATAATAAAACCTGATTCTCCTCACCACCACCCCCGCAAAGAAAAGTCAACACAAAATCCAGAAGCCGCCATGGGGCTGGGGCAGTGAGGCGGTCTGAGGGTGGAGGAGGCTGGCAGGGGTCTTGCAGACAGTTTGGGGGTCTGGTGGTGGGGGTGCTGGCAGGGCTCTTGGAGGCGGTCTAGGTGGAGGCTGGCAGGGGTCTTGCAGATGGTCTGGGGGCGGGCAGTGGGGGCGCTGGCAGGGCTCTCGCAGGCGGTCTGGGGGGCAGTTTTGAGGGGGAGGCTGGCAGGGGTCTTGCAGATGGTCTGGGGGCGGGCAGTGGGGGCGCTGGCAGGGCTCTCGCAGGCGGTCTGGGGGGCAGTTTTGAGGGGGAGGCTGGCAGGGGTCTTGCAGATGGTCTGGGGGCGGGCAGTGGGGGCGCTGGCAGGGCTCTCGCAGGCGGTCTGGGGGGCAGTTTTGAGGGGGAGGCTGGCAGGGGTCTTGCAGATGGTCTGGGGGCGGGCAGTGGGGGCGCTGGCAGGGCTCTCGCAGGCGGTCTGGGGGGCAGTTTTGAGGGGGAGGCTGGCAGGGGTCTTGCAGATGGTCTGGGGGCGGGCAGTGGGGGCGCTGGCAGGGCTCTCGCAGGCGGTCTGGGGGGCAGTTTTGAGGGGGAGGCTGGCAGGGGTCTTGCAGATGGTCTGGGGGCGGGCAGTGGGGGCGCTGGCAGGGCTCTCGCAGGCGGTCTGGGGGGCAGTTTTGAGGGGGAGGCTGGCAGGGGTCTTGCAGATGGTCTGGGGGCGGGCAGTGGGGGCGCTGGCAGGGCTCTCGCAGGCGGTCTGGGGGGCAGTTTTGAGGGGGAGGCTGGCAGGGGTCTTGCAGATGGTCTGGGGGCGGGCAGTGGGGGCGCTGGCAGGGCTCTCGCAGGCGGTCTGGGGGGCAGTTTTGAGGGGGAGGCTGGCAGGGGTCTTGCAGATGGTCTGGGGGCGGGCAGTGGGGGCGCTGGCAGGGCTCTCGCAGGCGGTCTGGGGGGCAGTTTTGAGGGGGAGGCTGGCAGGGGTCTTGCAGATGGTCTGGGGGCGGGCGGTAGGGGGCCTGGCAGGGCTCTCGCAGGCTAGCCGCGGCACAGCCCCTTCTTACGCGCTCACAGCCACAGGGGTTTCTGGGGTTTGGAGGCACTGATGCTAGTACAGCAGGGTGCTCAGCCAGAACTGCAAGGGCTGAAGCGAAACAACTCGGGTCTTAATTACGCAGAGAGAAGTAGGGGGAGGAGGAGCCCGGGGGGTGCTGGCCTGCCCAGCACCCGCCCCCCTGGGAGACTGTTTCACACAGGGTGGGGGGGGTCCCGGTCTAATGCCCACCAGCAGCACAGCCCGGAACACCCGAGGGGCCTAAACCTAGAGCTGGGGAGGTCCGTGGCCCCGCCCCCTCTCCAGCTCCTTTTGTCTGAAATGTCGAGTTGCTTTCTGCCCCTACAACCCGCCATCTCTTCTAAACACAGATGAGATGACCGAACCTGAGCGCCTGAGTTTTGGCCTCACCACCCTCTCTTCATCGTGGGAATGTGAGGAAAGACTCGCCCTAACACCCCAAGCACATTTCTAACCCTGGAGAGCCCGCCCCGAGGGAGAGGGGCCGTCCGTGCCAGCACAGGGCCAGGGCAGGGCCCACCTGCAGAGAGAAGGTCAGCGCCAGGTCCGTCTCCACTTGTCCGCTAGGGGGCAGCACGATCTCGTGGGACCGCAGGATCCGCTTGGAGCCCTGGCAGAGAACAAGGCAGCGGGACTCAGAAGAGGGCAGTTGCCGCGGAAGGGCAACGCGGGCGGGCGAGTCAGTCCATTCCAAAGTGTCAGAAGAGGGGAGGGGGCGTGAGGCCTGCGCATGTGACTCCCAAGGCGCTGCTGCTGCTGCTGCTGCTGCTGCTGCTTCTCAGTCGCTCAGTCGTGTCCGACTCTGTGCGACCCCACAGACGGCAGCCCATCAGGCTCCCCCATCCCTGGGATTCTCCAGGCAAGAACACTGGCGTGGGTTGCCATTTCCTTCACCGATGCATGAAAGTGAAAAATGAAAGTGAAGTCGCTCAGTCGTGTCCGACTCTCAGCGACCCCATGGACTGCAGCCCACCAGGCTCCTCCGTCCATGGGATTTTCCAGGCAAGAGTATTGGAGTGGGGTGCCATTGCCTTCTCTGCCCAAAGGCATTACCAGGCGTTTATCCAGAGCCTTAAAAAAGCCAGCATCCTCTGAACTGCTGCGAACTGTGGTGCTGGAGAAGACTCTGGAGAGTCCCTTGGACGTCAAGGAGATCAAACCAGTCAATCCTAAAGGAAATCAACACTAAATATTCACTGGAAGGACTGATGCTGAACATGAAGCTCCAATCCTCTGGCCACCTGATGCGAAGAGCTGACTCGTTAGAAAAGACCCTGACGCTGGGAAAGACTGAGGGCAGGAGGAGAAGCAGACGCCAGAGGATGAGAGGGCTGGATGGCATCACTGACTCGATGGATGTGAGTCTGAGCGAGCTCCGGGAGAGAGCGAGGGACAGGGAAGCCTGGCGTGCTGCAGTCCATCAGGTCACAAAGACTTGGACACGACTGAGCAGCTGGGCAGCCTCCTCTCGAGGTCTGTCCCAGCGCCTGAGGAGACAAGACGGAGACGGGTCACAGCCAAGCCCCCTGCACTCGCAGCGCCGAGGTGAAGGCGGACGAGCAGATGTGCGCGAGGCCGCATGTCCCCGGGAAGGCAGGGCCACGGTGGCGCCTCCCTACCCCCACAGCAGGGCAGGTGAGGCGGTCAGCGGCCGAGGCCCAGCAGCATGGCAGCAGGACGAGGAGGGCAGCACCAGCCCGAACCAGGCCCGGGGAACAAAGGGACGGAGATAGATACAGGGGGCGGCACACCAAGGGGCCTGCGGGCCGGCAGGACAAGAGAGTGGGAGTCGCTTGGCCGCGTCCTGCTCTGGGCGAGCCCGCGGACTCCAGAGTCCGCGGCGTTCTCCAGGCCGGAACACTGCCGTGGTAGCCTCCTTTCTCTCCAGGGGATCTTCCTGACCCAGGGATTGAACCCAGGCCTCCTGCATTGCAGGTGGATTTCTTTGCCAGCTGAGCCACCAGAGAGGCCCCTGACAGGAGACGCTACGCACTAAATGGCCGTGATATGTGGACAGATGGTCTGCAGAAAACACCCAGTCCCGACCCCTTGGCCCAGAAAAAGTTCCAAGTGGATTAAAGATGTTCACCATAGCATCGTTTTAAAATCAGCTGTCCCAACGCAGACAGCCCTGGGAACTTGCTCAGAGTGCAGGAAGCCGACAGCGGGCCCAGCTCAGCCCTGCGCATGGGCAGCCCCGCGAGGAGGCAGGCTCACGCGGGTGGGCGAGCAGGGCTCACCCCCAGCTGACGGCAGCTCCCCAGCGTGCGACCAGCACGAGGGGCGCAGAGACGGTGGAGGGTGGGAGTAGGTGCCGCCCCGGAGAAGACGCTGACGGAGCCGCAGGAGGAGGGCCCCGTGCCGGGCCCGCAGGGAGGACAGCGCCCTCTGGATACACACGGGGTCTGGAGCCCCCGCACACCCACAGGGCGGGCACCCCAGGGCCTGGCGCCCACCCCCGGCCTCAGCCCTGTGCCCAACACAGCCACGCCCCCAAGCTCCCTGCACCCTGAGCCCGTCTGGGCCAGGCCCTCACCCGACAGGCATCTGCCAGGTCAGGGGGAGGTCCCAGCAAGGACGCGGGCAGGGGCAGCAGCAGCCACAGCCACCAGCCGGGGGCCAGCTCGTCTCCTCTGAGGGCCTGGGGGCAGCGGAGGAGCTGGAGCGGCTGAAAGGCAGGCGACCCAGCGGGACGGGAGGCCCGAGGACAAGCTGGGGAGGAGGCCATGTGGGGGGCAGGCTGGCAACGCAGGCGCCGAGGTGAGCTGGCAGGATGGGCGGAGTGGCTGCAAGGGGCCTGGGCCCGTCAGGGGCCGAGTGCTCCGTAGGGATGGGGTCCAGGTGGGACCACGGGGAGGGCAGCTGGAGGGCCAGGGTCCCAGCAGGGGGTCGGCTCTGTCAGAGGTCACTGGCATGGGTATCGGGGGCCAGGGAGGGACCACAGGGAGGGCAGCTGAAGGGCCAGGGCCCCAGCAGGGGGTTGGCTGTGTCAGAGGTCAATGGCACAGGTATCGGGGGCCAGGGAGGGGCCAGCCCCTTGCTCTGACCCAGAAAGGCTCCCAGGCCAGAGAGCCCCGAGCAGAGTGGGCCACCGGCGGGCTGGCAGGGCCAGCTCCTGCGTGGGCATCGCCCCGAGCTGGGAGTGCCGCCACCCCTCGGGCCGGGAGCCTTTCCTTGGATGCCAGGCTCTCCTCCCCAGGCCCTGGGCTCCACGCTGACCTCAAGTCCGGAGGGCGGCCTGGCCCCGAGCCTCCGAGGTGCTCCCGGCGGTCCTGTCAGGAGGCCCTGGGGACCCTCAGGGTCAGAGCACCCAGGCCAGCTGCAAACGCAGGTGCCAGCAGCCCAGGTTGCGGTGGAGGGCGAGGCCAGACTCCGCCCTGAGGGGCTGACCCTCTGGGGTCCTCAGAGGACAGGCTGCACCGGGGATGTGCCCCCTTCAAGGAGCTGCCCATGGGCACCCATGAGCCACGCTGGGGTGGGACGGGCTGCAGCACAACTCCCCCCGTAGGGCCTGCAAAGGGCCGAGAGCCGCCCTGAGAGTGGACGTGGGACCCAGCCCCCCAGAGGGGCCCCAGGGGGCTAACAGGACAACTCCTCCAGGGCGGCTGGGCACAGGGCGCTGAGGACTGGGGTCTCGGCCCCTTGAGACACGACACTTGCTCAAAGGTGGAAGGGGAGCCTCTGAGGCCCGAGGGACACAGAGCTTCAGGGCCTGGAAGTGTGGTGGGGCCAGCCGGGGAGGGGCTCAGGGCTTAGGGCTCAGGGGAGGGAGCAGGGGTCTGGCCAGGCCTCCGCAGCTACCATCAGCGCACGTGCTCTCCTCCCATCCTGGACCCGCGTGGCCTGCCCTTCACCGTGCGGGGGACGGGGGTCTGCATGGCGAGGCCCATCTGGTCCCTGGGCAGCAAGCACACCCACAGGGCCCCGGGGCAGCGCCAGAGGGAACCCTCACCTGCATTTTCACGGCAATCACCACAGAGATGAGCTCCTTCTCCAGCTCCTTGAAGACCACCAGCTTCTTCAAGGTCAGGCTGCACAACCTGCGAGGGCACAGACAAGCTCAGCGGTGGCCGTGTGCGTGGACGCCCCCCCGTCCCGCCCTGCAGAGCCCAGGCCTCTGTTGGACTGCGGCTCTCTGACTCCAGCACCCTGCTCACTCCTGGAGACGGGCCTCACATCTCCCGGGGCCCCCACCCAGGCCCAGCCAGGCCGTGGAGGCTGTTGGGCCAAGCCCTCCCTGCAGAGGGTCCACGGACGGGCAGGGCAGAGAGCCGGGCAAGACACAGACGGGGGAGCCCCCTGGGATGCTCGCCCAGCTGCAGGGTTCACCTGGGCCCCGCCCGCTCCTCTGTAGGGTCCTGTCCACCCCATCTGTCTGCATGGAGATGCATCCACCCTCCACCCGGCCCACAGGCACCGGGAGACAGACACAAGGCCTCCCCCGGGCAGCAAACGCTCCAACTGTGCGCTCCAGCGTGCAGACACAGTGTGCCCCGACAGCCCCCAACTCTCTGCAGCGAGGCGGGGACCCCAGCAGGACCCCTCCCATGGCAGGGACCCCTCGCAGCCCCCAGCCCAGCCCCTCCACCCAGGGGGCTGCTCTGACTCTGCGGGGCCAGGGGAAAAGCTAGAGGACGAGACGCACAAAAGGAGTGAGTGTTTGCCAGGACAGACCACATCCTGGGCAACGAAGCAACGCTCCACACACACGTCCACGCACCGGAAACACACACTCCATGTTCCGACAAGGACGGAGTTAGCCGGAAGTCAGCTGTGGGAAGACGACTGGGAAGCATCAGCACATGCTGCTGGATCACCAGCAGGACACAGAGGAGGCGGGAAGGCCACGAGACACAGCTTGTGTGGAAAGAGCGTGAGGAGGCGTCAGGAACTGTGGGCTGCAGCCACAGTGGCACCGAGGAGAACCGCAGCGCCAAACGCTCACGCGGGACAGAAGGGCGCTCCCCAGGGCGCAAGCCCGGCTCGAGCTCAAGGCACCAGGGAGAGAGCGGGTGAGGCCCAGGGCGAGAAGGCAGGGGACGAGGAGAGCGAAAGCAGGAGCTGGAGGAAGGGCGCGGTCAGAGGGAGACAGGGCCCACGTCTGGCTCTTCGGAAAGAGCAGCAGGCTCGACTGAAAACTAGGAGCACAAAAGACAGCGAAAGTGAACGTCGCTCAGTCCTGTCCGACTCTCTGTGACCCGTGGACTGTAGCCCACCAGGCTCCTCCGTCCATGGAACGCTCCAGGCAAGAGTACTGGAGTGGGGTGCCATTTCCTTCTTCAGGGGATCTTCCCAACCCAGGGATCGAACCCAGGTCTCCCGCATTGCAGGCAAGGAGAGATAAGAAAGCCTTCCTCTGTGATCAGTGCAAAGAAACAGAGGAAAACAACAGAATGGCAAAGACTAGAGACCTCGTCAAGAAAATTAGAGATATCAAGGGAACATTTCATGCAAAGATGGGCTCGATAAAGGACAGAAATGGTCTGGACCTAACAGAAGCAGAAGATATTAAGAAGAGGTGGCAAGAATACACAGAAGAACTGTACAAAAAAGAGCTTCATGACCCAGATAACCAGAATGGTGTGATCACTCACCTAGAGCCAGATATCCTGGAATGAGAAGTCAAGTGGGCCTTAGAAGCATCACTACAAACAAAGCTAGTGGAGGTGATGGAATGTCAGTTTAGCTATTTCAAACCCTAAAAGACGATGTTGTGAAAGTGCTGCACTCAATATGCCAGCAAATTTGAAAAACTCAGCAGTGGCCACAAGACTGGAAAAGGTCAGTTTTCATTCCAATCCCAAAGAAAGGCAATGCCAAAGAATGCTCAGACTACCACACAATTGCACTCATCTCACACACTCAAAGTAATGCTCAAAAATCCTCCAAGCCAGGCTTCAACAGTACACGAACCATGAACTTCCAAATGTTCAAGCTGTATTTAGAAAAGTCAGAAGAACCAGAGATCAAACTGCTAACATCTGCTGGACCATCGAGAAAGCAAGAGAGTTCCAGAAAAACATCTCTTTCTGGTTTATTGTGGAGAAGGCAATGGCACCCCACTCCAGTACTCTTGCCTGGAAAATCCCATGGACGGAGGAGCCTGGAAGACTGCATTCCATGGGGTCGCCGAGAGTCGGACACGACTGAACGACTTCACTTTCACTTTTCACTTTCATGCATTGGAGAAGGAAATGGCAGCCCACTCCAGTGTTCTTGCCTGGAGAGTCCCAGGGACGGGGGGGCCTGGTGGGCTGCTATCTATGGGGTCGCACAGAGTCGGACACGACTGAGCGACTCAGCAGCAGCAGCAGCTGGTTTATTGACCACACCAAAGCCTCTGACTGTGTGGGTCACAGCAAACTGTGGAGAACTCTTAAAGAGATGGGAATACCAGACCACCTGACCTGCCTCCTGAGAAATCTGTATGCAGGTCAAGAAGCAACAGTTAGAACTGGACATGGAACAGTAGATTGGTTCCAAATCGGGAAAGGAGTACATCAAGGCTGCATATTGTCACCCTGCTTATTTAACTTCTATGCAGAGGACGTCATGAGAAATGCTGGGCTGGAGGAAGCACAAGCTGGAAGCAAGATTTNATGCTCAAAAATCCTCCAAGCCAGGCTTCAACAGTACACGAACCATGAACTTCCAAATGTTCAAGCTGTATTTAGAAAAGTCAGAAGAACCAGAGATCAAACTGCTAACATCTGCTGGACCATCGAGAAAGCAAGAGAGTTCCAGAAAAACATCTCTTTCTGGTTTATTGTGGAGAAGGCAATGGCACCCCACTCCAGTACTCTTGCCTGGAAAATCCCATGGACGGAGGAGCCTGGAAGACTGCATTCCATGGGGTCGCCGAGAGTCGGACACGACTGAACGACTTCACTTTCACTTTTCACTTTCATGCATTGGAGAAGGAAATGGCAGCCCACTCCAGTGTTCTTGCCTGGAGAGTCCCAGGGACGGGGGGGCCTGGTGGGCTGCTATCTATGGGGTCGCACAGAGTCGGACACGACTGAGCGACTCAGCAGCAGCAGCAGCTGGTTTATTGACCACACCAAAGCCTCTGACTGTGTGGGTCACAGCAAACTGTGGAGAACTCTTAAAGAGATGGGAATACCAGACCACCTGACCTGCCTCCTGAGAAATCTGTATGCAGGTCAAGAAGCAACAGTTAGAACTGGACATGGAACAGTAGATTGGTTCCAAATCGGGAAAGGAGTACATCAAGGCTGCATATTGTCACCCTGCTTATTTAACTTCTATGCAGAGGACGTCATGAGAAATGCTGGGCTGGAGGAAGCACAAGCTGGAAGCAAGATTTCTGGGAAAAATATCAATAACCTCAGATATGCAGATGACACCACCCTTATGGCAGAAAGCGAAGAACTAAAGAGCCTCTTGATGAAAGTGAAAGAGGAGAGTGAAAAAGTGGCTTAAAGCTCAACATTCAGAAAACTAAGATCACAGCATCTGGTTCCATCACTTCATGGCAAACAGATGGGGAAACAGTGGAAACAGTGACAGACTTTATTTTTTGGGCTCCCAAATCACTGCAGATGGTGACTGCAGCCATGAAATTAAAAGATGCTTGCTCCTTGGAAGAAAAGCTATGATCAATCTAGACAGCATATTAAAAAGCAGAGACATTAGTTTGCCAACAAAGGTCCGTCTAGTCAAAGCTACGGTTTTTTCAATAATCATATGTGGATGTGAGAGTTAGACTATAAGGAAAGCTGAGCACTAAAGAATTGATGCTTTTGAACTGTGGTGTTGGAGAAGACTCTTGAGAGCCCCTTGGACTGCAAGGAGATCCAACCAGTCCATTCTGAAGGAGATCAACCCTGGGTGTTCATTGGAGGGGCTGATGCTGAAGCTGAAACTCCAACACTTTGGCCCCTTGATGTGAAGAGCTAAGTCACTGGAAAAGACCCTGATGCTGGGAAAGAGTGGGGGCGAGAGAGGGGGGCAGCAGAGGGTGAGACGGCTGGGTGGCATCACGGACTCGATGGGCCTGAGTGTGAGCAGGCTCCGGGAGCTGGTGATGGACGGGGAGGCCTGGCGGGCTGCAGTCCACGGGGTCGAAGAGGGTTGGACATGACTGAGCTGAATCTATGAACCAGGAGCAGATGAGAACCCCCCTCACCTGATAAAAGAGCGCGTCCAAAGGCCACCAGCAAGCATCACGCCGGACGGTGCAAGATGGAATATTCTCCCCAAGGCTGGGAGCGAGGCCAAGCGCATCCTTGCGGCACTGCCCTGCAGCGCAGCGCTGAAGGCCTGCCCAGGGCGAAGGGCAGAGAGGCAGAGGCAGAGGGGAGGACGGCACAAGCTCTTCTTACTGCAGACAACAGGGTCGTTATGTAGATGTCCCAAGGAATGTGGGAGAACGTGGAAACAGCTCCAAGAGCCACTGAGCTTAGCAAGACGGAGGGCGGCCACAGTGCTGTGCCCGAGCAGCGGGCAACCGAAGGCAGCGCGTAAGAAATCCCGCAATTACAAAAAGAAAAAGAAATGCCTCAACCTAATAGGATAGGCGCTGGCTCTGCATGCTGGGGGCTCCCGACTGCTGTCACGACCTCTGCCAGGCTTATGGGCGCTACTTCTCCCCAATCTAGACCTAAGATTTGCACCCAGGAATCCAATGGGATTTGCACCCAATGGAATCCCAGTGAGACCTTTTTATAATCATTAGTTGAGTGAGTTTCAAATGTATATGCACAGGTGAGGGAACTAAAACAATCTGCATAACTCAGAAAAAGGAAGCAGAAATAAGCACGGGGCCGATCAGACTTAAGAGCATCCGCACAGCAAAGGAAACCACCGACAAAGCAAAGGACAGCCTCTGGAGCAGCAGAAAACAAGTTACAAATGAGGCGACGGAGAAGGGCTTAATTTCCAAAACATATGAGCAGCTCAGACAGCTCAATATTCAGAAAACAGCCAAACTGATTAAAAAATGAGCTGAAGACCTGAAGAGACATTTCCCCAAAGAAGACATCCAGACGGACGGCAGCCACGTGAGGAGACTCAGCGGCCCCAACCGTCAGGGGGCGAGAGTCCAAACCAGGGGGAGGAACGGCCTCACAGCCGGCTGAATGGCCAGCATCAGAACGCCTGCAGATCAGACACGCCGAAGAGGACGTGGAGAAGGGGAGCCTGCCTGCACTGGTGGAGGGAATGAAAGGTGGTGAAGTCACCAAGGCAAATGGCACGGAGGTTCCTCAAAAACCAAAAACAGAGCTATCGTGTGAGCCACGAAACCCACTCCCGGGCATGTACTGGTTAGAGAGAAAACTACTCACTTGAAACAATGCATGTATCCCAATTTTCACAGGAGCATTCTTGACAACTGCCACGGCATGAAGCAACATAGGCGGCCATCAGCAGACAAACGGATAAAGACGGCCTGGCGGGTGGGTGGGGGTGCGTGTGTGTATTTACAACATGGGGGAAACAAGTCAGACAGAGAAAAACAGAATACTCCATATATCACATGTATGTGAAATCCAAAAAGTAACATGAACGAATGCATACAGCAGAACAGAAACAGACCCAGCTAGAAGAAACCAGTGGTTACCAGCGGGGAGGCGGCAGGGGGAGGGTGAGACAGGGGAGGGATGAAGAGGCGCAGACAGGTTGCAAGGATGACCGTGCCGCGGGGAGCAGCGCCAGTGTCTCACAGCAACGTTTCACGGAGTTTAATCTGTGACACTATCGAATCGCTATGCCGAAGCTAATACGGTAATGTAAGTCAACTGTACTTCAACAGAAAATACAGGAACTTTGAAAAAGGAAAACAGCGTAGTCGGGCACGTCTCACCCTGACACGGAGACTTGCTCTAATTCGACAGCCCTCAAGACAGCATGCTGCTGGCCAAGGGCCGGTGTGTGGAGCGACAGAGTCTGGTGAAAAGGACGGCGTCAGCACGCAAACCTCTGCTCTGGAAAAAGCCTCTCAAGCGGACAAGAAGACGAGCTAAGAGCTGGAGAAGATGCTTGCAAATCACATTTTCAACAAAGGGTTTTATCTGGAATATGTGAAGAATTCTCAAATCTCAATAATGTGAAAATAGTAGACTGAAAATGGGCAAAAGGTTTTAACAGACTCTTCACCAAAAAAGACATGTGGCTCCTAAACAAGCTCATGAGATGCTCTGCCTCATCAGCTGTTGCTGTCTAGTCGCTGAGTTGCGTCTGACTCTTCTGCAACTCACGGACTGCAGCCCTCCAGCTTCCTCTGTCTATGGAATTCTCCAGGCAAGAATACTTGGCTTGTAAAGAATGGAGTGGGTTGCCATTTCCTTCTCCAGGGGGTCTTCCCAACCCAGGGGTTGAACTCGCATCTCCTGCGTGGCAAGTGGATTCTTTACCCCTGCGCCACCCGGGAAGCCCCTATTAGTTATCAGGGAAATGCAAATTAAAGCCAGAGTGAGACACCACACACCCATTACAGCAGGGAAACAAGATCCAAAGGCCCGCTGCTGGGGAGCCGGTGGAGAGGCAGGGCCATGACCCTGCAGGGGGAGGGCCCCCAACCCCCTGCTGGGAATCCACCCACGGTCTCGGACGTGAACATCCACAGCAGCTGAGTTCACCATCACCCCAAACTGGAAACCGAGACAACCCTCAAAGCCACTGGGCCATCCACACCGGGGAGTGCCCCCGGGGAACCTGAGACCAGGCGCCGCCAAGAGCACTCGCGCGCAGGGAAACACACGCGCTCGCACGCATGCACGCACACGCACGGTGCGGGCGGGAAGCCGGAGGCGCCGGAGCGCAGAGGTCCCGCCCTGCATCTGCCCACGCGTGTGCCTCCCACAGGACGCAGGCGGAGGGTGCAGGGCAAAGAGGGGAGCTTTTCAAGAGCTACAAAAACCCAGAAGACCTGAAGGATACAGCGTCCAGTTGCAAACCAAGCACCTTATTCAGATCCTGCTTTCAATAAATAATCACTAAAAAATACTTCCTAGCCCTTATCCCATGGACGGAGGAGCCTGGTAGGCTGTAGTCCATGGGGTCGCTAAGAGTCCGGCACGACCGACCGACTTCACTTTCACTTATCACTTTCAGGCACTGGAGAAGGAAATGGCAACCTACTGCTGGCAGCCTGGTGGGCTGCCATCTTATGGGGTCGCAGAGTCAGACACAACTGAAGCGACTTAGCAGCAGCAGCCCTTATCTGGGGTGGGGGTCTCAAGGTCTCAACCTCTTCCTTTCAGGGCTTCATAACTCCTGTTTCTAGAAGCCAGCATCCCGCATGCCGCGTGTGGCTGGGGAGGGGGTGAACCCCGTGTTCAGAGACCGCCGACTGGAGGTGACCCTCCAGAAAGCAGAGCCAGGCGCCCACGAGGCCGTCTCTCCCTCACAGAAACGGCTCACGGGGCTCCAGCACGTGGCCTGCAGGGAGCCCGTCTCAACCCGGGAGGGACTTACTTCCTGTGAGGCTCCCAGGTGCGTGCACACCTGCAGCCATTTGGGATTCTGTGTGTGTGCACCCGCGTATGTGGGTACACACACGTGTGTTCCAAGGCACATTCAAGCTGATGGGCTCCATGCAAACAGCGTTAAAAGAATCAAACGGATGACCTGCACCGAGACAGAGCCAGGCCGCCAGGACACACGCGGCTGGTTTTCATCCGAGGTTGGCTCTGAGCGACAGGCCTGAGGGCTGGATCACAGGCAGCCCAGGATGAGATCTGTTGCGTAAGGCTTGGCCCTCAAGGAAATCATGAACAAACACACGGAGAAATCCCCGCAAACAGTGACTCATCACGACCCAGGACCGTTATTCCGTAAAGCCCTCGGCACTATAAACAGAAAGTTCACTAGGACCCTACAGGGAGCCCAGCGGGCCTCACACAGCCCTGTGAACAGCAGTCCCCAAGCTCTCTGGCACCAGGCGCCAGTTTCCTGGAAGACCGTTTTCCCGCAGGCTGGGGTGGGGGTGGTTTCAGGCTGATTCAAGCCCATTGCATTTATCACACTCTCAATATTGCACCAGCTCCAGCCCGCACCACCGGGCATGAGGTCCCGGAGGCTGGGAGCTCCTGCTGTAAGACGTGACGAGCTGGTGCTTCCACGTGCAGGGGGCCTTGTTCACGGCCAGAGCTCCCTCTGCTGTGCCAGTGTGTGCACAGCCAAGCTCCACACCTGACCCAGGGAAGCAAGGTTCCCTTCTGTCTTCTAAATCAGAGAAAAACTGCAGAGCGATGCCACAAAACCCACACCGACAAAGACGAACCAGCGTTCTCCACGGTAGCTGCAGACCTCCTTAGAGAAGCGTTAACAAGGCGCCCATCATGGAACCCAGTGTGCTCTCCCCACCCACCAACCACCTGGAGGAAGGGTTTCCTTCTAGGAGGCTACCCCCCACCCCTGCCCCCGTCAGCTGGGCGCGGGCCTCCTGGCCAGAGGCCTCGGTCCTGCCTCAGGCGGGTGGGCCAGGCCCCAGAGCCGCAGGGCCATCTTTCCGGGTGGCAGGCCCCCTTGCTCGCTGTCTCCCACTAGGTGCAACGGCAGGACCCAGGCAACCACACGCCGAGGACACAGAGGGGCAGCCAGCCCTGGACTAGCCATCAGCCCAGAGCGGATGGCTCTGCCCTCCGACTCCGTCCGAGGCGTCAGCCGTGCCCTGCCCGGCAGGTCCCAGTCTCACGCCATCTGCACGGACGAGGCGGCCCCCAGGCACGCTTCTCAAGTCATACTGACCTCCCTCCTCAACTCTCGAGAGCCACGCTCACACGGCTCTCCTGCGCCTCCCACGCCGGTTGTGGACTTGCTCACTGTGGCACACAGGGTCTTGACCCCCCACGCCCGTGACGGCCGTTCGAGCTGCTGCGGTGAGCGGACACTACCCGCCCTGGCCGTGCCTTCACCTGCCACATGGCACCTTCAGCCTGCGAGGGGCTGCCGGGCCCACTCTGGGCACTCAGAACCTGGGGGGGGCTGCGTCAAACCGGTCTCCCAAGCTGTGGGGTCAACGTGACCTCCTGGAGGCCCAGGGTGGGGGCTGGGGGTGGTCCGTGTCCTCAGGCAGCTCAGACATGACATCTGCTTCCCACGTCCTGGAGACTGGGGGTCCGGGTGCGCGCGGGGCTGCTCTCTGGTCCCAAGAGGAGGGCCTCTCGGGCCGCTCTCCCCAGCTGCCCCATCACGGCCTCGTCTTGCGGCCTCTCGTCTACACGCCCCCACCCCGGTGTCTCTGTGCGTCCAGACCTCCTCGTGGTAACGGCACTGGCCCTTGAAGGTGGGGTGGGACCCGGGACCGGCCCAGGGCTTCGTCTGAACCCAAAGGTCTCCTGGAAGGACCATCTCCAGACAGTCACCTGCTGACGTCTGGGGAGTGAGGAATCCGACGTGTGAACTGGGGTGGGCTGGGGTCACAGCTCAGACTCGAACGCTGACCACACCCCGAATGGACGGAACCTCCAGACCCACGGGCTCTTGTGCTGGCCCCCTCGGGTCCTGCCCTGGCTCCCAGGGAGGCAGCACGGCTTCGCGGGGGGCTGCTGC
This sequence comes from Litocranius walleri, assembly GCA_006410535.1. Classification (NCBI taxonomy): domain Eukaryota; kingdom Metazoa; phylum Chordata; class Mammalia; order Artiodactyla; family Bovidae; genus Litocranius; species Litocranius walleri. Next base: position 4,077,901 of record SJYG01000171.1, on the reverse strand, counting down.
CGTGAGCAACTCCACAACCTTGCCCGCTTTCCCATGGCGCTGGCGTCTTCTCACTGTGCCTCTTTTATTCCAGGTGCAATTATGGGCTTGCGTGCATCACACCTGTCATCTCCCAGGTGGAGGCCTCATTCGAGTGGGCTTCTAGGAAATGTTATTTACATGTCCTATGATTTATGGTTCTTGGATACCATATTCTTCAGTTTCACACCGCTCCTCCCAAAGTTTTTTTACACTTTTCACTATGTAGGTCTTTAATCTACATAGCGCTGTTCTGTGTATGGTGTGAGGCAGGGACCTTTTATTATTTTCTCTATGGATGCCCACCTAACCCCCAACCAGCTCTGCAAAAGCAAACCCCTTCCTATGGGTTAAAGGCCGTCTCTGAAGATGCGTGTTCGTCTTCCTCTGTGTCCCAGGGGTCAATCTGTCTATATTTCTGCCAACTGCATGTTGTTTTAATGAGTATAGCTTACTTAAACATGTATCTGCTAAGCAAAACACTCCCTAAACACAAACACACCTCCTTTGTCTTTAAAATTGCTTGTCTGCTTCACATAAACTTCATAACTTGCCAAGTTCAATCCCGTTGTGGAATTTTATAAAACTGAATCACATGTAGGGGGAACTGGTAACTTGGGTCAGCAAAGAGCCTCGGTGCCTCCGTACTCAGGTGCTTTGTGTCCTTGAGTAAGTGGGCAGCCCTTTCTCTGGTGAAAGTCGTGAGTGCCCTTTGTCCAACTTATTCACGGATAAGCTACCAGCTACTTTTATGAATAACACTGTTTTTCTTCAAGTCGGTAAATTTTACCAGGTCTTCCAAGAATTCAGTCATATCTAATATGAAGCATTCCAGAGACTGAAAAGATGTTTTTTAAAAACGCGACACTGCCCATTTTATGAGGGGAACAGAATCATGGAACCCCCCAGGGGACGCGACATGCACGTTTCAGCACTGTTGGTCCCGTGTGTTGATCTTATCAGTCGACCTTCCAGAACTGTCACTGGTTCAAACACCTTCTACAGGCTCTTATATTGTCCATTCAAACAATGGTCCCGTCACAAATGGCAATGTGGTTTCTTCCGACCCGATCCGACCTGCTCTTCGTGTCCTGCGGCACTGCCCAGCGCCTCAAGGATAACAGTCGCCTTTCTTCTTGGTTTAGAGACAATATTTCTCGTGTTTAAGGATGGTGAGCGTACAGCAGTGAAGTCCAGTTGTCCTTCTGCAGTGATGGAAATGTTCTGTAACTGCACTGTTTAATGTGGTGGCCAGCAGTTACCACTTGAAGTACAGCCGGCGCAAGTACAGAACTGAATTATACGTTTTAATGTGTGTGCATGGGTTAATCGACAGCCAAATGTCAGCTAACACAGTAGAACGAGTGCAGGTCTGCAGATTTCTAGTAGGTAACCTGTAACAAGTGTTAGCCACTCAGTCGAGTCTGACTCTTTGTGACCCCATGGACTGTAGCCCTCCAGGCCCTTTAGTCCATGAAATTTTCTAGGCAAGAATGCTGTGGGTTGCCATTCCCTCCTCCAGGGGATCTTCCCAACTCAGGGATCGAACCTGGGTCTCCCACCTTGCAGGCAGATTCTTTCCCAGCTGAGCCACCAGGGAAGCCTGTGGACAAGCTAAACTTCCTATTTCTGTATCCCTAATGCGTGTGTGCATGCACGCTCATGCTCTTTCGTGACTGACTCTGCAATCCCATGGACTGTATGTGAGCCTGCCAGGCTCCTCTATGGGATTCTCCAGGCGAAAATACTGGAGAGTCACACTCTCCTCCAGGAGAGCGAACCCAGCTATCTGACATTGCAGGCGGAATCTTTGCCATCTAAGCCAGCAGGGACCACCTTAAAGACAGGTATGGAAGACACCTCTGCCCACGAGGAGCACGAAAGGGCCCCCGACACACACTCCAGCCCCAGGGTGCGGCTGTGCAGGCAGAGCTGAGCCTTCAGGGCCACTGCAGCATGGGGACCCAGGGGGTGACACACGTCTCTGGGCGCCGGCAAAGCAGAGGCCGAGGAGCGCGTGCAGGAGCCAGCTGTGCGGGTCAGCAGGGCCACAGCGCTGCCCGCAGCCAGGACACCTGGGCAGGCTGGGCTCCCACTGGGCTGAAGTGAGCCTCTCAGAGCACCCCCTGCCACCAGATGGGCCCCAGGAGGCCGAGCCGAGCCCCGGACCCTGGGGGTCTCTGCCTCTCAAGGCAATGCCTGGGGCTCCGTGCGCCCTCCGGTCAGCGGGCCTGCGGAGTGCATTCTCACAGAATGGGGCTCCGGGGCTGCTGTCGGTGCCCACCCAGCTGGAGGGCAGGCAGGCCTCCGGGGACTGGCCCTCATGGGGCTACCTTGCCAGATGGAGCTGCCCTGCCCAGGACAAGGGCCTGCCTGGGCGCTGGACAGAGTCTGGAGGAAGAGGGAGGTGCCAGTGGAGGGGGAGGAGAGGAAGCGGAAGGGGCGCCCTGGAGGAGTGCCAGGGGCGCCCTCTCTGGAGCTGACTCGAGGGCTCACGCGGGGCCTGGAACACAGGGCGCCGGGCCTGAGCCGGGGGTCGGGTGGTGTAACTGAGCTCGGGGTTAGGGCCAGGGTGGACAGACACCGGGCCCTGGGACAGAAGGCAGGCAGGCTGGTGACAGAAGATCAGCAGAGCGCCCCGGGATGGGAAAGCATGGCAGCAGGGGCCTCGGGTCACTCGACACGGTCCATGCAGAGCACAGCTTGGGCCGCCGGGGAAGCAGGGCCCCGCCCAGGGTTCAGGCTGCGCAGGTCCCTGCCATTAGGGAAGGCGTGCTGGGGAGGGGTGAGGAGAGGGCCCTGTGGCCGGACACCCTCGGTTTCTGTGAGTTACAAAACCAGTGATGTTTCAGAAAGTTCAGGGAAATCTGGCTTTGCAGACGTTTTTATACACAGGCCTGTGGGACGTTTCCACGGACAAGAACAGGAATGGACAACCCCCCCAGGGCTGAGGGGAGGCCAGTCTGTCCAGCCCTCCCCAAGTCACCTGCCACAGGGAGGAGGCTGAGGGTCCACCCGAGGGCCTCCAAACCTGGCCAGCACCCGCGCCCACTCTTAGCGCAGAGTCCCAGCCCACCCGCTTCGGAGCCTGGGCTCTGAGTGCCGGGGCAGTGGGCGCTGCAGAGGGCACAAAGCCAGTTCTCCCTAGAAGACTGGCTGCCCTCCATCCTGTGTGTGGGCACCAAGCAGACACAGGAGCCTGCGGCCTAGCCACCCAGGGGCACAGGCGTACCCACGGAGCAGGGTGGGCACCTCCTTCAGACCAAGCTCCCTGAGCCTGGGCTGCATCCGGCTGAGGGAGACAAGGTGGGGCGGGGCCCGGGAGGAGCTCTGCAGGGTCCGCGGGCCCAGGGGTGCGAGGGGCGGAACAAGGAAACTTCTCCAAGGGGCTCAGCAGGCCTGGTGGTCTGGAGGCTGCTTCCACCCTGAGCAGAACCCCAGGCAGACGTGCCCAAGCCCTGCCCAGGGTCCCCATGGGGAGTCCAGCCGGGCAGCGGCGAGGACCCCCGCTGGTGAGCCCCCAGGCGTCTGCTTTCAACGCTTCCTCACCCTTGGAGGGTGTGACTGCTGCAGCTGTCTGCCAACGTCCGCCCCTCTCTACTGTGGTAAAACGCACGCAATGTGAAATTTACCGCCTTCAAGCAGCCGGCCCCGCGGCTTCACGGCACTGCGACCCCCGTGGCCAGCCCTGTGCCTCTTTCCCTTTGTGAAACTGGAAGCCTGTCCCCCAGCCCCTCGACCCCCACTCTGCTTCCAGTCTACTAATCCGACTGCGCTAAGAACCTCAAGAGAGGATCGCACACAACCAGCCTCCGTGACAGGCCGTGCCACTCAGCACGCCCTCCCATGCTGTGGACCGTTTCAGGTCTGCCTTCCTTTTCAAGGCCAGGTCACTCCCCCCGCGTGGCCCGAGCGAGCAGCCAGGTCAGCGTCCCCGCGTGGCTGAGTGCGCGGCCGGGTCACTCCCCCCGCGTGGCCTGAGCGCGCGGCTGGGTCACTCCCCCCGTGTGGCCAAGCACGTGGCCGGGTCACTCCTCCCGCGTGGCCGAGTGCGTGGCCGGGTCACTCCCTCCGCGTGGCCCGAGCGCACGGCCGGGTCAGCGTCCCCGCGTGGCCGAGCGCGCAGCCGGGTCGGCGTCCCCGCGTGCACTTGGAGTCTTTGCTCGTCCCTTCACGCAGCAACACAGCCTGGGTGGCTGCCCTCTCAGCTCCTGTGTCCTGCACCACGAGGAACCCAGGGAGGGAACACTCGTGAACACGCTGCTTTCAATCCCTCAGGACCTTCACCCCCACGTGGGACAGTGGGGCTGGGGACTGCTCCGCCCGCCGATTTCCACAGGAGACACACTGGGCCTGGGCCGAGGAGAGCACCAGGCGCACCCAGGTCCCTGAAGGACAGGGGCCAGGCACCCAACCCAGGGGCTGCCCTGCTCCTCGGGACTCTAACCCTTCCTGAAATTGGAAACACAGACGTTACTGTGAGCAGACAGAGATGGACACGGCCATAAGACGCGGCACAGTGCCGAAGACAACAAAGGACTGATGTCCTGGCACAAAGGCACCCACAGAGGAGCCGCTGGGAGACAATCGGCCCACAGAGGCAGGCGACAGTGCCCGGGCAGCTCCGGGCGGGCAGCGCCGCGACCCGTGGCACCCCGCCTCCAGGGCCAGCCGGGCCTGTGCGCACCACCCTGCCCAGCGCCCCGGTGTTCAGGTGGAAAACTGGAGCCCCACAGAAAGTGACGAGACCTCAGCAGACACCCCCCACCAGCCACCAGGGACCCCTCTCAGTGGCATTTGGGGGCAACCTGGTAGAGAGCAAGCTGGGGCATCAGGACGCTAAGTAAGGGATGCTGCCTGCTAGCGAGGGGCTATCTCCCAAGGAACCGGCTGCACACCCGAGCCCAGCACCCTGCCCGCCTGCCAACATGGTCTCCTTGGGTCCAGAACCATCCCGGTACCCTCGTTATGCTCTCTGCCGCAAACACATACAACATGCAGTCAGCCAGCCTAACCACGCCCAAGGGCACCAGCCAGCGGCACTTGGCACACTCCCGGGGCTGAGTGGCATCCCCTCTGATCCCAGGACTGCTGCACCAGCCCAGCGTCCCTGCCCTCCCCACCACCCCGACCGCACAGTGGCGGCAGGCCTCTCCTGGTGGCCGTGCCTGGCCTGATGATCTGCACAAGGGATCACACACGTGGCCTCGGGGGCCAGCTCCTCTGGTGGGCAGCGCGCCCTGCGCTCACCCACCTGACAGGTGTCAGGACACACTTGGCGGTCTGCGCAGCCGCGTCGAACACACGTGTGCAAGCGTGGCTGCGACCCAGTTCTTCCTCTCAAACAGGGATCTGCTGGCCCCGTGGGGACGATGCATCAGGCCTTTTTTCCGGTTTTTGGCTGAGCTGGGTCCTCACTGCAGTGGGTGGGCTCAGGAGTCGCAAAGGGCAGGCTTATTTGTCCCGTGGCATTTGGCTGTTCGGTTGCTCACTTGGGTCTGACTGTTGTGATCCCACGGACTGCAGCACACCAGGCTTCCCTGTCCTTCGTCACCTCCCAGAGTTTCCTCAAACCCACGTCCATTGAATCAGTGATGCCGTCCAGCCATCTCATCCTCTGTCGCCCCCTTCTCCTGCCTTCACTCTTTCCCACCATCAGGGTTTTTTCCAATGAGTCAGCCCTTTTGCATCAGGTGGCCAAAGTGTTAGAGCTTAAGCATCAGCCCTTCCGATGAATATTCAGGGTTGATTTCCTTTAGGGTGGGCTGGCTTGATCTCCCTGCTGTCCATGGGGCTCTCAGGAGTCTTCTCATGCCCCACAGCCTGTAGGACGTTAGTTCTCTGAACAGGGATCGGGAAGGTGGATTCTTAACCACTGGACCCTGCATCAGGCCTCTGAAAGGCTGCCCCACTGTGTCTCAGCAGCAGCACTCAACTTCGGCGCATGGCAGACCATGTGGGTCCCCAAGGCTGGTGAGTCCAGCTCCAACAGCGTGCAGCCCACGAAGGACAAGGACAGTGCTTCCTAGGTTTCCAAGAAACGCTGGGGCCAGGCTGGCCTCCCAGGAGGACTCAGCCTCCAGGCACTCAGACCAGAGCAGCCAAACCGCGGCCACCCGGGGGGCTCCCTCTGTGGCCCCAAAACGGACTGACTGTGCGTAGGTGGGAGGGAAAACTAGGGGGCCTTTCGTCCCCAGAGGCTGAGCCTGTCTGCACTGTCGCTGTCCACCCCAGGTGGGGCTGGGGCCCTGCGGCAGCCGGCAACCCCAGGCCCAGCCTGAGCCCCGGGGACTGGCCCGCCCGGGGGCAGGGCAGGCCCACAGGCAGCACCCGGGGGCCCCGGCTGCAGGTGCACACAACTCAGCCGGGGCAGCAGGGGTGCTCCCAGGCGCTTGCTTTCAGGACAGTCCGGGGCAGGGCCGGGGCCGGGAGGCTCAGGCAGTTTCCAGCTTCCTCCGCACCCTGAGCGCTGGTCACCTGCGGCTGCCAGTTCCAGCTGGCCCAGCTTGGCCGTCTCTGGTGTCCGGGCCTCAGGACGCGGCTGCTTCCTGCTAATCAGGAGAGAAGGTCAGAGGTGCCTTCTCTGCTTCCCTGCCGGCTATCGTGGGGCTGGGACGGCCTTGCAGGAAGCGAGGGGCAGGCAGGCACCTCAGCACCAAGGCAAGGGCCCTGGCAGGGGCCACTGCGAGCCTACTTCTGGGCCGGGCGCCAGGCAGGGGGTGTGAAGTCCGAGGAGCCGCGCCCAGGAAGAGCTGGCATGGCGGGATGGCCCAGACAGGCACGGGGCCGTGCAGAAGCCGCGTGGGCCCCGCCACCCAAAGAGGGCACCGTGTCCACAGCCAGGAGGCCAGAGAGGGCACCGTGTCCACAGCCAGGAGGCCAGAGAGGGCACTGTGTCCACAGCCAGGAGGCCCCCAGGGGCTGGGCAGACACCAGAATACATCTCAGCACAAAGCCTGCGCCCAGTGAGCAACAAGGCCATCGAGACCCCTCCGCGGGTCGTGACGACCAGAGGCCCCAGGCGTGAGGGCAAAGAGGCCCTGTCAGGAAGAGCCTGTGCCCAACACGTCCCTGCAGGCGAGCGGCGTCTTGGGGGGACGGCACATCAGCAAGGGACGTGGGGCACGGAGGTCGGCTGGGTGCCTCAGGCACCTCAGGGCCAGATCAGCAGCGCAGGCAGCCACCTCCAGGTAAAGAAGACTCACGTGGGGACCACGAGCCCAGCAGGCCGGGAGCGCTGCCTGCACCGGCGAAGCCAACGGCTGCCTCCAGCCACATGTTCAGAACCTGCCTGTACCATACCCCGGCAGGCCCTCCCATGGGGGCGGCGAGGGGGCCCGCATCCCAGCCCCTTCAGCACCCAGCTTCCCCAGGGCTCAGAGCGACAACCCTGGGCTTCCCACCATCCAGGCACGACCCAGGCCACCCCAGCGAGGAGCCATAGGCGGCTCTGGGGACCAGGAGGCACGGTCCTCGGTGACAGGCTCCCCAGAGAAGGGCACAAGCAGCTGCTGTGGGCCCCGTCCCCGCCTCAGGCCGGGGCCTGCCCTGCTGGCTGAGGGGCACGGCTGTCTGCGGTGGTCAGGGGACTCCAGGTCAGATGAGAAGGGGTCCGGGAGCCAGAGGGCAGGGCCGGGGCCCAGGCCTCTCTGACGTCTCACAGCAGCTGGTCCTGACACACAACAGGCACGGGTCCAGGCTGGGGACACACCCAGCCCCTCCCAGCACACACTGCTGCGGCCCCCTGCCCAGCGGCTCCAGGCGCTGCCAGAACACTGGGCACAGCGGGGCTGCAGACTCTGGTTCCCTGCAAATCCACGTGAGGCTACATGACGCTGTCAGGAGAAAGGACTTCTGAGGATGATGAAGGCAGAGGGTGGGGCCCTGGTGAAGGGGGTCAGTGCCCTTGTAGAGGGACCACAGGGGGCTCCTTCGAGACCCCCCTACGAGGATACAACAGAAAGACACATCGAACCAACCTGCGGGCACCGTGGCCTCAGGCCTCCAGCCCACAGAGGCTGAGAACTAGGGGCCTGGGGTCCAAGCCCCAGAGCCTGAGAACTAGGGGCCTGGGGTCCAAGCCCCAGTGTCCTAAGAACTAGGGGCCTGGGGTCCAAGCCCCAGTGTCCTAAGAACTAGGGGCCTGGGGTCCAAGCCCCAGAGCCTGAGAACTAGGGGCCTGGGGTCCAAGCCCCAGAGCCTGAGAACTAGGGGCCTGGGGTCCAAGCCATATGTCACAGTGCTTCGCTGAGCTGACGGTGGACACGGGGCCCAAGTTTCCTGGGAGGACTTCCCCTCTGCCCCAAGCAGGCAGGTGTGCCCAGGACTGAACTCACTCAGGAGTCACGGCCCGGCTTGGTGAGGGCAGAGCGGGAGGTGTTACCAGGCTGTGGTCCAGCAGGATGCTGAGTCCGGAACCCACGCCCAGAGCTCCTCCACCCACACCGCCTCCCTCCTGTGCCCCGAGGCTCCTGCTGAGACGCCTCCCCCAGGGAGCCCAGTAGGTCCCCACCAAGGGCTGGGCATGGCGTCCACTGGGCCCCCAACAGCCGCCCAGGGGGCTCGGCAAAGGCAGGGCTTCCGCTCAGGGGCGCCCCTGGGCCCTGGGAGTGCCCGCCTGGCCCTTGCAGTCGGGGCCGGCACTGGACACTGCAGGGCGCACCCCTGTCCAGGAAGGGGACTAGAGACGGAGGAGGAAGCAGGGCGTCCGAGTGGCAATCAGACGAGAGTTCCTCCCACAGCAGCCGGGCAGACATCAGGTCCCAAGGAGGAGGAAGCAACAGGATGGCAGCAGGCCCCCAGCAGCCAGACTCCGGAAAGGCGCCTCCCAGCAGCTGGAGCACACGCCGCCCGCAGGGGAGCTGCTGGTGGGCGGCCTATCACAAGCTTGGCAGAGCCGCCCCAGGGTCCCCCGTCCCAGAGTGCAGGGCCAGAGCACGTCAGCTGGAGGGGGTGGGCGTGTGGAGGCTGATCCCTTGTGGGAGGGGGGTCTGGGACCAGGCCAGGAGGGCAGGATCCCACACTGTAAGGTCCCCACGTGCTCCGGAGGGACCAGCGGGAGAGGAGGGGCGCTGCGGGCTCCCGCCCAGTGGCCAACAGGGAGTCGGAGGCAGGCGGGGGGCAGCCCGTCCCCACTGTGACCTGAGCTGGAGAGATGCCCACACGGTGGGCCCAGGGTCCCTCAGATGCCTGGAAGCACCCCGCAGCGCCCGGCCCCAGGAGGCTCCGTGCCCCCACCTATGCTCGGACCCCTGCACTGGACCCATCGTCAGCCCGCGTGCCCTCCTCAGGCCCCTCCTGGTGCTCCCACTCACCCGGACTCCACACCTGAGACACGGGACACGGCCCCAGAGAACCCCTGGCCCCAACTGGCCATGCAAGTCTGAGAACAGATGTCCAGCCCCCTGGTTTCCCGGGGACCCCCTCCTCCTTGGACCAACAGCTCACAGCCCTAGCCTCGCTCCATCACTGCTGGGAAGCAGGGCCACCTGAGGAGAGCAGCTTCTCACAAGCGGTTCCCAGCACCCCCATCACAACACCCCCCACCGT